>CM021734.1:41762663-41848055 GCA_011075105.1 Heteronetta atricapilla | reverse complement strand
CTTCCTTCCTTCCTTCCTTCCTTCCTTCCTTCCTTCCTTCCTTCCTTCCTTCCTTCTTTCTTTCCTTCTTTCCTTCTTTCCTTCTTTCTCTCTCTCTTCCTTCCTTCCTTCCTTCCTGTTTTTTGTCTTTTTCTTTTTCTTTCTTTTCCCACTTTTCACTTACTCCGTACTTTAACTAGTCATATAACATTTTACAAGCATTCATCTGTGCAAGTTCAGAAATACTTCAGAAAAAATAACAACAACAACAACAACAAAAAAAAAACCACGAAACTTTCACGGCTGCAAAAAGCAAGGTTTAGTCACCAGAGCCAATTTGTCAGCACTGATGCATCCTGCCTCAGGTAATGAGGTGTTCAGCAGAACCAATAAACCACAAGCAAATATATATGTATGTATATATATTTCCTAGAAAAAACACTGGCTTCCTAAAGCAAAAGCAGATGCTCTAACTTTCAGTGATAATGGCCCAGGGCAGCCCTGTCACCTCTAAAGCTTATTGATAGGATGGTAGTGGATGACATGGGTTTTGACTGCAAGAGGGTGCCAGGAGGTGTGTTGCCACCCAGCCAGCCCCATGACATGGGTGCCCATGTCTTTCTGCATGATACAAGCCACACTGGGGCTGTTTGCCCCCAGGCAGGGTGTGTTATCCCGAGGATCTCCATGCATCCTTCAGACTGCTCAGGACTCCACAATATCCAGCAGCTTGCTGCTCTGTTTGGTTTTAGAATGAGTTAAAAAGCCTTAGTCTGGTACATTTCTCATAGCCACATATAGCATCTGTTCTGAATGCTTTTAAGCTTACATTGAAAGCTAAATATTCGTTTTCCATAGGAATTTACCAAGAGAAAATGTAGCTTCTGGAAAACTGATATATATGGGAAGCTACTTAGAATACCAAAAAATATTACCCTTCCAAAAATTAGAATATACTTCATTTTAATTTTTATTTGAGCCAAAGCAGAGGATTTTAATTTAGTCTAAAGGCTTGAAGCAATAGGTTGCATTTTTTTTTATGGTAGCTAGATTTCCTTTAGAGACAAGTAACCTCTTTATTCCCATCCCTCCTATGGGACAACATCCCTGAAGTGCTTCATCTTCCACAATTTCAGGGCAAAGTTCTATGTGTTTATTGTATATTAAGGAGGGGTAGAGGGAGTCTGGCTATACAATTCCTATTACAAATTAGGTGCACCACAGAAATGTAAGATTACATTTTATGTTTGATTCACATCACAGTGTTTCATGTCATTCTAACAAATCTGAATGAAATGTTGAAGTTTTAGGAATGCCTAAATACTAATTTTCAAAACTCCGGTGTACAGTCTAGGCAGTACAAAACTCCAATATACTGGACAAAATAATGTGAAAAGATATTTTGTTTGTTTATTTATTTATTTATTTATTTTTCCATAGAACTGTTCAACATAGACTTCAACATAGACTAATACAGGATGTAAATGAAATGGTCAGAATTGGAAATTCCTTTGGGCTTAAAATATGTATTTATTTTTATTTCTTAAGATTCAATTTCACACTTGTCCATTTATTATTATTCACTTATAAAATATTTAATTTCAAGAATATTTTATTTTGTTAATCTGTCTTGTGAATAAACTGATTTCTATGTAATGGAAATGAAAATATACTTCAAAATAATTTCTTTGAATGAAATTCTGGTTATGAAACAAGTTTACCAACATCTTATCTTTCCAAGCTTGTTTTTATTCCTTCCTCTCTCCCAAAACTGGAAAATAAAGAAAAGCAGACCACATATTGGTAACTCGATTAAAGAGAAAACAGATACTGAATACACACTCTAATTCCTTATCATTGTAAAATGATAAAAATACAAATCATAGACAAGTACAAATTTTCTGTTAAATGTTAGTTTGATTGTTCCTCATTCATCTTTTTGTTTGTTTGTATGTTTTTTCTTAAGAGTTTGGGACATTTGGAGAAATTAGAAAGGATTAGATTTAGTGAAGAAATGAAAGGAAATGAAATAAAAAGAAAAGAAAGGAAGTATTTCCATAATAATCCCAAATTAATTGTGTAACATTTCATTTAGGGCATATGGCAAAATATATTTTTAGTTTTTGTGTCTGTGTTTACTTCTTTGGTGATGTTGTTTTAGTACCTTAAACTTTTTCCATTTATGCTGTATAACTCCATCACTTTTAAATTTATTTCAAGTCCTAGTTCACATTTTAAAACATAGTGTCCATGTTTACATTATATTAATGTGAAGTTCTTTCTTTTTTATTTTTCAGCATACAAATATTCTGTTTTCTGTATAGATTTCTCTAAGAATCAGCAAGACAAACTAAATTTAAGTTTATTTTTGATGAGCTACCAAACACAAGAGAAATAAATCAGCTAGTAAAAAACAAACAAACAAAAAAACGTATTTACAAGCATCACAATTATCTGCAAAAATTATTCAATTTAATTCAAATTATTTAAAAGACTAAACTATATACTAGTTCTAAGATAATTTTTCACATCTGAATTTCAGAAAGTGCTGCCAAATGAAATCTATAGTTCAGAATCAAATGTTATATTTTTTCCATCCTGTGAACTAAATGTTTAAATAATGTTTAAATAAATGTTTAAATAAAAAACTTTTGTTCATCAAAAAGCATATTTTTTCCTATGGTTTGGTTTTATTTACAGCTCTCTTCTATCAAATTCTAATCACTACTAATCACTAGGTATTATCTAACATTTTCTCAGAGAGTATCTCAGCTCCTTCAAGAGACGGGGGAGAGGCGAAGTACAAGGTGGAGAAGAACCACAGAGACTGCATACTGTTCTTAATGCAATAGAGGAAAAATTTAATTAAAATACACCTGTAGTATTTTAATTTTAATACCTGTAGTATCTGCCAGTACTGTTTATATAGCATATTCTTATGGATGAGAATGGCTATTGTCTTTATTTTAAAATGGGTAAAGCATAATCATTCGAACAAATCTATTGTCCTTTAAAGTTCATTGTTTGTCACAGCTAAATGTAGTAAGGGTGCTTTGTCACAGCACACAGCACTGAAGGAGCTTCATTATGACCCTTTCTTTTATGGAGCTTCATGGATTGTAAAATACAGACAGCCTAAACTAATTTCCATGTCTCTCAAAACAGGATGAAAACAGGATGAAATAGGAAAAAGGCCCTTTGGCTATTATGAACAGTATAGAGAATATCAGTAATATCAGCAAAGAAATCCAAGAATTAATTCATTATTTGACTCTTCCCTTTATAATACCACACAATTTTCTTTCTTTCTATTCTGTTCCTTGGAGGCCTGATGTCTCTTCTTTTTAGGTCAGACAACATAAGACTGTTATTACTTTTAGCCATTTCATTGTTAAGGCTAGCTTTGGTTAAGTCTAGGGTGGCAGTGAAAATTAGTGCATCATGGCAGCTACAAGAAGTTATGAAATCAAATACTTTAAAGTACAAAGGATAAGACATGACAGCTCCAGTGACAACAGTAACTCCATTCAGTGATGTTTCTGAGAAGACTGGGAGAGGTGTGAGCTGCTGCAACAGTGTGGAATGTACTCTGATGGAGAAGTGTCTCCCAGGCATTCCAGCAATTTGGGGACTTACAGTGCAGATGCCACCATATGGCCAGTGTGCTTAGTGTTGAACCAGAGCCCTTAAGTATCATCAGGAGTGATATGAGTTGGTATTGCCTGAGGTAAATAAAATGAACTAGGACCTTCAAGGTGTGGTGATCTTTAGATACCAGTCATATCTGGACAAACTGTGCATGTGTACACCTGTCAGTACATGATACAGATACATCTTAGCTCCCTCTTTACCTCCTCTTTTAGTTCCAAAGTAGATGTTCATATCTCATTATAAAAAGAAACATTTGTAATATCTCCCAATTTCTCAGTGCTTGATGTTGCTCTAATCAAAGCTGCACTGATGGTTATTCTGCTACCTCAGGAAATTTTTAGGGCTGATCCCAAACTGGATAGGACTTCAAGACATTGATCATAATCTGCTCCTTTTCGATGACTTTCTTACCCAAATCCTATCATCAACAAAAACAGGAATGAAAGACTTTGGAGTCTGACCCATTATGATTTTTTTTTTTAATATATCACGACTCAAAAAAACAATCAAACAAACAAACAAAAAACAGTTATATGTGATGGAAGGGTATAGGAGATATCAAAAAACAACAAAGCAACCAAAACCAAACAAACAAAAAACCACATCACCACCACCACCACCAAAAAAACAAACAAACAAGAAAAAAAAAAAAAAAACACAAACCAACCACAAACCAAAACAAATAACAACAACAAAATAAACAAACAAAACAAAACCCTTAGGAAATTGGTAAATAGTATTATTTTACATATTAACTCACCTGACATAATGTAGAATATGATAATATATTTCTTATGCAGTTGAATAAACACACTCCGAGCAGCTTATATGCCTTTGAAAGCAACTAATAGCAATTCAAAATTATTAACATTTTTAGGTAGAAAAAAACTATAGAGGAAAAAAAATACAGTTTAGCTATGGTAATACATTAGTTAAGTGTAAAGAAATTGTCAGGTAATTGCATAAACAATGTTAATGAGGAAGTGAACATCTTGCTGTGATACTAGCCTTACATGGAGTCCAAATATCTTTCTCATTAATATATTAACTGCAACTCCTCTCCAGTATGTAAATCTAGAATAAACTCAAGCAATAACTAAAGGCTACGTTGCTTAGTCTCATTTAATGCCTGCTGCAGAAAAGTTTTCTAATAAGAAAGTTGCTTCTACTCTACTTCTACTTTTTCCCCAATGTAAGTCTCAAAAAGAAATAAGTACTTAAGAAAACTGCAATTATTAAAAAACAAAACAAACAAACAAACTAAACCCTTTCAGATTAACAGTAATGGTGTTTTCATATGGTTACCAATGCCATGTCAGTTTGCGATATCATATTAGAAAAACAAACAAACAACAAAATAGAAGAAAGAACAAAACCCACTCCCAAAGTTAAATTTATAGGCTGATGAAAAAAAACAAAAACAAAAACAACAAAAAAAAACAGCTGCTGCTTAGCAACATGACTATTCACCGCAGCATTGGACACATTGGACTCACCTGTTCGTGTGGGCCATGGTCTAGACCTTGTCCTTACAACAACTAACAATATTGTTCTTCAATACAGTTCTAACCAGTTACAGCCACTAAATAACATATCCAGATTTAAATTTACTTTTTGACTTAAGATGTTCTGATACTATGAAAACCTCAGATTAATCTCTAAAGATCCTCAAATGAAATGAACAGATAATAATAAAGTAAAAATGGAATAACACACTTTTAATTAAATCTTGATACAAGCTCAGTTATTTAAAAGAAAAACAAACACCTTTTGAAACCATGTTATTTAGTGCTTTATGCTTTTTCTGGATGGTGGCATTATCCAGAGTATGCCTTATTGCATTGTTACTTTGGCTCAATATTTTTCTCTATGGGAAAAAATCCAACAGCTTCAGGAAAGATACGCAATGAAATCTCACTGTAATCCTTCTATAATACGAAGGACTACACCTTCATTGCTATTAAAAACAAAATCCAAAGCTTGGAAAATAAAATGCAGTACAGTTTAGGCTCTAAGCCAAATCTCATCCTTGGTCCCTTCATAGGCAAGTCTCAGAGAAGCAATGGGAAACATGGGGTCCCAGGGAGGCATTAAATTGATTTATTGGTTGTGGAGGAATCTAGCAGTCAAGAAATGTTAGGAGTAAGAAAACCCAGACTTTTCTTTTGTTTTCCTGTTTGGATACAGAAACTATATTTTAATCTCCAGAAAACAAACAGACAAACAGGTTAACTGCTCTAGCAGTGTCTCTCCAAAGGCAAGATAGAGTTGTGGATTTACTGGGAGGATAAAGCCTCTCTCCAGTCATAACCAGTGCACTACGTGTATCCCGAGAAACCAAGTGTGGCACTGGATGTTAGATTGCAGTAGTCTTAACCAGAATTATCACCTTTATATCAGGGAAGTATTGCTACAAACCTGTAGAAGACTGAAAAAATCAGGCGTTCATATACCTCATTTTGTTGAAAACAATATGTTAGAAATGTTACATTAGTCTTGACTAGGCTTTGTTGCTTACTCGCTTCAGTGGTGGTAGACCAGTTTATGCTAGTTAGGGCAAAATATGTTTCTAGGTTCCTTAGTCTGATTTAAATTTCCAGATTATACCAGGTAGGCAATCAAGTAGTGTTTTGTTTGTTTGTTTGTTTTTGTTTTTTCAGACAATTCTTTCTGCATATATATTATATGACATGGAGAATTCCTCTGAAGTACCAAGTATAGAAAACATGGATATTTCCTCATACTATAATTACATTTTTTATTTTTTATTTTTTTTTAATTTATTTTACTCAACTGGCAAAAATAAGCACCATAAAACTTCTTCCAGTATGAACCATTTGCAGATGCTGGATTCTTTTTACAGCAGTGAGCAAAATGACTTCTAAATAAAATGTATTAATACAAATCAGAATTGCTAGAATCCTTACCTTTCCTTGAGCACACATAAATGTTCTTTTCAATCTGCTCCCAGGAACTCTGTATGAAATCAAAAACTACTTATCCTTAAAATCTTGAAAAGGTCTTGCCAGAACTTAAATAATACTTCTCCAGATGATGCCAAAATTTCATTGACAGAAAATAAGACTATGAACATTTTGATGTGAAGAAAACAATTATGTACTTTAGGATTAGGATTATGACAGCATGATATTATATCAGAGGCTGACACACCAGTGGCTGACATGTAAAGGCCCTAAATGTGAGGCAATGACCAGCTCCAGAAGCCTATTAGTATTGTTCTCCTGTCTTCTTTGCAACTCAAAAATGTTCTTGGAAGCCTTCTTTTCAAGGACACATTGCTAGGAAACTTTTCTAGCTAAGTTTCTGGCCAAGAAAACATGCCTTGTTATTGGAAAAGTTTTGTGCAAAATTTTAATTAATTCTTGATTGCCTTAGCAGAAATCAGAACTTTGAATTACGCTAAGTGAGGCCTGAAAGAGAAATGAGTTGAACTTTCACAGAAAAAGTGCCAGGCTGCTTGTCCAATGATACATAGGCATTCCTTTCTTCCACAGCCAGAAATATTAATTTCAGATTTGCACATATGTGGATGGGACATCAACTCAGTCTATTCTGATATATAAAAATAATTGATAGACAGAGTGCTTATTTTCCAGAGGACCAAGATTAAAGACAACATCCTGAAGGGCACCAGAGTTCCTTTTGCATGATATATCCTGGACTGAGAGGTAAATGTGATTTTTTTTTTTTTTTTTTATTTGGATACAGCAAATACATTCATAATGTGGTCTGTGGTATCATTCATTCTTTGTGAACAGCACCATTAAAAGGTTTAATAGAGGATAGAGGCCTGAGCACTGTACATGAAAATAAATCAGTTGTGCCAACAATGCAGGTGAGCCAAACTCTTGATGGAGATGATGGAGAGAAGCAGGTCCAAATAAGGATTAAGTAGAATTTGACCCATGGTAATAGATTATGGGTAAAAATGTACAAACTTTAATAGATGATGAAGTTCAAAAGTATCTATTTAATTCATTATAATACTTATAATTCATTCATTTTCATATTCAAAAAAGTATCTTAATTATTTCTCTTCTCACAACAAAACTTTCTTCAAAAAATTCATTTCCTGAGCCAGCCTGAAATTTCTTTTTTTTTTTTTCTTTTCTTTTCTTTTTTTTTTTCTTTTTTTTTTTTTTTAAGGCTGATAACTTGAATCTATTCTCCTGCAAGCGTGGTGATTTTTTGATAGAAGATCTTTGTTTCCTGGACATATTTGGTACAATGCTCTTGCACATTAGCTTTCATAAAAGTGTATTTAAAATTTCAGTTTCCTCAGAAAATCCATAGATTCCATCTGTGCAGTTTAATTCTCCCCTCATCCCTTTATCTAGCAAAACAGAATTTGACTGAGCTCTTCAGATTTTTAATTTTGTATTTGTGAAATACAAGCTATTCCTTTATTTAAAAAAATCTCATAAAATTGTTTCCCGGTTGTCAATATTGATACTTCTCCTTATGCTCTGTACATTTTTAATGCCTTACAGAATGTGATGAGAGAGCAATCTCCTGAAACATGTTTTTACTGCTATATATTAAATCATGTAAACATAAGACTGATGCAAACAAGAAAAGAGTTTGGAAAAAGTAGAAATAAACTAAAAGTTAGACTAAAGGATTTATTAATTTATTGTTTATGAAATAGAAAAAACAGAATACATTTTTTTAAAGTGATAATTCCTTTTCTGCTCTCTTCAAGGGAAACCATACATGTGTAGTCTCTCTTATTCAGAGCAGACCTATACACCAAAGACTACAGCTTAATGATGTCTGATATCAACATATGTTTTGAAATTTAACATTTGGTGCTTAAGACTGAAAAAATAAGCCACTTTAGAAATAACTAGCAGTATTTTAACAACTGAGATAATAATAATTTCAGGGTCCTTCCTATCTATGGAATCTAAAAGTGTGTTGTAGAGAGGAATAGTTCTATGGAGAGCGTGCATCTATTACTTTATATTTTCACATCTCTGGAATTTCAGACACTCTTCATTTTAGGCTCCTCAAAAGATGAGACAATCAGTCTGAGAACTCGTCTTCAAGCTTGAGTTTTTAATTAGCTGACTATGAAATAAAATGTTATCACTAACCATGGTTTCAAATACGAATACTAGCCACTTGATTAAGAGACATATCTATTCTTATGATTAACTGTAGAATATGTTCTGAGAAATCCTATTGGATTGAACATCAAGAGAGAAAAGAAGATAATGTATGTTTATTAGAACCTTAAAAGCACTAGACATGATCTTGGTACCAAATTCCCTATGCAGGCATAAACTGAGGTTCTAAGCACAATCTTGGATAGTTTACTTTATTACCAAAGACAAAGAAAGTCCAAGTTTGATGATTATTAGAATTTTATAAGATCCAGAATTGTTCTTGGGTGACTAATTCCATGTATACCCAATGCCAAAACATATTAAATCCATACCTGTATGAGCGGGATAGTTTGATAGGTTTCTCTTCAGAGGCTCAGATTCTACTACAATAATGGCTGAAATATATTATTTCAACAAGGGTTTGTAGAAATTCGAAGAAAGCAAAATACACCAGAAGTTAAACTTTCTCCTTTTTTTTTTTTTTTTTTTTTTTTTTTTGGGATATCCAGACTAGACACTTGTTATACTCACAGCAGTCAGCAAGAAGCAGTTCAGTTTTTAAACTGCTTTGGACCAGATTTGTTCCCCGAGGTAGCAAGTTTTAATAGAGCAATGATGTTTGTACTAGATCAATTGCTTTGGGACTGCCCCTCTCAGAATTATGTATGTTAAACAACACTCCCTTTGAGATGATGAATAGCAAACAAACAAGAAGCTATTAAAATGACTGCCCTCTTTAAATATAAAGACGACCAAGTTTGATTCCATTAGAAAATAAAGAGATTAAGGAAAAAGTAATGAATGTAGGGATAGCAGCAAAGAGATCTAAGAAAGTCTTTTAAAAGAGAGCTCTCCATTGCTTTTGTGTAGCCGAGTTGCAGGAGAAACACTGAGTAATAAAGATGTCAGAAAGAGGAGTTTGTGTATCTCTGGACTACCACAGCAAATGCACAATAATTATCTTCCTGTTATTTTGCATAGTTGTCTGAAAATGTAATTACATCCTATAGTTTTCTGATACTATAGCTACTTTTTTTTTTTTTTTTTTTTTTGTAGTCTTTCCTCTCAGGGATGACTCACAAAACTTAAATAACAATATTTTGAATATTTTTTAGAAACACAATAACATCACCACATTTTTGACATTTTTCAGATTACTTCATTGGTAGTTTTCCCCTCAGGTTGTTGTCTTGCTGTTACGTTTCTTCAAAGCAATCGAAGGTGTCTCTGTCTCTTGACACTTTCAGTTCCTTGACTATTGATTTCATACACTGCATGTTTCAGGTTATCTTCAAAGCTAAGAAATCTGAGGGTAACTTAAAAGAATGTAAGCATTTTATGCTTCTGTGTTCATTGGTACAATTTATGGTAATTTTATTTTATGGAAAAATGTGACACTTTATATGCAAAGACGATAATTCATTAGTATAGAAGAAATGACAATAATCTAATCCAGGAATCACTAGTAGCTCAGATCTGGCTATTACAGAAAAAAAAAAAAAATCAAAAACAAACAAACAAACAAAAACTCTACAAATAAAAAAATCTTAATAATGCAGTTAAATTTACTATGCACACACTTTCTAGTATCTAACTTTTTTGCCTGTGTTATGCTCACCTTTACAGATAGAAGGAATGCTGTCAAAAACAGATAAAAACATTATTATTAGCAAAAAATATTATGATTCTCATATCTGGCTCCAGTCTGTATCCTAAGCTATACATTTTGGTTTCATTTCCTTATGGGCCCAAGAATTCTTATACTCCGGAATAAATAGAATCCTTCTAGTTGCTCTTTGACTTAGTATTTACAATACTCTTCTGGAAAAGGAAGATGGATGAATCTGAATCTACTTAAATAAAGAATAAGCTTAAACCAGCTCTCCTGTTATGTGGGTAGTGATCTGGTCTTCAGACAATTATGGAAAATTGAGTACCAGCCCTCTTCTAGTTACTTCTCACAAGAAAATAATAAGTGACCCAGTTTTCTGTAGGTGACTAGATATTTTGTAATGCACAGTAAATGTTGGAGAAAGAATTTCAGAAACCTTTTCTCTAACATGGGCGCCTGTGGCTAAAGCCACTGTGAATCTGATTTAATTACTAGTACCCCTACTCAGATATTTAGGAAACAGTAACTATTTAACTAAATAGTGTTGACTGACTCATCTGTTATAGGGATTGGAAGAGTGAGTACTGCAGTTATTACTAGTCTGTGAATATGGATTTTACAGCCTGCATTGAACAGAAAACCCCTCAAAATCTGTTCCTTTTTAATCTGTTCTACAGAGAGTAATTCATACAGCTTAGAAATATATGAGTGTTATAGATGATTAATATTTCAGTATCAGGCAAAAATTTGCTTTCTTTACACAGTTTATATGAGTAATTTCATGAGTCTTTTTGTCCTCTGTTGATGTAGAAATGGGAATGGTTTTATTTCAGATCTTGCCAGAATGTCATTTTTTAATTGATTTATATTATGAAATATAAATAAATACTTGATTTTTGCCTCCTAAGCTGTGGTAGTTCAGATATTCCAAAGAAATCAAGTAGAGAAAATATATTTGACATTAAAATGGATGTTTGTCATAGTCTATGAATGTGAGTTATTCTGAGTTCCTTCTTTATTATTCCTAATTAACATGAATTTCAATTTCAACTTGAACTATAATTGTCTACAGCTATCTTTGTTACTAAAATTTATTGCCATAAGTATGTATTCTTGATAATAGAATAAATCTTTTTTATCAAAGTACTGGAGCTAAAAATAATTCCACAGTAGCTTATCTCTCAGTTGTCATGTATCTTACCTTGGAATAATGGTTAATGGTCTCTATCAAGAGCCTGATACTGGACTAAACATAAGATAGAAGTGACACTTCATATTCTTACTGTCTAACTTTTTCTTTTGTAGTTTGAGATGTTTAGTGTCAGATTTTCATTAACTTTTATGTTTGTTCTCTTGAAAACTAAGAATAGTTCAACCCATCTGTTTTCCAGCACTGAAGAAAAGAAGCAAGAAACACAGAAATAAATCCATTCTACAGTAAGCAGCTCTTCTAAAGAAATGCTGTCATTTGTTTCTTCCAGGATGTATAACAGCTGTACTTAAATGAAGTATTAAAATGGCCAGACATGATGACCATTATAGGAAGACTTTGCCTCTCATATTCATTGAAAAGAAGAGGTGAAATGATCACTTCTCAGGAATATACAGATGTGGCATTGAGACCAGATGTATAAAGATGAGACAGGCTATGGTTCCAAATGAGGTATTTGGACTAGTACATGACAAATAATGCATATGGAGTGTTCAATTTATTTTCTCGTTTAAATATCTGTCTCATTTTAAAGGTTTGTACAGAAATTTCCCTTGTCCATTGCTCACATAAATACTACTGAATTGGAACAATAAAACCGATATTTAACCCTATAGTCTTGGATTTCTCATTACTCTATTGTTAACCACTAAGAAGTTGCAGTTTTCTTTTTTACTTACCACACTAAGAAAACTGGAAAATGATATTTAAAGAGAAGAGAGGCTCTAAGGTTTCTTGGTTATATCCATGAAGATCAGTGTGGGCAATGAGAAGAGTATTTGCAAGACATTTCTAATGATTAATAATATCCAGACCACTTTCTTTATTTCTATCCCATTTGTGATACAACAGAGAAACTTGGCTTCTTCCAATACAAGACTTGAAATGACAATATTTTCTTATGATGAAAACCAATACATTCTCCTCTCATGTTTTGTAACTCCTCTATGGGAAATGGAGTCATATTCTTAAGTGAACAAACTGTTTGCAGGAGAAAGCGACTTCTAGTAAGTATTATATTCCCATTCATAAAACATGGCAGTATTTTTACTTTTTAACCAAACATTTTGTGAAAACATACTATGAATATGTAAACTGTCCTCCAGGGGTAAATCAAGTAAAGTGATTTCTTTTGTAATAATGGAAACTGTTATATGGGAGAGAGAACGGAAGAGTTTTTTAATAACCAGAACAAAACCAAATGTACCTATTGTGCCATGAAACAAAGGCATTTGTCAGGAGAACCATCAAAAGTCTGAAATCATATTTAAAAGAAGTAGCTCATTTATTTTAATTAATGTTTCTCAAAAAGTTTCTAGAAGAAAACATGTACAGTGCTTATTGAATAATAAAATGTTTTCTGAGTGTTTATGTATTAGTCCATTTTTTCCACTCTATGAAAACTGACAATTATGTTCCTGAAATAAAAGTTTGTTAACAGGATTGCATTAGAAAGGGCAGCTAAAAAAAAATCACAAGATTTTACTTTTGTGTGCATATGTGTTTTCTCCTTTATTTTATTTATTTTTAACAACTGGTCAGAATTCTAATTAACTTTTCTGTAGACCTGCTACTTGATCACCTATGCTTGAATTTTGCTGAGTGGATTACATGTGTAGTCCAGCTCAATATCCAGTCTATCCAAACTAAACAAATAACTAGTATTTATTTATATGTCCTGAAAATGTATATTTTTGTGACCTCTAAATCCATTTGAGATCTCAAAATCTATTCAGAAGCCCAGAATCCATACTGTTTCCAAAACCCATCACCTTTGCAGCCTTACAAAAGACCACACACTGTCAGCCTCTGCTTGGCCTTCCTGACTTCCCGACTTTAGCATACCTTATGCTAATGTGGTGCCTGGGTTCCCTACAAGAACAATCAACTGACATTCTGAAATGCATCTGTACACATTTGTTGAAAGTTTACCTGCTTTAACCTCTGTTTTCCTTGTTGATGATTTTAGTGTTACGCCTCTCTTGGGAGATGATCCTGCTCTGCAGAGGACTGTAGAACAACTCATGGACATTTCAGAGTGAAAAAAAAAATTCTGTTCTGTTCTTTCCTTAAGGTTGAGGAGGCTGAGGAGGAGAAAACTTCTCAAACACTGCTATCCTGTTCTGAAACATTACTACCACACCATGGTCTGCACGGAGCATGAGACATTCCCTCAACAGTGTCTGCAGCTGCTTTTCTTTATCAAATGGGATTGCTGTTGACATAGCTCCTGCAGTTTTGTGGCTTCTCATTACTATGGGCAGATATAAAGCAAGACCTAGCAGAGAAGGCATGCTGTGTGCTGGAATTAAGCTACAGAGCTAGAAGAAGGATCAAGCTAGAGCTTGATGTCCTCACTACAAGAAGGACATCAAGGCCCTGGAGCATCCAGAGAGGGGCTACAAAGCTGGTGAAGGGCCTGGAACACAAGTCCCCTGAGGAGCAGCTGAGGAACTGGGATTGTTTAGTCTGGAGAAGAGGAGCCTCAGGGGAGACCTCTACAACTACCTGAAAGGAAGTTGTGAGGAGCTGGGGGTCGGCCTCTTCTCACAGATAACCAGTGACAGAACAAGAAGGATTTGCCTCAAGTTGTGTCAGAGGAGGTTCAGGCTGGAAATAAGGAGACATTCCTTCTCAGAAAGAGTAGTCAGGAATTGGAATGGGTTGCCTAGGGAGGTTGTGAAGTCACCGTCCCTGGGGGTGTTTAAGGAAAAGTTGGACTTGGTGCTTAGGGACATGGTTTAGTGGGTGATGTTGGTAGTACAGTGATGGTTGGACCAGATGATCTTGGAGGTGTTTTCCAACCCTAATGATTCTATGATACTATTCTATATACAATGATACTATTCTATATACAAATATCATATCTGTATATTTAACATTGTTTATATTCATTTAGTTAAAAGTTTTGGTGGTGTGTGGGGAGTTGTTTTGTATTTGTCTTTTAATATTAAACTTTTCCATTTGGCTGTAATACACTGAATCCAATATACTGTTTCCTATTTGGTTTTATTTACACATAGCTATTTGTTTTCTTTTTCACTGTTTTCTAATACTTTAAAACTCATTGTTTCTGGTCTTGAATTCATTCTCATTCATTGCCTTTGTTTTTCATTCTCTTCTAGTTCCACCTTTGTCATCTTCCTTTTCAAGTTTCTCTGTGTTCTAGTCTGTAAGTGACTTACTGTAATAGTGTTCCTGGAAGAAATGTAAGGAAGACTGTGAAAAACAAGTTGTCAGTCTTTATAGTGACCTAGTTGCTTTCCTTTTTTCTGTTGAAAGAGTACAAATAGGTGTTCTATTGAGCTTCATTGGCTTAATGAGTTTATTTAGTAGACAAATGAGCATTTTTCACTGCATCTTAGTAGGGGTACTCTTCTGAAGAAGGTCTGAGCTTAAGTTTAAGCTATTAAAAAGTACTCTAATCTGTGCTCAATAAGAATTTCAGTACAATTATGCCAGATCAGTGCATTTTTAGTTCATGTTCCGTTAGAAGAGTAGCCCCTGTTTTTAAGTACTTTCACCATGTCTTTCCAGTTGATTTCCTAACCTGAATGTATTTGTATTCTGTTCCTTTATATTATTTCTGATAACATATAGACAGTTGCTTTGTTGTTGTTTGCTTTGTTTTGTAGAGATGTGAACATAATTGGTACATGGGTGCATATTGTCTATGTGCAATACTGTTCAAATAATGAACTCCTTCTAAAGTTTGCTGATTGTATAGATAACTCTTTACATATTAGTGAATTTCAATTAAAAACAGACTTTTTGGTGACCAACATAACTTGGAAATTATGACACAGTTGTAACAGAGAAGATAACTATTTCCCTATGAATTTAGAATATAACTATAGGATTTATGAATTTTTCCAGTATCTTTGTCCTAAACTTTATTTAGTGTATTGGTTTGGATTAAAACGAACACTCTCTGCCATAAGTAACATTTACCAGAAGCCACTAAAAACCTCATACACCTATGCAAAAACCTTATGGAAAAGACATGTTGGCTGTAGCTTTCCAGAGGCATAAGTGGTTATTTGTTCTGCAGTTTGAATACTCTGTTAGAAATGTATTAAACAGGCTCCATCCTCAGAAAATCTGGAATTCTGACAAATTTTAAAGCCAAATATTCATACTCCAAGTCACTAATGACTTCTGAAAATTTAAAGCTTAGGATACTACAACTCTATCAATTGTAGCTGAAAATGTGCCTTTTTTTTTTTTTTTTTTTTTTTTTTTTTTACACATGGGACTGAATTTATGGATATCAAGTTAGAATGTTCATGGAGAAGTTATATTAATACCATTGTTTGAAAAGGAGGATTTGCCTTAAAAAGATCTATCCAACTTGTTCTGTCCAGAAATCCTGCTGGAAAACAGTTGATATAAAATCTTAAAATACTAAGAAAAATCTTTCAGCTCTCAGTTTATGCATATTGGGTGATAGCCAGCACTAAAGGCAATGGATTTATTATTCCAGAACTGGATTTGACCCAAATGTCTGTCCTGTTTATACATGTGAAAGCCCATTAACCTTACTGGACTTGCAATTATATAAATGGAGGCCAAAATATTGTGCTTTTTGGGGAACTTAACTTGAACTTCATGTAAAATTTGGCTATTGTATTGTATTGTATTGTAGGGATTCATCCTGTTAAGATTTATACTGGGTCTATGTTAGTACATCTGGGCAGGAAATCTTATAACTGATGCAACTCTTCTTTATTAATGTCCTAAATTTGCAGCTGGATTTATTCATTCGTGGGGTATAATGATTGGGTGAAAATCACAAATGTGTCGGAGTTATAATATACTCCTCTCCTACAGTATACAAGACAGACACAGAAAGAATTTGGTTGAAAATGACAGCATAATGAAAAAAGATGATGTTAGCAACACCTTTAATTTTTGTTTACTTGAGAAAATTAGACTGCAATAATGACATCATGTAGAATTAGTCTATTTTCATTAGTAGAGGAGCTTAGGCAAGAATCTGGAATTGCAGATCATCGTAAAAAATAAAATCTTGGAGCTGCTTCTTCACAGAACAGTTGAAGTACTAGATTGTTGGTCAAAGAATAAATTGAGTTCCAAACATGCTGTTTTAGAAATAGTAATGGAAACTGAATGATCACCAAATAATGATCACTTTTACCACTTTTATGTACTTTCATAGTTCAATGCACACTTATTGTACAAACTTTCATTAAACACAAAATAAGAATAAATTATTCCTGTTTGCACAGAGTTTACCAGAGATCTGTTTTATCTGAGGAGGTTAGTTTTAAGAGCCATTTAGTAATGAAAACATTCTGAAGCTTGCATATTTGAAACAAGACCAAGCAGGCTGCAAAATCTGAATATAATCCACAAATAAAGTGATGTATTCTTTCCTACCTTTATGAATACAAAAACAAGAAAGATGACAGGTGTCTGTGATGAAATTTGTTTTGTTGGGCAGTGTTTTTCTTCCATGATACAATTTCACCATAAGTGGACATTTGCAAAAACCTTTCATGACTTTTTGAAAGTAATTTCCTGTTTTGTTCCTGGAGCTGGAATTGGCATGGTACAGATTGCTGTCGCAGACATTCCTATAAGGATACATCTTCCTATAACGTAAACAAAAATGATGACCAATACTGATTTGCTGTTGGGAGCATCTACTGTCACATCATCCTCATTGCCTGTCCCTTTATAGATCAGTAGTGATTTTTCAGAGGAAAAGAAGAGGACAATAATAATCCCTGTGAAATGAAACAATTACAAACTAGGTAGTAGTAGAAATGATAGATTTCAAGTTGAGGAAGATTAAATTTATAAATGAGCTAAGTTTCACCAGTAGAGAAAATAACTTATATACTTTTAATATGAAACTGAATTTTTCCCTTTCTTCTCTTCCCCTGTCCTTTTCAGAAATATCTTTCAGGGCTTTGGTTTGGGGAAAGTTCAATTCACAATTGACTATTGTGAATATTCATATTCATTCACATATTACTTGGGAATTGGTTCAATTGTATGGTAAAAGGCTGAAGTGCCTCATGGACATCTTGGTTTAGTCATCCTCTACTCCTGCATGGCCTCACTACAGAAAATGATGTGCATCACAGAAGGTCTGTCAGATACAAATAATGCAGACTGTGCTAAAAGAAGTTTCAGTTTTCCCATCATTATTTTTCTGCCAGCAAATTGCTTTCCAGGACAAAATCCTCAGCTAAACACATTTATTTCATCTGGTAGTTTTTTAAACGAGAGATTTGAACACCTTTGCAAATATTTTGTCGAGTCAGAACAACTTTCATATTTTCTAAGAGCACTCTGAGAATTCTTTTTTATAATTTATCTTTTACATAAGGTAGTAATTCTCAAAAATCTTGGAAGACTGTCTTTCTTGGCATTTTCCTAGTTTAAACAATTTCTGTAGATTGTTATTCACTCTGTACTTATATGGTAAGAGTAATCTCCTCTAGTAGGATAAATCACCTACTAGAAGGAATGAAATACTTGTACTTTTTGACAAAAAAAATGTATCTGACAATAACAGTTATTTGTTCTTTTCAATTAATTATATCTGACTTTCAGTCATTGACATATATCTTCTTCACATATTTCACATATGTGACTCTTCACATATTTTAATGCTTTTATTGATTTTACTGATAAGATTACTTACCAAGTACTTATATCAGAGACTTCAATAGTCTAATCTCTGAGTATGAACAGGACCATAGCTGCAGTATAATTTAGTAAAATAAAACACTGCTTAAATTTCCTCTTTAACTTACCATTGCTAATAGAAAAAAAAATAAGCTGAAAACCCGAGTAATGCATTCAGATTCACTTATAGTTTGAAAAATTTGCTATTAAACTGGATATTCAGGTTTTTATTTCATGAGACACGGCCATGCTCTCTTCACATCAGTGTTAGGATTTCTTCTAGATGCCTAAGAAAGCCTTCTGACTGGTACATGTTGTATGTTATAGTTGGCATCTATTAAACCTAGCAGATATTTTAGAATGTCTTAAGTATATTGGAATCATCAAAGGTTAAACGCAATTCTTGCAGAGATAAAACAAACAAACAAACAAACAAAACTACTGAAATGGAGGTGGTTCGAAATCACACTTTGTGGCTGCCTTTTCTGGAATGCCATCTGGGAGCTATTGATCCTTATGTGTAAAACATGCCATAATGACAATGCTAACATCTATCTACCTCTGGATACATGTGATAATTTTAATTATTTGCCCATAAAAAAACAGATTTTTCAAACTACTTAATTACTTACTGTCTGGCATGAATATGAAACAAATTATTTGTGTTTATTTCATTCAGAAGCCTTGAATACAACTTCCCTATCTGATTTCAGGCTGAAAGCTAAAGAATATGTAAATGGATTTTGCACCATACTATATCTTTGAAAGCCATTGATTGAGAACGTATATACAGATGTTTAGATAACAAATGAATATCATCTACTATTATTAAAATACAAGGACATGGAATTAATTGGATTCTACTCTATAGGTCATCATTCTGAAGAACAGGTTATCCAGAAAGGTTGTGGAGTCTCCATCACTGGACATATTCTAACCCTGATTGGGCAAGGGCCTGAGCAGCTTGCTGTAGCTCACCCTGCTCTGAGCAGACTGGTTGGATTAGACAATCTCTAGAGGCCCTTCCCACCTCAACACTTCTGTGCTCCTGTGCCTTCTGTGACTTCTTTTTCCTATTTCTTTTAGTAGGATAAAGAAAAATACTTTACAATAGTTTTTGTTTGTTGGTTTGGGTTTTGTTTTCCAGAGAAAAATAAATAAAGGTTATGTAAAATAAGTAACTTGTGCTAAGAAATAATATAATTACTGGATTTTCTACTTCCAACTGTTCCTTTTTTTTTAACCAAAAGTAAATAGTTCATCAGTTCATCTGTAAGCTAGTTCTCAAGTAGTAGTTTACTGGTGCCTATTATATTATTAATAAAAATATCTACATTTTTAGTATTCAATATAATATGAATTCCAAACCAACTTATGAAGCAAAAAGAGCTTTAGAGAAATCTTGCAAAAATAAATCTAGTCATTTTCTCCCACTAAGATCAGTTCCTATATGTGTTCAGGGAATCCTTTTTTAGGAAAAAAAAAAAAAGACACCATTGGCATATCACACAAATATCTCAATTTTTGAGTTCACCTTTAGTTAATAGCTAGAAATATGTATAAAAAACACTTTTAGCTTTGTTTATTCAGCAATGTAAAAAATATATAGAAAAAACTAAGGAGTTATGCCTTTTTAAATGTAGTCTTTCTCAAAAATTTATATTATTGATAAAAGGTATTTGACCTATAAAGGCAAAAGCTCTTACATGATTATTAAAATTAATTCTAACTGAACAGTCAGTTTGCAAAATCATATTTGAAGAAAGTACAGTTAGTAAACAGTTAGTAAACATAAGATTAATTGGGAAGAGCATGAGTGATGAAAAACATGCTAAGGAAGTATAACATAGTTATAAAAACAATATATCAAAGCAATAGTACTTTATTAGAACTATATAATTCATTGTGATTTTACATTACAATAAAAAGATAGTAACATGATCCCATGCTAATTTCACTGTAAGATTAAAAAGAAATCTACACTGGAGTTATTCTGACATACTATACATTTTTCATGCACTAGTTAAAAAGACTTATAGAAGAGTTTCTGCTTATCTTATACACAATATAATGAAAAAATGACTACTCCCTCCCCCATGACTTTGAATAATACAGTTGTTGCACCACAGCATTATGCTTAAAATTTGCATTTTCAACTTCAATTTACTAGTCTGGTACAAGCCCAGGATATTTAGAATTAGTTGTGGAGTTCACATTTCAAATTTTCTCATTATTGTTCTGTATGACTGCCTGACCATCAAGTAGCTTGGCTTACTGGCAGCAGTTCTGCAGGTAGAAGGAGCTGTGTCTAAGACCTCTGGTAATGGTAGCTTTGCTTTGGCCCAGATTTAGCCAAATCCCTGGTCTGAGCATCCCTAATTATCCTACTTCAAAACCATCAAAATCTCCCTCAACCTTGAATTTGCACCCTTACGTCTCCACTAGTTGTATGGCAGGTGCAGTGCATTTGGTATATAGCTGGAGAAGAGCTATGGTTTTGTTTCCTCTTTTTCCTCTTTGTTTGTTTGTTTGAACCCTATTTTATGTG
Source organism: Heteronetta atricapilla (assembly GCA_011075105.1). Taxonomy (NCBI): domain Eukaryota; kingdom Metazoa; phylum Chordata; class Aves; order Anseriformes; family Anatidae; genus Heteronetta; species Heteronetta atricapilla. The sequence continues at coordinate 41,827,266 of CM021734.1, read as the reverse complement.
CAACGGAGATGCTCTGCAAAACAATGTATAAAAAGTGGGGACAATTGGGATTTTTCCTTTGAACTAAAAATACTTATGGGTGTTTAGAAGGGGTGGTGGTGTGGCTCTCTATATTAGAAAGTCTTTCGATGTTGTAGAACTCGAGGCTAGGAATGACAAGGTCGAGTCCCTCTGGGTTAGGATCGGCGGGGCCAAAAAGGCTAGTGTCCTGGTCGTGGTCTGCTATAGACCACCGAACCAGGATGAGGAGACAGATAAGGAGTTCTACAGGCAGCTGACAGAAGTTGCGAAATCTTCAGCGCTTGTACTCGTGGGGGACTTCAACTTTCCTGACATATCCTGGAAGCACAACACAGCCCAGAGAAAGCAGTCTAGGAGGTTTCTGGAGAGCGTGGAAGATAGCTTCCTGACGCAGCTGGTTAGTGAACCTACCAGGGGTGGTGCCCTGCTAGACCTTCTCTTCACAAACAGAGAAGGACTGGTGGAGGATGTGATTGTCGGGAGCTGTCTTGGGCAGAGTGACCACGAAATGGTGGAGTTCTCTATTCTTGGCAAGGCCAGGAAGGGGACCAGTAAAACCACTGTATTGGACTTTCAGAGGGCTGACTTTGGGCTGCTCAGGACACTAGTTGGTGGAGTTCCTTGGGAGGCGGTTCTAAAGGGCAGAGGGGTCCAGGAAGGCTGGGAGCTCTTCAAGAGGGAAATCCTAATGGCGCAAGAGCGGTCTGTCCCCATGTGCCCAAAGACGAGCTGGCGGGGAAGAAGACCAGCCTGGCTCAACAGAGAATTGTGGCTTGAGCTTAGGAGAAAAAAGAGGGCTTATAACCTTTGGAAAAGTGGGCAGGCCACTAGGGAGGACTATAAGGATGTAGCGAGGCTGTGCAGGGACAAAATTAGGAAGGCCAAAGCTCATCTGGAGCTCAATCTGGCTACTGCCGTTAAAGACAACAAAAAATGTTTTTATAAATACATCAACACAAAAAGGAGGACTAAGGAGAATCTCCATCCTTTACTGGATGCGGGGGGAAACTTAGTTACAAGAGATGAGGAAAAGGTGGAGGTGCTCAATGCCTTCTTTGCCTCAGTCTTTAGCGGCAATACCAGTTGTTCTCTGGATACCCAGTACCCTGAGCTGGTGGAAGGGGATGGGGAGCAGGATGTGTCCCTCACCATCCATGAAGAACTGGTTGGTGACCTGCTACGGCACTTGGATGTGCACAAGTCGATGGGGCCGGATGGGATCCACCCAAGGGTACTGAGAGAACTGGCAGAGGAGCTGGCCAAGCCCCTATCCATAATTTATCAGCAGTCCTGGCTATCGGGGGAGGTCCCAGCTGACTGGCGGCTAGCAAATGTGACGCCCATCTACAAGAAGGGCCGGAGGGCAGACCCGGGGAACTATAGGCCTGTCAGTTTGACCTCAGTGCCAGGGAAGCTCATGGAGCAGATCCTCTTGAGAGTTATCAGGTGGCACTTGAAGGGCAAGCAGGGGATCATGCCCAGTCAGCATGGGTTTATGGAAGGCAGATCCTGCTTGACGAACCTGATCTCCTTCTGTGACAAAGTGACGCGCTGGGTGGATGAGGGAAAGGCTGTGGATGTGGTCTACCTTGAATTCAGTAAGGCTTTTGACACAATCTCCCACAGCATTCTCCTCAAGAAACTGGCTGCTCTTGGCTTGGACTGGCGCACGTTTCGTTGGGTTAGAAACTGGCTGGATAGCCGGGCCCAAAGAGTCGTGGTAAATGGAGTCAAATCCAGTTGGAGGCCAGTCACTAGTGGTGTCCCCCAGGGCTCGGTGCTGGGGCCGATCCTCTTTAATATCTTCATCAATGATCTGGACGAGGGCATTGAGTGCACCCTCAGTAAGTTTGCAGATGACACCAAGTTAGGTGCGTGTGTCGATCTACTCGAGGGTAGGAAAGCTCTGCAGGAGGATCTGGATAGGCTGCACCGATGGGCTGAGGTCAACGGCATGAAGTTCAACAAGGCCAAGTGCCGGGTCCTGCACCTGGGGCGCAATAACCCCAAGCAGAGCTACAGGCTGGGAGATGAGTGGTTGGAGAGCTGCCAGGCAGAGAAGGACCTGGGAGTGATGGTGGACAGTCGGCTGAATATGAGCCAGCAGTGTGCTCAGGTGGCCAAGAAGGCCAACGGCATCCTGGCTTGTATCAGAAACAGTGTGACCAGCAGGGCTAGCGAGGTGATTGTCCCCCTGTACTCGGCTCTGGTGAGGCCGCACCTTGAGTACTGTGTTCAGTTTTGGGCCCCTCGCTACAAGAAGGACATGGAGGTGCTTGAGCGGGTCCAGAGAAGGGCTACGAAGCTGGTGAGGGGCCTGGAGAACAAGTCCTATGAGGAGCGGCTGAAGGAGCTGGGCTTGTTCAGCCTGGAGAAGAGGAGGCTCAGGGGCGACCTTATCGCTCTCTACAGAGACCTTAAAGGAGGCTGTAGTGAGGTGGGGGTTGGCCTGTTCTCCCACGTGCCTGGTGACAGGACGAGGGGGAATGGGCTTAAGTTGCGCCAGGGCATTTTTAGGTTAGATGTTAGGAAGAACTTCTTTACTGAAAGGGTTGTTAGGCACTGGAACAGGCTGCCCAGGGAAGTGGTGGAGTCACCATCCCTGGAGGTCTTTAAAAGACGTTTAGATGTAGAGCTTAGGGATATGGTTTAGTGGGGACTGTTAGTGTTAGGTTAGAGGTTGGACTCGATGATCTTGAGGTCTCTTCCAACCTAGAAATTCTGTGATTCTGTGATTCTGTGATTTATCATCACTAATAATCTTATCTGAATACTGATGGAGAGGAAAGGATCCTAACTGATTCACAGCTGAAGAGTGATCAGTATGGTTAGCAGTATTTTTCAAAATGAGTAAAATTACCGGTGTGTTGTTGAACTTTTTATCTATCAGTACCTCCAAGTCCTTGGTATTTTATTCTTTAAACTGAAATCTTGGATTGCAACTATCAGTAAAGTCAATAAATAAGTTAAATAAGAGACACAGAACAGCAGAATATCAAGAAAACACTTTATTGTGGAGATTTGTTTACATCAAAATTTGATCACTTACATTAAAGATAAGTGAAAAGGTACAGATGAAGAAAGGATGAGCTAGAACAGAGAACACTCCTAAGAGTAAGTATATTTGATAACTATGTATTGCTGGGGATATATTTACATGTCTTTATAACTCCCATTTCACTTTTCAGAACTTTATTAGAACTATGTTCTTGTGGTGTGTGAAACATAGCAAAACCCTACAAAAGACGCTAAATCTTACAAAGGAATTTTCTGCCATGACACTGAAAATGTTGAGATAGTTACTTAGCTAAATGGAGAGATTTGTTTTTCTGTTACTGCTTTGACAGCCAGGGGAACCTTCCTAAAGGAATCTGTGCTTTCAAATATGATATAGATTATTTATGTATTCTGGGACAAATAATTTCATCTGGTGAGGAGCTGCAACTTTTTTTCTCCTTTTTTCCCATTTCTATATTTCTAGGTATTTCCTATTTGTAATTTAAGAGTACAATGCCAGTTTTATAAAAAGCAAAGAAAGAAACAATATTTGTATATCTGAATATTTTCAATCTGTAATTGTAATCAAATATTAACATTACTTTCAAGACCAATACTTTAGTTAGGTGTGGTGTCTCTATATCCTGTGGTGTGGCTGTCATCTTCTGTTTCTTATAGTGCAGTAAACATCACAACCCCTGAATTACTTTTTAAATCTTATTTAACAATATTGTAAAGAAACTGATATAAATGCCATCAACTGCTCTATCAAGTCTGTATTTCAAGTAGAGAATGTTATATTACTGGGACTAATTCTCAGTAGGACTGTCCAAGCAGAGTATACAGTTCAGATAACTGAACATGCTGGTAGTCAAGTTCAATTTAAAAACAAACAAAAAAAAAAATCTCTGATAAGCAAGTTCATAACCTGCATAACCTGTAGTTATTAATTTTTGTGAACTTAAGTTTCTTCTACATAACACAAACTTCAAAAGAATATTATAGCTTTTTGAGTGAGGTGTTCTTAGAAATTTCTTGAAAAACATTACTTAGTGTGTAGGCGTAATATATATATAATAATATAATATAGAATATAAATTAATGGAAAACTTCCTTTCAAAACCAAATTATATCAGGCTACATTGCAGTCTCCAAAGAAATCTTTGTTTCCACTATTTTAAAGCTGATAAGCAATCAAGGAGTCTACTTAGAGAAAATCTTGCAATTTGGTTGTATTGGAGCGTTACTATAGTACTACTAGGAGGAATCTCCTTGTTTTAGTAAAGAAACAGACATACAGACAGGGTGTTAAAAACATTTTTGCAAGATAAATACTTAGTTCTCTAAGCAATAGAATTAATGAAGCCTGCTGTCCTTATCCTCTTGTGTTGAAAGCTCAGCTTGAAGCTTTTCATCTCATTGGTGTGTTATTTTCTTCATAGTTTCCTCTGTGTACACTCCCTGATCTCTAACAAAATGCAAGTTCACACTGTTGCTTTTACACCTTTGAAAGCACCTGGAAAAGGCACTCTCAAAACCTTTATCAGAAACATCTTGCAACTGCTGTTTGTTCCACTTGCAGTGATTGGCTGATATACATCATTAGGTTCAAAGTCTATTACACAGATTTCATTAAGCACATTTTCTTCAAAAGCAAGGCCAAGAGTGAATGGATCTTTTCACAAAGCACTAGAAATAACAGTAGAAAAGATGTACTTCTGCTGGTAAACCAGTAAGTATATAAGTAGGTGAGATCAGGGAAAAAAATAAATAGAAAAAAAATAAAACTCAGAACACTTACAGCTACTAGGGCTTGTCTTTGGACTATCTTTTAATATGAGAAAAACTGATGTTACAATCCTTATTACTGTATCATATATTCAACTATGTTATTTTTACTTTACTTGGAAAACATTTTCATTCAGAGAGTCTCAGGTTTTGGTATACACAAGAGATCTTTGATGGCACCTTAATGTCAGTCAAATATATTGGTGAATGGCCTTGCACAGATGCCTAATGAAGTAGGTGGACTGACTTCTGGAAATCAAGACAATAAAGACATTTTGCAGTTCATTTATCCTTTTTTTTTTTTTTTTTTTTTTTTGGTGGTCATACAAGCTTGAAGAATTGCTTGTTGTAGCATTTCTGGGTAAGCACAAATAAGTCTTTAACTGTCTTCATGCTTATCTTTTATAAGACATATCAATAAGAAATAAAAAGTTTATGCAGAGATTTGGTGTGTGCAGATGCACTTCAGTCCCCCTATCTGTTTTTGGAAAGTGATAAAGCACAATCAGTAAGTCACTGTGGTAGAAATTACTACTGTTAGTTGCTGTAAAAAGCAGTAGATTTAAAATGTAATCAGTAATTGAATGTAGTTTTACTCTGTAATGCATATGGGTCTTTACAACCCTTTTTAATATAGCCCTTCCTTTGGGTGAGTTCATCAGAAGAAGAAAGCAATATTGCCCAGAGGGTAACTAGAAGGAGACTGAAGGGGCCCATAAGGCTGCAGAAGAGTTATTCTTACCATGTTGCCAACTGGGGGCTGTTGCTGAAGAAACTCAGACTTGACTTCAGTCAACTTCTGACTTGGCTTCAGTTATTCTGAATGGCCTAGAAGCAGAGGAGTCTAAGTGCTATATTGCTCCATAGGCAGAAACAAGAAAGAATGGGAAAAACAGGGTTATCACATAACGTTCCCCTGAAGAAGCATGTTTTTATTTATTTTATTTATTTTTTTAATTTCAGATTAATGTCTTCCTGGTCAGATTTATTCAACATCATTATAAAATGACTGCAGAACATGTGAGAATCTGCCTATTCTTGTACACCTAGTGTGTTATTTCAGAAAAATAACAAAAATAAACGTACTATTTGAAAACGTCTTGCAGGCAGTTTATCTACAAATACTGGTAGTTCTGTGTAGTATTTTGTACTGATTTGGTGAGGAATTGTAATGGAAAGACCAAAAAAGTGTGAATCGAGAATGAATGAGAAGGTTTAGGTGTAGGGAACACCTGAAGGGACACACAGTAAGCGCAGCCTGCATCACTGGTACCTAAATGTCCAAGTACAAATGTCCAAATTAGCATGTCCATCCCAGCCATCTACCTGCAGTTTCATTGAACACTTAAATCTGGAAGACAAAGAACTGTGAACAAATTCTAAGAGGTATGGCAGCTTTTTGCATTCAAGTTAAACTAAAGTTATCAAACACCTACAAGATACTTCATTATATTTAGAAAGCAAACAAATAATCTATTACTTGCTATTTATAATTAATTGAATCCATCATGGACTGGCATTTTCTAGGCATTCTGGAAATTAACCAACCAACTTATTGTAAACCTCCATCCCTTGGTTTAAAACAGCAATTGTTATCTTTTGGCTTTGAATGAAACATTCAGGAAGTGTTTATTGTTCACCTTAATCCATGATGTGGCTGTCTTTGCAGTTTCTGTCATCAAACCCTGTCAGCAAATAATGCCATTCTCTGGAAAAAAAAAAAAAAAATGAAAGAAAAGATAAAGCATCTCTTGTTATCTCATGTCCCTCTATAATAAATGGCAATAAAGTCTTTACACTATGCAAATCTATGAATCAGTTTAACAAGCAACTTCTATTGAAATTGCTGATTGTATTTGTTGTAAGGGCATCGGTCATCTGATTTTTTTTCTATAAACAAACATAGAAATCCAGTTACTGTGCCTGTAAATGACTATCTTGCCCACCTATTTGATTCATTATCTTACTTCCAGGAAAAAAAAAAAAAAAAAAAAAAAAGAATTTTTATTTTAATATATGTGAAAGAGAAAATGAACTCACTGAAAATTCTTTCCATAATATTTTATAAAGTTATGAAATCAAGGATAATGAAATTTGGGGACAAAAACCTATGTGGGGAGAATGCGAGGGTGTCACTGTGTGGAAGAGAGTTTTAGAGAAAAGTTTCAATTTTGATTACAAACACTCAGATTTTCTTTGACATTACTTCTTTCTTTTCTTTCTTTTCTTTCTTTTTTTTTTTCTTTCTTTCTTTTGGTCTCTCTTCAGAGACTGAAGCATAGAAATGTCTTGTGATAAATGTCTGCCTGTTGTTTTTTTATTATTATTTTCTGTGTTCTTTCAGCACATATCCTGCACTGTGCAGTGAACATATGGTCTTCTTCCTATGATTTCTTGGCAGTGTACCACATAGCATTGCCAGATATAATAAGCAATGTATGGTCAAATTCCACACCCAAATCCACATTCCACTCTTTTTTTCTTTTTTTTTTTTTTTTTTTTTTTTTTTCCCAGCAGTTTTTCCAGATGCCTACACAGCTATTCTGTGCACAAAGGTGTATCACAGGCACTCTGCTGATCTGCATATATATAAAGTAACTCCACATCACAATGTGATGCTCTAATCCTCATTATTGAGTATTTGTGAAAATGTATGCACGGTTCATACATTATCCATATTTCAATCTTAAGATTTTGGCAATATATATATAATAGAGATAATCTTATACCCTTAAGTATAAAAAAATATGTTTTCTCAGATTCACTGAAATAGAAATGACTCTTTATTTCCATTCAGACTGAAAGTTCAGAAGACTGTCAGCTCTTTCTCTCTCTCTCTCATTTTTTTTTTTTTTTTTTGTAATCCCACAAGTCTAAAATTTCCTCGGGACATTTAAAATTGTGAGTGCTCAACAGACAGCAAGAAAAGGGAAAGAAGGACATTGGATTGCTGAAAGTTGTGCAGTGAAGTCAGTGTATGACTCCAAGTATGTTTCATCTATCTATGGTAACTGGCTGTGTGTACACTTGTTGGCCATCACAAATAGGGGAAATGAATGAGCTCAGCCTGTGCAGTAGCGGTTCCAACTTCTGCTGACATATGGTAGTAACACATGGGAATTAGATCACATTTCTAAGACCTAGAAGCGCTGCCAATTTACCAAACCACCCATGCAAGATAGAGTCCCAATTACAGGTAATGCAAATTACTTTTTCAAGATTTTTCTGTGTCTTGTGAAGTTTCTGTTTATACAATGGATATTCAGATAAAAATGATTAGCTAGTACTCATACCTGCAAAGTATTTTTTACCTGGACTAGAATGACACTTGAATACTAACAGAATTTGGTTCTTCTTGCAACTGAAAAAATGTGAAAACAGGTTGCACATAGGGAAATGAAGGAGTATAAAAAGGGAATAGGAGTTTTAGAAAATAGTAACAAGTGCACTTTAGCATAATACAAAGTAATTCCAAAATAGAAGCTAGGAAATTGTTGGATTTTATGAGACAGTTTGCAGAAGTAATTCTTAAAGACAGATTTGAAGAAAGATGAGTAAACATAGTGGTTTCAAAACTCAAATCTAAAGCTAGATTTTGGAAAAATTGCTCATGGGAGAAATAAACGTGAAAATTCAGAGCTGTTACATCTTTTCAGCTGAAATTCTTACAGTGCCAGTGGTATCTTTGTGGGAAGATACACTTATTCTACACGTTAGTTGCAGAATAAGAAGCATACACTGTCATTTTGCCAGCTACAGACCCAGTCCAAAGTATTTTGTTAATGGTTTATAAGTCTGTGCTGATGAATAAAGTTACTGTTAACATTTATTTATTTTTTCTCCCTAGAATATTGACACTAGAAGAAAGAGAAAAGGCTAGTATTGACACTCTTGCAGTTACAGTCCTATCAGAGAGGCTATTAAAAGATACTTTAAAATCATTCTATTAAGGTAATTTTTACCCTCAAACACTAAAAACTACTGAGATTTTCATAAATGAAAACAGATATTCTTTGATTTTTCATTTGAATTGAGTGTATTATTTTTGCTTTTGTTTGTTAAATGATTTTTACTCACTGTATCAACAGAATTAGAATTAGGGAAACGGGGAACTTTGCTAGTATTGTTGCCTCTAACTATAGACAATGACACAGTGCTAGCTCCAGCTCTGACTCATTAACCACACATTGAGATATGACAGCTATGTTTGCAGATGCTGATAGTAGTTACTACTCAGCATGGCTAATAAGGGTGATCTCACAGCCATGATTGTAATATATTTTGTATTAGAGGTAGCTTGTGCAGGTGAACTGCCACACTGGATCATGCAAATATACCCCTTGAAAGTGCTACAGTCTTATGATAGCGAAAACTATCTACAGAGAAAAAAAAAAAAAAAAAATCTGACTGACATGCTGTCTGGCTTCCATGCACAACAGAAGCAACAGAATTTTTTCTTGCCTGCTTCCCCTTATCAGTTCAGGTTTTTGGCTTAAATTTTTACTGTCTTGGGCAGGGACGATAGACATAAATGTGCTGCAAAACAGAGTAACATTAACTGCTTCTGCTTGAGAATCAGGAGGATTTTGAGCAAAATCCTAGTAGGACCATGTGCGTGATAGCACTTAGGGGCTTGATTGTCAGCTAGCTGCCTGGTGTTCTTACAGAGCCAAATGACTCTGTAAGAGTCATTCTGTTCAGTGCTATCTGAACAGAACTGCACTGTGTCATGAAGACGTGTTGTGCTGGGTTGGCAGATCAGTGCTGGGCGCTTTCATACTGCACTCTGTTACATGATGTAGACATCCTCTCTGTGTCCCATGCAACTATAGAGCTCTGAGAAAAGTGTCACTACTTTGATGATAATGCATACAGTTATTCTTCCTCTATTATAAATGATTCATTTTTTTTTTCTCTTTGAGGAGAGAAAAAACAGATGTGCTTGAGAGATTCTACAAACTTGACAAGACAGTTAAAAAGAGGAAAACACAAACAAAATAGGAGACCAGAATGCACTGAGGGGGGAATAAGGATTTTCAGAGCTTAACATCTAGTTTCACATCAGGTTACTGCTTGTCACCATGTTCCTTCCTGCACTATTAAACACCCAAGAGTAATGTCACATTTCCCATGTATTCCTCAGAGGTTTGAGTTATGTAGCATTTGAAGTCAGGTGGTCAAACTCAGAATCTTACTGAAGAAAACATCCCAGAGCTCCAGTTGTTTGTTCTACCAAAGCAGTTTCAAATTAAATGCATTTGAAAAAAATACATATATCTGCTGCAACTTTGTGAAATGTCAGCACATAAAGAAGCTGACAGCTATAGGTTTATCATCTGGGGAACACTCACTGATAGATTTCCCTTTCCTTAATGCTAAGGAAATTGGTCCATCTCACAAAATGAATTTGCTATCTGAATCATTTAGACTAAGTCTAACCAACTAATGTTAGTTGAGTCTCTGTAAAGGTAGAATGATGGGATGAGTAGGAGTATCTAGAGGGAAGAATGTAGCATAAAGACTTTCTTCAGCTGCTTTTTCTTAAGTGATTTATATGTATGCTGGAAAAGAGAAGAAAAGGGAGATAAAATTCAATGTTGATATCTTGACTGATCTGCAACCCTAGGAGAGGAACTCCTGTTTTATGTTCCTAGGTAATGTTTTGAGAAGAGAATATATGGGATACAGGAGTAGCTTCAGTCTTTATGCCAGCAATTGTACAATATGGAAAACATATATTGTTCTGTCATCCTACAGGTCTGTCACGTGACAAGCATATGCCTTAGAGAGTTATAGGAGCCCCATTATAAGCAAGCTAAACATGAGCTGATAAACATTCAGAGAAATATAACAGTCTGACTCTTTCTGCTTGTGATTATTTTCATTTTGTTTCTTTCTCATGAAGGATTCAATTTTATATCCCCTATAACTGTCCACAACAATTAGAGGGGAAGGATATATATATATGAACATATGTATATTTCTGTTTTATTAGAAAGATTAAGGACGTAGAATTTCTGGCTCTTGAAGATTGAATTGAATCAAAGATCTCTCACATGTCTGAAGCAGAGTGTTTTTTTTTTTTTTTTTTTTCTTTTCTAGTTTTTGTGGTTTAACTGAGTCAATCAGATGTTATGCTGGCATGTGATCCAACACACACTGGCTGACTGGGTGGAGTAGGGTGAAAAACACTGAAGGCATATGGGTAATAATATTTAGTAAAAACACTGCAGTACCAGACTAGGTTATTTTCTCTACATGAAATATCCTTCCGTATCAGAAACAGAGATATCAGATATAGGGTATGGTGTTATGAAGGCAAAAGTCCAGACAGGTGCAACAGTACTAAGTATTGATACAGAAAGATGTGCTATGTTAGACATGGGAGAAAAAAACCTCCCCTGAATAACTTAGTAGGTGCACCAGCTACAAGTATCAACATGTTGCCTGAGGCAGCATTTCTAAAATGGTCAAAGGTTCATTATTCCCACTTAAACCTTTGCAGGGGCCATAGTAGTGACTTAGATTCTCTAGAGGCTACATCTCTCAGCTCCTTGCTATAGAGCCAGCTATGCTAAACTTGTCATCACTATCCTTGCAACAGGATCACAGTCCCCAGGAAGCTACCGTAATTTGTTTCTCATTAGTCAAAGCACTAACTATGCTGGAAATCAAACATTTATCCCACAGCTGGTCTCTAGGTTACTTTTTTTTTTTTTTTTTTTTTTTTTTTTTTTTTTAAATATCCAAGTCTTCAGTGACAGATCTTGGCTGTGACCCTTTTCAACAATTCTTTTTAGTGATTCTTTTCTTAGGAATTCCTAACAGTTTGTTACTGTTTTCCAGGAGAAGACAGCAGAGAAGAATGTGTTTGATTATGCCACTGCAGCTCATTGTCACATTTACTTTGAATTTTGAAATTGGGAGTGAAAATTATGTGTTTTCTGAAAAGGTTAATGTAGTTTTCTCCTGTATGTATTCTAAGTTTTCATGAATCTAGTCTTGATGTAAAATGCCAAATAACCACTACAAATGCTAACGAATAACTAGAGGTTGTACATATGTGTTTTAATTTGAATAAAGTGAAGGTTTCTCATATGCAATTATTGCAGTGTATCAATTCTGCTTCAAAAGGTTTTTTAAAAAGCCAATCTATAGTGATGTACAAGACATTGCCTTGATTTAAAGTATTAAGAAAAGGTTGCATGATCATTAACCAACTGTCTTTGTGTGTGAAACAGATCTTTCCTGTAGCAAAAGTTCTAATTGCTTTAAGATAGGCAGAAGCACATAAAAATATTAAAAATAATCTATTAAAATTGAATTATTATAGATACTTTTAATGGCATTTATTTTATGTAAAAGGGATTTGTCAGTACACTTAATATCATCTTATGTAACAATATCAGAAACCTATCTATAAATCCACAGCTTCAACCAGCCTTTTCTCTGTATCTTGTATACATACACAAATACTGCAGCAGTTTGAAGCTCTGAAAACAAGTGTTGCATGACCAGAATACATTTGAAGAGAGCTGGTCTTTGTGTTGCACCAGATATACTGGTAGGTAAGAGATAAATATCCCAAGTGTGACAGTAGTAGAAGTATTATTTTTTTTAAGTTATGTTTTATTTGCAGTATTATTCTACAAATAAAGAAGTGACTATCTAGAAAAGCTGAGCTCTTTATATTAAAATACTTTGTACAGCACAAGCATATTTTAGATAGAGGCAAACCAAAGTAATAAGATTTTAAAAATCAAAATTCACCTGTCCTGGTCCTGGCTCTCATACTATTCAAATCACTTACATTTTGAAATGAAGACGCATTAGGCTGAAATGTATATCATTTTTGTAATAAAACATTTTGAAGATTGTAACAATAAATATCTCTTTTATATGTAGGCAAAGTACAAATACGTTCTACTTCATTGAGAAAATGCAAAATTTGACATTTCTTGATAAAAGATCCAGCTTCTTAACAAGAACTTAACACTACCCTTCCAATTAAAGAAAATTGCTTTCAAAGATACTGTTAAATGTAACTAGAAATCCTCTGATTTCTAGCCACTGTCTCTCATAACATTCTCAGACAAGCTCAGGAAGTGAGGTCTAGGTAAGGTGGTGAGGTGGATTGGCAATTGGCTGGATGGCAGAGCTCGGAGGGTTGTGCTAAGTGGTGCACAATCTAGTTGTTCCTGTGTCTCACCACCCTCAGAGTGAAGAATTTTCCCCTTATATCTAATCTAAACCTACCTTCTGGTTTAAAACCATTACGCTTTGTTCTGTCACTAGACTCCCTGACAGAGTCCCTCCCTAGCTTTTCTGTAGGCTGTTGTTAAGTTATTATAAGGTCTCCCCAGAGCCTTCTCTTCTCCAGGCTGAACAAAGTCAACTCTCTCAGCCTATTTTTGTAGCAGAGCTGCTCCAGCCTTCTGATCATCTTTGTGGCCATTATAATGAGCCTCTGGACTCATTATGATACTTCCATGTCCTTCTTGGGCTGAGGGTCCCAGAGCTGACCACAGTACTCGAGGTGGGGTCTCACAAGAGCAGATTAGAGGGGGAGAATCATCTCCCTCAACCTGCTGGCCACAAGTGTTTTGATGCAGCTCAGGATACGGTTGGCTTTCTGCGCTGCAAGTGCGTATTGCTGGCTCACATTGAGCGTCTCATCATACAACACCCCCAAGACCTCAGGGGTGATTTCAATCCATTCTCTGCCCAGACAGTATTTGTGCTTGGGATTGCCCTGGCTCAGATGCAGGACCTTGCACTTAGCTTTGTTGAACTTCATGAGGTTTGTACAGGGTTACCTCGCAAGCCTGTCAAGGTCCCTCTGGATGGCTTCCCTTCCCTCCAGTGTGTTGATTCCGCAGCACAGCTTGGTGTTATTGGCAAACTTGCTGAAGATGCACTCGATTTCACTGTCCGTGTCACCAACAAAGATGTTAAACAGGACCAGTACAAATATTTATGACATCTGAACAATATTAATTAAACAATGAAAATGAGCTCACCAGTGGTTAAGATTCAGAGACAGAGCCCATTGCATTTCATAGTGGCTAACAGTGACTTACTGCTTCTTCACATCATCCATCACTCTGCATCCATCTGCTTGCTCTACATTTGTTCTGTAAAACTGTCACTGTCTGACAAAATATATAGAATAGTAAAAGATTTTTAGCATTCTATCATTCAGAGAATGTTATTCAAATGTCCTTCTCTAAGAGAAAATCTATTATCAGTCTTGCTGAAGCTAAAGAGGAGACAGTGCTCAATAGGTATGATAGAAAACACAAACTGCAACCAAACACCATAATACCATAGAGCTAGACACTCTGCAGGCACATGATAAATACCATTCCTGCCCCAAGGACTTTATAGCTAACTAATGTGCTCTCTTTCCTACAGCATTGAACAAGAAGAATCTGTTTGTAAAGTTCTTTCTACAATAGAGAGAGCTTGTTAACTTAAAGATGGCTCTTTGCCTGAAGTAAAAATATTTATTGTCTATAACCCCCTTGACGCTCTTACTGGCACAGAGAATATAGTCCTTCAGGCAAAACACAGAAATTTTATGTTTCCTATCTTCTTTCATTTCATTTTTTGACTCTTTTTTTCTTCTTTATGTCTCAATTTAGTAGTCATAACAAGCTATAAATACATAGACACCAAATATAAAACTTGTTATTAGTTTAAAAACTTAGTTTATTATTTCAATTATTAAGTTATTTTTTTTGTTTATCATAAAAGGATATAAATTTAAATATTAAAAAGACACGTTGTCTGTCCTTTTGCGTCCACACCTTTTTAGATACTTATGTTCAGACTCATAAAGGAGATGATGAATCCTGGCTTTGGAGTGGATGCACAGATCTGAGATGTCTAGGTCAGTTCTCTGAAGAAGGAAGAGAGAGTAATAACACTTACTAATGAGTTTCCTAAAAGCCAAAGCACCAATTTTATGATACTTGTGAAGGATGCATTAGGGATGGCATGCTTGAAACCCATCTCTAACTCGACGTCACCTCCGTAGCACCAATGGGGAGCTCTTGTCCCAGCCGCAACAATTTGTCTTTTTCAGAGTTGCAAGCTCTCTTTTAAAATCAGTTTGCATTCAGAATGCCTCCCTCCTCTGCCTCTTCCTTGAAATATGATTTGCTGTTTTTCAACATTTAAGGTGAACAGGTGATATGACACTGTTCAATATACTATTCCTCTTTAAAGTAAAGCTGGGTTTCAAAGATTGTCATTAGTTATCACATTTCCTGCTATGCTGCTCTGCCACTTGCCTTATTTTATTCTGTTGAAACATAATTGGGGAGGGAGGACTTTTTGATATATTATATGTAAAAGACAAATACTTGCCATTTTCATCCAAAAAGTTGAGTTTGCTGACTTCAGTGTTTTCCTCAGCAAGATAATTGAACTCATTTCTCTGGCTGTGGAAGCAATGGGAAGAGAAAGACAATTTCTGTTGCACTGCTTGTTTGTTTGTTTTTGTACAGCTTCAGGGAGCAAAAAATAAAAATAAGAAAAGATTGTGTTAGTCTGTTATAAGAAGGAAGTCTAGAGTTTAAGATATCAGTCCATGTTCCTAGAATCACTGACATAAAATGAATAAATGTATTGGCTACAATATATAAATGGAGTGAGAGGCTGTGTAGGTGAAATAGCTTCCCTGTCTGCTTACATATTTATACCACACCTCAGACTTTCTTACTGGATTAAATTTGAAATCTTTGTTATGCTGAGATGGGCAGGTATTAATGTCTTCACCCCACAGAATACTAATAAACTAGGATTTTGAATGGTTATTCTGGTCAGTAGAGCCAATGGAGACAAATTTGTTAACTGTTTCTGGGTACACAAGTGCTGTATTTCTGTGCTATGCTCTCTTAGTAGACAAATATTTTAAAAGGTGGGGTTCATCTGGATCATAAAGAATACTTCAGTGGTGACAGACACATCATCAGGCATTAAGTAGGAATTTCTGAATACAGGTGTCTGAATAGTAAGATAGGGTTTCGGTTTTATTTTATTTATTTATTTATCATTTCCTTCATTTAGATATCAGAACATTGTTTAAGTATTTACTTGTATTTAGTTCTTACACTTAAAGACTTACACTTATTTGTCTATGCAATGCAATAGGTGCATATTATCAGCATTACATACCATAAATAATATATGTATATCTAAGGTTATTAATGGATCTAGAAGAACTTCTTTTTTTGGGGGGGTGGGGGGGGGGGGGGCGAGGGGGGGGGGGGGGTGGGGTTGTAAGGTAAAAATCATCTCTATTTATCTTCATGGATAAACTGTGAGATTCTGGAGAAACATTGAAACTCTGGGAGCTGCCAGGCAAATAGCTGAGGGTTTGGGTATTTTGTTTTAGCAACTTGCTTGGAGTGAGAAGCCAAGGGAAATAAACCCAAGGCATCTGCCTCTCAGTACCTAAACTAGATGGAACAGCACTCCCTGTATGACTGAAAAGGTTGGCACAGTTTATACCATAGATGGGTAAAACAGCTACAATCTCTTAAAACAAAACAAAACAAAACATCTATGCAAAACAAGGAGTGAACTAAGGCAATACATTTAAGATTTGAAACAGGAGATGCTTCTGTGTACTACACTGCTAAAAGTGAATCTGGAAAAGTTATTTAATTGTTCACTTCATTATGTCCAGTTATATCTGATGTAAAACAGAAATCAGTGCCCAGTATGGCAATATTATCATTTCTGTTTAAAAACATCAGCAAAAATCTTTGTGTCTTCCTGGGAAATAGTAAAAATAAAATTTACAGTAATATTTATAGAGAAATTCTGTTTTTATTCATACCCACTGTAGTCTTTGGCACACTACTAAAGCATTTTTTCACAAGGATAGCAAGTAAGTGGAAATAGTTTAATAGAACAGGAATTCTATTTTATCAGAAAAATCTACACTGAATTAATTTTCTTATTTTTCATGTTTATGCAGTCAATATTTTCTAAATAATTAAAGACAAAGGCTAACGTATTGTTTCAGCAAATTAACATTAATCATTTTCAACATTTCAACATCACAAGAATTTTATTTATGTTGTTTCTGTAAGTCCTATGGGTTATTTTCCCACTTAAAATTTTCTCAGAGAACAATACTGGGCAATCGGCCAACTATGAAATATATTGCAAGGTCTACAGACCATTATATCTATGCATTTTTTTCATAAGTTGATAAACTCCTTACTGTTCAGAATATTTACACATATACTTGTACAGAAAAAAGAGAAGCCATTCTAAACAAATATTTAAATGAGTAATTCAAACATTCGTTTAATCGAAACAACAAGGCAATCAAACTTTTCATGATCTATAGTCTGTTAAAAGTCACAGTTGTCTTCAAGAATATGTGATGTCTATCTGGGAGTTAGTAATCATGATACACAGGTTAGATTATACACACAAAAATCAGAAATATTTTGTGGTGGATGATTTACTTCTGTGAAATTTGATTTCAAATTTTCCTTTGATCTCAGTATTGCCAAGTACATTAAATGCCAGATTAATGATGATAAGAATGAGTGAGAACTGGTGAATGGAACTGGTGAAGCTAGTTTGGATTCAAGTATCTACTTTTCTAAAGGCAGATGTATGTATCAAACTCATTAATCAAGTTGGGGTGGGGGGAAAGCAATGCAAATGAATGAGGTCAAAAGTCAGGCAACCTGTAAACTTATATTCTGGAAAATAAACAAACAAAAGCAATCATACACATCAAAAATCAAACAGAAATATAAGACAAGACTACGTGCATCCTATGACTGTAGAAGACAGGACAGGGTGATAATATATTTAATTTCAATAAAAACTTACATTAGAGTTAACTGTTCTTAGTTAAGAACATGCATTTAAAAATACATGAGTTTCAAAGAACAATGGTATTTGTATATGACAGAGCTGTTGACTGATGAGGAAAGATTACAAAGCAAATAAGAGTATCTATGGTAGATGATGATTACATAAGAGAAGGTAAAAGAACAAATATCATCTGAAAGTTATACACAACACAAAAGAAAATCCTTATTTATATTAATAATGTAACAGTAATAATAATGTGAAATGAAATACAGAGAAATAATAAGAAAATGTGAACTGACAGTTACGAGTGTCATTCCCAAATATCAACACTTAGAAAGAAAAAAAGTTGTATTCCTTTACAAATTAAAAAAGTATTTGATGATTATTAAAGTCCAGAAGTAAAAACCTGGTTCCCCTAAAACCATGCATGGAGCCTATTGGCTTGACTGGGATCAAGTATTTATGTCAATTTTTCACTGACAGAATAGTGTTCTGGAGGTAGATCTCAGTTTTGGTGTACAACTGCTGTGCAAGTAAAAGCTGTTGATAAAAATCTGATTTTAGCCAAGATATGCCTAGCAAAGCCAATGGAATTCCTCTGAATGAACATTCATGAAAATGACATCAAAATTTAGTCCTTAGTTGTTTCTTTCTTCTCTTTCATCTGCTTCAGAAGATTCTATAGTGAGGCCAAATAATGCCTTATAGCCAAGAAAACCACAAAATCCCAAAGGTTCCTGGAACTGTAAGTTCATTAACATTTTTATGGGAGCCATGCAGCATATGGATAACAGCATGGGGCTTCCAGTTGCAGCTTCAAGCAAGACTCATTATGCTGAGTTAACGCTTTCTTGCTAACAAGTATACACATCCCATAGAAAACATTTTTCTGCCCTGGAACATCACAGCTTGCTTATGACTGTAATTACTGGGAAAACAATGTTCACTACCTTGTCTTCTTTCATATTTACAGTTTGAGAATATTTCACACTACCTAGTGCTGCTGTAGGACATGGTGCCAAGAGAACGCTCCTTTCCTCTGGTATTCTCCTGTTTCTTTTTTAATATAGAAAGAAAGAACCAAAAAACTCATAGGGCAAGATCAGCCTTACAAAAAAAACAGTAAAGGCACCATGCAGGCTGCAATGTGAAGAAATCAGAGCAACATTTTTATTGCAAGGATATAATCTCTGAGATGCTA
Organism: Heteronetta atricapilla; assembly: GCA_011075105.1. Taxonomy (NCBI): domain Eukaryota; kingdom Metazoa; phylum Chordata; class Aves; order Anseriformes; family Anatidae; genus Heteronetta; species Heteronetta atricapilla. The sequence continues at coordinate 41,808,410 of CM021734.1, read as the reverse complement.
GCAACTTTGTGACTTTTCCATGCTGCTTAACAGATGTTTTATGTGAACCTAAACAGCATCTCAGGGTGTATCTACACTCAAGACAGTAAATTAATTCATTTTGTGTAGCATGAATAATATCTGAGTCAGTCTGTTTGCTTTTCAATTTCTTTTATTGAGATTAGCTCAGATTTAAATCTTCTGTACTGCTATTTGTCTTAAATGGTGAGCTCATTTTCTACTTTTACATGTCAGTAGAAACCTTGTTTATTCACTGCCCTAAATTTGTTGAATAAAAGGTGGATAAAAGAATATGGGCAGTAGTTTTGGGAAAGGTGTCTTATTTCCCTGCTCAACTGGCTGCATCTGTGAGATGCTAACAACCTACAAGCCAGGGTGTGCAACAGACTGCAAGAATGTAGAAGACATCCTGTTTTACACTCATCTCAGGGCTAGGCAGTATTTAATTAATTCAATACTATTGCATTCCTGTTAGAGTCTGAGAAATGAGAAGTTGCTTTGTAAAAAAAGGGAAAAGCTGTACGTATAAAACACATTATTTTTTTTTTTTTTTTTAGACTTTTAAGGTGACTTTTCTATGCAAGATGTAAAATATATTCATTTTTCTACTTCCTTGACTCTTGAAATGGGTATTTTTAAAGTAGAGGCAATGCATAGAAATACAAGACTAGATCTTTTGCAAAACACAAAGCTGAATAATATCTGCCCATTGCTGAAAGGTATTTTTGCTCCTTTGCATTAACAGTGGCACAAAGAGGAATTATTCCCATATCATTTAACTTCAGGGCTATTATTGGAAATTAGTCATGAATGTGAGCAACATTAAGGAACTCAGTGTTGTCTCTTTTGCATATATCACAACAGGCTTTGATAATACACAAGCAAATGAATGAAATAAATAGTTTTGTTCAAATCTTTATTATAGTTTTAAAACAAACGGCTAAGCCAGAAAACAAAACAAAACAAAACAAAACAAAACAAAACAAAACAAAACACTTAAGTGAATGAAAAAGTGTGATTATTTAATCAGCTGTTATAAATGAATCACCTAAGGTATTTACACTCAGGAAGTCAGGCCAAGATTTCATATCTTTCTTGTTTGTTTCATATTAGACACTAATGGCAGACACTAATTAGACACTACAGAAACACATAATAGACACTGATAACAACAAACTTTGTTATTATTTATGTAACATTATTCTGTGTAGAACACTTCTTCCATACCTACTTGCATCGGTAATCCACCACCACAATTCAACCAGTGGAGTAAAATTTATAATTTCCTTAAGCCTTTACTGCTCATAACCTCAGTTGAAGACAACCTCACAGATCCCTGATAACGGCTGTTTCTCATAGTTTTTTTTTTTTTTTTTTTTTTTTTTTTTTTGGTAATGATAATAAACATTAATAACGTGATTTTACATCATGGGAAAGCCTAGCAGTTTTCAAGATCTTTTGCCTCTGAGAAAAGGGTGAAGCAACAAATGCAATCAAACAATTGTTTTACAATTACTTCAATGTGATCAAGAATTTTAGAAATTAGATTGTACTTTATGGATTAGACCATGAATATGAAAAACATGTCCAGTGTCAGGAAAATATGTTCACCTCTTCCCCTTTAGTATCTTTGACTGCATAGTTAAGGTTATAATAACTATGCTTGAATTTTAAGTAGAGGATCACGGTGACCATAGTTTTAAAAACACATACTGGGAAAAGTTCACACATCCTAGAAAAGAAAGATTTCAACATTTTTGCCCCACAAGTGTTGCATTCTTGCTCTTGGATAACTGAATGGGTTGTCTAAGTGGGTTCCACAAGGTTAGCCACAGAATGACAATACTGATAATTCATAGGGGAAACTAAAATGATCTACAAATATAACCCAAGTTTTAACACTAACATATGTATTGTTTATAGATTGATTTGCAGAAAAGTTAAAGCATTTTGTGAATTTCATTCCCTTTTAAGCATTTAATGAAAATAAAATGGTAAAAGAACATGAATGCATAGTGGTAAAGAAAATAGCAAAAAAGTACCAGTGGAAAAAATAGCCTTGTGTTTTGCCTGCAGTATTTTTAGTACTATTAAGAGTTAAGAATCAGGCACAAGAAGATATGTGTTCTTAACATACACATTTTTAAAGAAAATTTTCCAATGAAATAATATAGTGCTATGTGGTTGTTTTATTCAGGTGAGCAGCCGAGTTCTACCACCGCCACTCTATCACTCCCCCTCCTCAAAGGGAAAGGGGGAGAAAATACCTGCTCCTGAATGGGCTCCTCTCCATGGGCTACAGGTCTGACATGGAATCTGTTCTGGCGGGGGTCCTCCACAGGCTGCAGCCTCTATCAATGCAGGTCCACCTGCTCCACTGTGGTCTCCTCCACAGGCAGTGTGAAACCTTGCTCCACTATGGTACACCATGGGCTGCAGGGGGGTAACTCCTTCTTCACTGACCTTGGTGCTTGCAAGGTTGTTTATCACTCTTCTCTCTTTTCTCTCCCAGCTGCTGTGTACCGGTTCATTTATTTTTATTTTTATTTTTTCCCCTTAAATATGCTCTCACAGAGGCACAAACATCACTTATTGGTTCAGCTCTGGTTAGCAGTGGGGCTCTTATCTTGCATGGGGATGCTTCCAGAAACTACCCCTATGGCCCCCTTCTACCAAAACCTTGCCACACAAACCCACTACATGCTGTAAACCTGATATCTTAAAATTGAATATAGCATAAAAATTTTAAGGCTTTCTAGCTCTTAAGGTTTAAAAAATTCTGTGGTAATTTGTGTCATTTTTATTAGCTCTCAATACAATGTCATATGTAACTGCCTAACATAGTCACAAGTGAGATGCCTTAGAAGTCATCATCAGCTTTCCCTTTTCTAATCCTGACCCTTTTATAGTGGTTAGAGGGAAAACTGTCTCTTTACAGAGAATTGGTTTTGCTATTAGGGCAATTCTGAGAGGTACAAATCTCTTGTAATCACATTCAAAAATGTACAGGTCAGCCTAGGATCAAAAATTATGTTTGCGGTGTAAGTGATATATGTAAATTTAACTATTACTTTTGCAAAATAATACTAACTAATGAATCATGTCACCAAAATATTACTAAGCATTGTACAAAAAATACATTAATACAAGGACATTAATCCTTGTAATGTCCCTCTGATGATAACTGAGTTTGAACACAGATCACTGACTCACTGTACAAAGTCCAATTACCTAAATGTCCTGCTTGATATGGTAAATTTTAATCCTTTGATTTGAATTACCTTGAGCATTAGGGGAATGCATTTAATTAGTGTAACTTTCTCAGTCAAGAATTAGTCTGATTGGAAGGAAGGCTTCACATAGGCCAGTTCTCTACTCATAATACATTCTCCAATGTTTATATTTTTCCATTTTTAGTTTGGATTATAATTTTATTAATTCCAAAAGGTTCTTTAAATGCCCATCAAAAAGAATATTTCTGTGTCATAAAAAGAAACATTTGTTAGTGCTTACAATGATTTGGGTTTGGCTTAAAAACTGAAAATTTCTGGTTACTCACCATGAAGTGATCTGATTTGTCTTATCTTTTTTTTTTTTTTTTTCCTATCCTTTTTTTGTTGTTGTTTGTTTGTTTGTTTTCCCTCTCTTTGGCTAGCTCTTGGATATGTTCATATCTCTTTAATAACAGAGCAAAACAATTCAAATCAACATTAAAATAATTTATCCTCTTAATCTGTTTTAGATTCTTAAGAAATGTGTGTTTACTTGAAAGTGATTTGCATTAAAATGAAAAGTGAATGTGTCAGATTTTTAAATACCTTTTGCAAAGCCAAATTGTACCAAATTCATAAAAGACAAAATGGAGAACTGATGTGAGAGAGCTTGATCTCTGATGAAATTTTAATTCAGTACTGAAGAGCACCTCTTATTGATGTTGTGTCAATTCTTGTTATAGCTGGAGACTGTAACAAGTCTGTGTTTATAACATATCTGCTGAGTGCAAAACAGTTTCAATCCAGGGAATTTAATTTAATTTCAACTAACATATATGTTTAATTACTGATTCAGCTATTGAGGGAAAAATAATAATAATAATAATAATAAATTAGGTAAACATGTTTCCTCCCTACTTCCTAGTCTCAATTTCCTTCATTTTCACAGCACATTATTCTTCTTGAGGTGATGGGTAGCATAAGAAGTTGGGGAAAAGTATAATGGTTTATTTCTGCCATTCCTTGCTTCTTACTCACTTTCCTTCACTGTTCCTTACTTCTACACTGGTCTGGTGGGTCCCCCAAAACCTGCAGTATCCCAGAGGCAGAGTGCCCCCCCCAAAATGCAAATTTTCCATGACTGCTTCTCAAGCTTTTTCCCCACATCCTCTCTCACTTTTCTGCTTTCATACCTCTCACACCTTCCTGAAAGCAAAGGTGCCATGTCTCTGGCTGGTAGAATTTTTGAAATGCAATGGATTATTTCATCCCTTTCAGAGCTGACCAGATGTGGCAAATGTTGTCATTTTTTTATTGTTTGCTAAAATATTTTAAGTGTTTAGAGATTCAACTGGAGTCTGTTTTCCTTTGACTAGATTACAGTTTGACTGTTGTTCTAGAAAATATATATTAGTATATATACACACTTATTTTGCCTAGCTATATGTAGAAAAATTGTGTAATTATATGTATTTTATTATTCTCATCGTTTGGAATTGTCCTGAGAACAAAAGACTGAATGGCAGAATACCTAAATGCTTTGTGTACAACATTAAATTTGATAGGTTTTGTGTCACACTCTCTCTGAAAATACTGTGTTATTTTAGGCCCAGAAGCATTTCCTTTCACTAACTAAGAAAAGATGAAAAAGGTAGAATTGAAAGACACAAACAGCTTTAAAATCAAGTTCCAGCTTCAAGTCCTAGGCTCTGGTTAGCGAGAAGCATAATACATTTAATACTTTTAATTAGATATTTTAAAGACTAAACAATCATTAAAAGAAGAGTAAAAGGAGAGAAAGAGATTGTTACCTGTTTTAGCTTATCAGTGACTTTGTAAATCACATAGTGACATTTGGTCATTAAATCCACTGTTTGGGATGAGAATTACTGATGCTCTAAAAAAAAAAAAAAAAAAAAAAGGTTTATGTATACGTTATGTATGGAAAACACATGCATATTTATACATGTGGAAAAAAATGGTTAGGTGATAGGAAAAGAAAATACATTCACCTTTGCTACCTCAGAGTTGGATGTCCTATGAACTACAAAAGGGAAAAAGAAAAATCTTTTAGAAGGTGTACCATTTTTGCAAAGTTGACTTTTGTCTATATATTGTAACATGATTTTACAAAACAGTAGCATCTGTGGGATAGAAATATGGTTATTTTTATTTATTCCCAGTTTGTACCTCATAGTTTACACCGGAGTACATAGTTTGGTCACAAAAGAGAAAGTGGATGATGCCAAAACTTTCTGTTCCAATGTTTACCACATGCTTTCAAGGAAACATTACTGAGGAGGATGCTTGGATAATGTTGACAAAAAAAGTCAGTGTCTATCTTTCCAGAGTAAGAAAAAGGTTTCTTTGTCATCAAAAAGACGTATGAAATATCTTAATTTGGCAGCTTTAGAATCTGATTTGAAGCTTCCTTAGCACATTAAGGAAACACCTAATTGAAAGGCTGCATAACCACCTCTTTAGCAAAAGCGAGAAATGAGTCATACAATGCATTCACCTCAGTTGTGCAGCTGAGCTGCACTGCAATTATTGGAGAGTACAAGATCTCATTGAACATGGAGCTGCTGGATGTACTTACTCCACCAGTATTATAATACAGCAGTTCCTTTAACTTGAACTACAAGGCTACTTCACACCCAGGCATGATTTTGTTTTATACACAGCTCAGAAATATACTTAGCTGCCTTTGAACTCCTGTCTTTGAAATCTTACTTAGGAACCTCTTTCTGATTAGGAAGGGATAAAAGAGTTCTTGATGTTTAACCTATCAAGAACAATTTCCATCCCCATTAATAAATTAAAAAAGACTTCTTTATCCTCTTTATTCTTTTTCTGTCGATGTGTGCAAGCCTTTTTCTTTTTCTCCTGTACTGCTCTAATTTCCTCACTCTTTACACTACTACCAGCCAATAGCATTGTAAATAGTGTCAAACTGGATGTCACATGATAATATTAAGAATGAAATAAGACCATGGACTGCTAAAATGCAGAAGTCACACACAAATGTAGTGAAGGGTCAGCAGGAGAGAGAACATTTCAAAATAAGGTCAAGGGCCCAGCAATGAGTCTAGTGGGAACATTTAATAGTAACTTAGGAATAGAAAACAAAGGAGAAATACATTTTGCAGTATATGAATCTACAGATAAGACATTGTGGCTTAACTAAATTTGAAGAGAACCTTCTCGTTAGAAAATAAAATAATAATAACAAATATTCCTTGTGTTTAAAAGAAACCACTATGGACAGTTACACTGATTCAGAGTAATCACTACTGAATGAAAACTTAAACATTGCCTTACTGATATTCAGCTATCATTTCTTCTCTCTGATACAGTGTCAAATCCATACTGAGGATAAAAAAGGGTCTAATAAAAGGGTCTTATAGTTACTGTGAAGGTAGCTAGACTTGAAAATTTACATGTTCAGCCACTTTCACTATATAATAGCTTTTCAATATGGTAGGTGAACACACTTTTCTTGTAAGAAATATACTTCAAAGGAAATAAATGTAAAGATTATGGTCCTGCCAAAAATATAATTGATAAAAGACCTCATAAGAGAAAGGTTCCAGGTATTTTCAATGTTTGACAATAACTTAATAAAATTACAATTTTGTTGTTCAGAACAGGCAGAAAGCAACCAATGATTTAAAAAGGAATAAAAAATTGATTACACTATACAATGACTATGTTATTATTGATAAAATATATTCCCTAGATAGCATCTGTATATTGCACATTTTATTAACAAAGCACTTGATATCAATAAATATATTACATTTTTCTGCATTAAATATATTTTATTAGTATGTTATTGATGCATAAACAGAAAGAAGAAAGTCAACATTTTCAGATCCAGCATCTTGTCCAGTATGTCTTAACATAGCTAATTGAACTTATACTGCAGATTTACTGACTATCCACAAATAAATATTTGTTTAATGGCTACATATGCTCACCACTACATGACATTAAAAGTGTCTCAGGTTCATGTCTCAGGTTCATTCAGGCTATTTTTGTGGTTACTTCATTCTAGGTGATTTAAATTAGGTGATAAATGTCATCCAAATCAGAACACCAGTCTGATATAATGTGTACCAGATTCAGGTAGAAATCCTTATTATATCAGAAAGAAATATATTGTCATTACATGTTCATGACAAAATCTGAATTAGTCCAAAATTTACAGTTTTCTTAAAAAGTTTGCTAAAAATAATCATATTGTTTGTAGCCGGGCAGACCTTTATCAACCTCATGATACATGAACTGGCTAAATGCTCGGTGTTAAAGATGAGCAGGAAGTAACAAACAGTTAAAAATGAAACAAAAGGAGATGTTAATACATGAACCTATTAGAGGTAATTCAGAAAGTATAAACACTGTGAACGTGGTAAAACACTGGAACAAATAGGTGGTTTATGCCCCATGCCTGTCAGTGTTCAAGAAGCCTTTGGATAATACCTTCAGTAATACACTTTAACTTTTGTTTAGCCCTGAAGTTGTCAGACAGTTGGACTTGATCATCCCTGCAGGTCTCTTCCAGCAGAACTGTTCTATACTGTTCACGTCCCTTTTTAAAAAATTATTTGTAGGTTTTTGACATCTACATTTTCATGTTTATCATGTATAGATAAAAAATAGTACAGCTCTTGTTTATAGGAAAAAAAATGTTGGTCTTAGCTCTTGGCTCTGAAAAGTAATCTGTGGTCACACTCTGCTAGGAGGATAATTTTGATCAGAAATCCATGACTGTAGATTGTGATGAGACTGAAGGGAAGACAGTGCCATTAGACTCATAGTGGATAATCTAGCAAATGTAAGCTTTCTCTTAACAAATCCATAATATCATGAAGTATCATGGGATGATACTTCTTCCTTTTTAAATACTGGTGGCTGTAGTAATGTTTGAGATTGGCATTAGAGCATTTCTCAATATGCAGTGTTGCATGACGTTTGAAAGCTGTTATTTTCCATAAAGCTTGATGTTTTTGCACTTTGGATAAGTGCAGTATGGGTTTGCAAACATGGGTTTGTAGTTTAATGGGTTATATAGGCATTTTTTGTCCTTAAATCTACTTCAGAGGTCAGATACTTGACCTCTTGTCAAGACAATCAGATACTTGATTGTAAAGGTTAAAGATTTTTGTTAATAGGTGGATAAAAGGGACTTTGCTTCACAGGCTTAATAACACCTGTGAACTGTTCTGGCAGAGCTGCCTGCTAATATTTGATTAGCTGCATTCTGGAGTGATTACAGTTGAACTAATTTAAAGTTACAAATCCAGTTTACCTTCAGATGTTTGTTGCTGTTCTTTATCCAAATATGACCATTCCTCAATATAACTGATCATGTAGTTGCTCCCTGATCTAGTTCCATGAAAAAGATAACATTTTAAACCCAAAACAGAATATCCACACTATTAAAATACTCAAACTAACCTGGTGAATCAGTTTGACTGGAAGAGGGAGTGACTTAATATATTATTTGTTTGACAAAATAATAGATTATTCTTTTGTTTTAGGAGGAGAAGTGCCTAGGAAAATAGTTTCCTAATCCAGTTCAACTGCAATTGCATCAGCTTCCCTAACCACACCTCTTATTCATGCTCACACACCTGTTACATATGCTTCATTTGCCCTTGAAGAGGTGTGATGGCTTAGAGCTGAGTCTTTTCCTAAGACTCTTACTAATGCCTAAAAAGGTCTTTTTCTTTTTTTTTTTTTTTAATTGCAAAACATGGTTATTTATTTATGTGAGTAGATGAGATGCCTTGCATATGCACTACAAGTATGTACTTCCTAAAAGATGTATTAAAAAAAAAAAAAAAAGAGTAGATTGTCTTTGATAGCCTAAATTAAGGTATTGTAAGGACAAATCACAGCAAAAATAAATCAGCCAAAAACAAAATTCATTTTCATCAGATTTTGTTTTAATGGTGAGATCAATCTTAGCAGCCTGATCCACCTGCTGGTTGTTTTGATGTTCTTCAGTAGCCCGATTCTTGGGCACATGAGCATCTACGTGGTGTACCTTTACTACCAGGTTCTCTACGCGGGCAGCAATATCTTGCCACAACACAGCAGCCCAAATGGGTTTGCCCCTGCGCTGCCAGTTTTTCTGGTCCCATTGCTGTAACTACCCCCACAGGGCATTTGCTACCATCCATGAATCAGTGTATAGGTAGAGAACTGGCCACTTTTCTCGTTCAGCAATATCTAAGGCCAGCTGGGTGGCTTTCACTTCTGCAAATTGACTCGATTCACCTTCTCCCTCAGGTACTGGATTCCCTTCTCCATAGTGGTCCACTTGCCTGGCAGACATATAAGTTCTTCCTTGTAGGGATACCTTTCCCTTACACTGTACAGGATACGCCTCCAGAGGCTGTAAGATTGGAGACTCCTTCTCCAATTGCTTTGTCAATGCCTGCGTCTCTAGCAAGGGATCCCAGCCGACTGGCTTCCCTGCCATCTATATCCACATAATTGGCTCTGGTATCCCAGCACCGGAGCAGCTAGGTGACAAGCTGCTCACCTATGCAGCGACCAAAATCTTTTTGTGTATCTCGTAGCTCATGCTGCTATAGGCTTTGGGAAACTAGTGTTGTTTTTTCTACATCCCCAGCTTCATCGTCCTGCATCCCTGATGGCCCAGCCTCATCTTCTCCACACCTAGACTCTCTGCGTTCTAAACGACCTGAATCTCTATACCATTTTTCCACCTTGTCTACAGGGGCAACTTGTACTGCTACAGCTCATTTCTTTGGCCCAGCCACAGGGTCTGCCACAGGGGCTGGAATACAGTCTGCAGTGCCAACTTGCACTGCAACAGTTTGTTTCTTTGACCCAGCCACAGGAGCTGGAGCGGCTGCAGGGGCTGGAGCTGGAGTGGCTGCAGGAGCGGGAGCTGGAGTGGCTGCATAAGGGTGAATTATTTATAGCCCGATGGGCCCATGACACCTCAGGCCATCAAGGAAGAGATGCAACATACAGATGGGCTCGTGATCGAGGGGTGGACCTGACCATGGACACTATAGCACAGGTTATTGATGATTGTGAAACGTGCTGCAATAAAGCAAGCCAAACGGTCAAAGCCTCTTTGGTATGGAGGACGATGGCTGAAATATAAATATGGAGAGGCCTGGCAGATTGATTACATCACACTCCCTCAAACCCGCAACGGCAAGCGCCACGTACTTACAATGGTGGAAGCAACCACCGGATGGCTGGAAACATATCCTGTGCCCCATGCCACCACCCGAAACACTATCCTGGGCCTTGAAAAACAAGTCCTGTGGTGACATGGCACCCCAGAAAGAATTGAGTCAGACAATGGGACTCATTTCCGAAACAACATTATAGACACTTGGGCCAAAGAACACGGTATTGAGTGGGTGTATCACATCCCCTATCATGCACCAGCCTCCAGTAAAGTTGAGCGATACAATGGACTGTTAAAGACTACACTGAAAGCAATGGGTGCTGGGACATTCAGAAATTGGGATACACATTTGCCAAAGGCCACCTGGTTAGTCAATACTAGGAGTTCTGCCAACCGACCTGGACCAGCACAATCAAACCTGATACGCACAGTAGAAGGGGATAAAGTTCCTGTAGTGCATGTAAGAAACATGCTGGGTAAAACAGTCTGGGCTACTCCTGCCTCAGGAAAAGGCAAACCCATCCGTGGGATTGTTTTTGCTCAAGGACCTGGATGCACTTGGTGGATAATGCAAAAGAATGGGGAGGTTTGTTGTGTACCTCAAGGGGATTTAATGCTGGGTGAGAATAGCCCATGAGTTGAGTTGTATTAAGTTAATTATTATATAATACTGTGTGTCATTACTACCATAGATGAAAATAGTGATTAACTAGAATGTATTGGAAAGAGTGTAACCTGAGCATGACATAAATGGTATGGAATAAGGGGTGGATATATGTCCTGGTTTCAGTTAGGACAGAGTTATTTTTCCTCCTAGTAGCTGGTAGGGTGCTATGTTTTGGATTAGGATGAGAAGAGTGCTGATAACATGCTGATGTTTTAATTGCTGCAGAGCAATGCTTACACTAAGCCAAGGACTTTTCAGCTCCTTGCTCTGTCATGCCAGCGGGCAGGCTGGGGGGGGCAGCAAGAGCTGGGAGGGGACAGACCCATGACAGCTGATTCAAACTGGCCAAAGGGGCATTCCATACCATCTGACGGCATGCTGAACAATATATAGGGGTGGCTAGCCAGGGTGGGGGGGGGTGGCTGCTCGGGGTTGGGCTGGGCATCGGTCAGCGGGTGGTGAGCAATTGCATTGTGCACCACTTGTTTGTACATATTATTATTATTATTATTATTTTCTATCTTATTAAACTGTCTTTATGTCAACCCACAGGCTTTACTTTCCTGTTTCTCTCCCCCATCCCAGAGAGGGAGGGGGGAGGGTGAGCGAACGGCTGTGTGGTGTTTAGCTGCCGGCCGGGTTAAACCACCACAGCTTCTAAAATTATATCTGGTAATTTCAACAAATGAGTTCATTGCAAAAATACTGGATGCCATTATCAAGGTAGTGGGACAAGAAACTTGTCTGGGATCACTAAATGAATGGTGTTCATGTGAAACTAGAAACCAGTAGCTCTGCAGAATGAAAGCTTGTATGAGTGGGAAATGAGTAACAGACATATATACAACTGGAATGGACAGTGAAGCACAAAAAGATCTGCAGAAGACTGAATGACCTTACAGTATCATGACCACCAAAAAACACTTAAGTGTTCAGGATGAACTTTTTATCTGCCTTTACCCATATTTTAATAAACCTGTCTTCAGAGAGTTAATAACACTGCAATATATTTTCTGATATTTGTAATTTCAATAGTAATGAATACCGTAGAAATACAAACCGTGTTCCACTACAAAAAACTGAAATGTTTTCAAAGAAATGCTTGGTAATTTTTTCTTCCTTTTGTTCACCCCTACATAACACCAGTCAAAACTTGAAGTGAATTTGCAAGCAACATATATTTTTCTCTGATGGAATATTTAAAATGAAAAGAAATTGCTTTTTGTTCTCAATATAGTATGGTAAATCCTTCTGTAGTGCTAGTGAATGAGCTAGATGCATTTAATACAATCAAATACCAAGTCATATATTAATTACCAGCAAAATAATTCACTGTCAGTAATAATGAGACATGATCTTGTGTATCCAGAATCACAAACTGTGTATGGTTTGCTCTTTCTAATCTGAAACTCTGGAAAGTCTTAGCTTTAGCTGGCCTTGGGATCTCAGGAGTCCACCAAAATAATATTTAAGTCATGAAAGAAAATAAACCGTTGCAATGCTGGGCAAATTTAATTGTACAGAAGATATTTTTCATGACTCGGATAAGAATTAAGAAAACTATGACTGACAGAAAGTGTCACAGGAGTTTGAACTTAAACAATACTTAAATAATTATATTACTTTAGTAATTATAATAATGATTCAGAATGAACAATTATGATGTGCATGAACTTTTCTGGTCTCCCTGACATTTAAGGGGCCATCAAAAATAGTTCTTATGTAGATTGTTGACCATGTTGACTACTTTTTTTGATAACAGAATTCAATACAATCCTATTCTTACAGTCACTATATAACAAAGCTCAGTCTACAAAAGCACATGAGACTAATTAAAAAATTTACCAGTTATTTACAGGTAGAAAAGGTTTAAGAATGATTTTTCTTTTGTGATAGCTTTCAGTTTTCAGAATGTGTTTTTCTTTCTTCCTTTCTTCCCTTTCTCTCTCTCCCTTGCTCCCTCCCTCTTCCTCTCTCTGACTCGGAAATCTGTATGTGACTTTATTAACCTTCCCCTCACAATTTTTGCCTCTGTTTATGCTTTTCTGTCAAATCTTTTGGCTTTGTTGAAACAGTGAAATGTCAGAGAATAGTCCCAGTCCAGTTCAGATTGGGAACTCCTGAACTCGAAATCTAAGCCTATATATTTTATAAAAAGATCTGCATTAATTATACCGAACTGTGAAATATGCCTCAACATATGCATGATTGCAATACATAGCAGGATGTGCAGAGTTTACAAAAGTGGACAAATAGCCAGTTTCTGAGTAACTGTAAAATATGTTTACATTTGTTTTTTACTTTTTCTTTTTCCTTATTTAATAGTCCTGCATAGTTTTTCAGAAAACTAATGATTGTGATGCCAAGGACAGTCAGATGTAAGAATGATAGAACCTATTTTTAAATTGGGTGCATAGTTCCAATAAAGTGTTAATGACTCTTACATTATGTTGGTCTACAGTGGTGAATCAAATGGAACCATAAAGTTATATACTATCAGACTAAAAATAAACTTTGACAACATAAGAGATGTTTTATTGCTCATAATTTTCTATTGGCACTGGCTTTGTTCAGATACTTTTGCAAGGATGACACTAAATAATGTAGTTTATTTTTAGAAAGCATTACTTTTCACTTTAACATCAAGACCTTTATATTACACTAATAAAAAGTCATAATATAATGGAGTACACTTAAATACTTGTGATTAATTATATCATTTTATTTGTGTAATGAGCAATATACCTATGTGCTGCTACCTCTGTAGTAAAGCAATTATATAAAAATTATGTCAGAAGGGTAATTTAATTGATTGTATGAAATGTTGTACTAAAAATATTCTGTATTCCGTGTTCTATGAAGTGAGATTCAAACTAAGAAATTATTAAAGATTTTAACAGAAAATATTTCTTGGTCATTTAACATGAGTTTAGAGATCTGTAAGGGCAACAGTTTAAATAAGACAGGAAATATTTCTCAAGCTCCTAAATCCATTGTCCAAATTTTCAACACTGCTCAGATATGGGCTTCTGTCTGGGCCTCTCTTAAAGCTTTGTGAACTTCACACTGTTATTCATTTATCTTTTCAGGAGGTAAATTCATGTAGATGAACAAATTGAAAATGGGAGATTTTGACTGGAATTATTTTGACTGGAAGTCAAAGGCTGAGTTTTGCTTCCTTGTTTCTAGATCCAATAAAGACTTATATTTCAGAAGTTCTTTGGCTGGTTCTTTACATATTGGATTTATGGTGGCCAGTTTAGCAATTTCTCTACATTTCCAAACTAACAGTAGAGCACTAGATGTTTGTTATGACTAAGTCCAGATTTAGAATTTTAAGTGATACCTAGCATTACTTTTTTTTTTTTTTTTTTTTTTTTTTTTTTTCCTAATTGTTGCACACATACAGTTCATTAGCAAGCTTAAGAGCTCTGTGTGGTTTGATGGTTATTTTATAACTTTTACATCCTCTATTAAATAACAAATAATAAAATTAGTTGTTCAAAAGTAGGTTTGTGTAAAAACCATAGTCACAATAATGCAACCCTTTTTGGTAGGATGATTATTTGTAAAAGCAATGTTGACAGTACTGGGGCTGTAATTTTATAAGAGACAATTTCATTGGGGATGGCCTGAAAGAAATTCTGAATCATCAGATATGGAAATGCTGTAGTAATTGTTATGAAATTGTATAATTGCATAAAACACAGGTAATTTCACTCCCACACTCCTTTCAGCTCTGTCAGGCTGGACTTTTTAGCACTCTGGAGTACAAATACCCATTAGGAGTTAATACAAAGTGAATGGGAAGCAAATCTTTGCAAACATTTTCTAAAGATTAGCAGGACTTAGACCAGATGTTTTCTGTATGCACTATATCATCTTCATAGACACTCTGACTTCAGTAAATGAATTGGTAGTACATACAAGCATAAATATTATTAATCAAACTGACAGAGGAGCTTTCTGTAAGTTTAGTTTCCTTTTCTATTTAATTTTCAAAGTTTTTTTTTTTTAAAAAAAAAATAAATCATTTTTTAAAAAGAAATGTGCTATGTATTTGTTTTCTGTGTTTTTGTTTGTTTTTTTTTTTTTTTTTGTTTTGCTTTGAAATCATAGCAGCCTTCTAATGATCAGTCAGGAAATGATTTGTAGCAAAGGACTAATAACAAAAATTCACATTTTACAGCAGCTTAACAACAGCCTCATTTCCTCCTTCTGAACTTCCCAATGAAAAGAGCAGCATAAAATGCTTCAGGCATTGGAGTCTTAGTGTGTAGGGAATGACTGCAGAAAAGCAGACCAGCTAGAGCTTCACAGTAGCAAAAGCATAGTCTCACTTCAGATAGAAATATTTGCTGACACATATTGGGTTCCTGGGGCTACCCTCTTTGTGTTGAGTGCCTTCCTGTTTCCTCATCAACATTCTGGTGTCTCTCAGGTCCAGTGAGGAGACAATATCTTATGCTCCTCTCCTGAAAACTCTAAAGCTTGATGTTTCAGATTCATGTCTCTAACTTGATCTCAGATACATTCTCTTTAAAGCATATGTAAAGCCTGAGTAAAGATACATGCTTGTACAGAGATGTTGATAGTAATCAGATCTGGGGCATCTTACTGAAGCTCTTCTTCAGTTCCTATAATGTAAAATGGAGGAGGGGATACCTTGCAAATATTTTTATTCACAGTGTTGATGCTGTCTTTGAACTGACCCTTCCCAAAGATGTCAGACTGTGAAGAACGCAGTCCAAAGGCATATTATCATTATGGAATTCCACTACTTATTTCTGACCCAGACTTCTGTGTCAAGGGACTGATGAGGCTTTCATAGTTCTGATTCTGATGGGCAAATTACACCCACAGCAATTTATTACTACTTACCAAATTCCAGTCTCTATTTCCTCCTCTCTTAAAATGATTTCTGTGAAAATGATTTTTTCTTCCCTACTTCCATTTCTTTTCAGTGGTTTATTAGTGTATAGCTTCAGATGGCTTATCTCCCCTGTATTCTCTTTGACATCTTCTTAATATATCTTTAAGCTAGTTTAATGTGCTGCCTGCTTGCTATTCTCAATACTCTTATTATCGATGATAGGTGTAATAGAAACAGTGTTACTTTTGAAAAATAGCTGGACATTTTGTTACTGTCGTTTCACTGAGAAATAGGAGTTTGTATAATGCATATGAAAATACCAGTAGAAAAAAAGAGATCAAAAAGGATATAAAAATCAAAACACTTTTTCTTCTCTTCATATACAATATTCAATCCTCTGTGTACTTTAGGCAATGATTTATTGTTATTTTTTTAGATTAGAAAAGTTTCTGTTTTTATAAGAGAAAAGTTTTACCTATCCTAAAAAGGATTAAAAAAAGAGTAATAGCTCTTAGTAATAAATAGAGTAAAAAGAGTAATAGCATATTGTACTATTTTTTCTTGAAGTTAATTGATTTCTTCCTAGAATTCCTTTCCATAGCTGTCCCTACTACTGGGTACCTTGATGAACAACCTGTAGTGTTAATGGGAGAGTAAACATGGTAAAAAAATCTCATCTGGTAATGGCAGGAATTGTATTTTCAGTATAGAGTATAGCAACCAAAATTTTGCATTTCATTATTTATTTCATTTTTATCTGTAATTGTCAAATTAGGTTCAGATCCTGGGAAAATCTCCTACAAGGACAGGAAATCTTCTACTTTCATAAATAAAACTGAAACAATACACTAATGTATTTGTGTGTAGCCTACATGAGCTCAGACACCTCAATTCTGTCTTATAATTAACCCTAACTCTTTTTGCATATATATATATATATATATATTTTTTTTTACATTGGTTCTTGGTTATCTTTTCTCAGAATACTGAAGAGAATAACTGAAATTAACTAAATATATAATATAACTAAAATACTAGAATAACTGAAACAGCAAAAAAAATGCTCATTAATGCCCATATGAAGGACTAACTGTCCTTCAGTTGAAGGGACCATTGTAAGTAAGCTGAAGTAGAACCAAAACTAGTAGAACCAGAACATTTCTTTTTATTTGGGCTTATAATCAAAGAAAAAATGGAAGAAAAATGATGAATGAGGAAATGGGCAGGAAAACAAACAAACAAAAAGACAACAACATTAACACACACACACACAATATATGATATGATATAATGATATGATAAAATATGATATCTGCTGGCCTAATAATAATTATTAGTAAATTTTATGAAGATGTTTACCACCAGCTATTCCTAACTCTAGACAACAGATTAATTCAGCAAAATGTATGCAAATATTATTAGTGAACTTGGACTGATTCTTTGCTTGATGTTTTCATTATGAAATTGAGACATTGACCAATTTTCACTGAATTTTGGACAGCTGGGTTTGTAGTTCATGTGTAAAGAATACACTGAAATGACAAGACAAAGAATTCAAGCAAACACTCAAAAAGCAGAACAAGATCTCTATCCCTTCAGATTGAACATCTCAGTAATTACTGGATAAACGATAGGGATCTATACCTTAGCAGTTGTAGATCAGTGAAACTTCACTGAGTTCAACAGAACTGCAAACTGCCTTAATTTTCAGAAGATGATTATTATAATACAGTTTTAGAAGATGTCAATTGCACGCTGCATTCTACCAAATAGCAGGTGCAAAATACATTCTAGAATTTGTGAGAAATGAGACAGACTGACAGGAGGAAAAGATTTTGTGTAGTTTATGCGAAAACTATGGTGATTGATTTAAAGTATATTTTAAAAAATTCTGCACAGAACTTGAAAAGAACAGTGAGTTTTGACTCGCCATTTGTCTGAGGGGCAAATCATTATGCCTTAGAAACAAACCTTCATTTTATTTAAATGTTTCATTGTTCTCCTTGCTCAATCATGTGCTTTCATGCATATGCTCAATACTACATTGCACCCTTCAGATTCTGTGACAGATATAGAAAAGTTATGTAGTAACATGAATTTAAGGATTTTAGAACCTCAGCATGTGAGCTGACAGTGTCCCACAATATTTTGTTTGAATTTTCAGTCATTTCAGGCTTAGATCCACAATATAACTCATATTGTGCCTTACTGTTGCCAACCTTTAATGTAAACAGAACAAAGATGTCATGTCAAACACAGCCTCATATGAAGACAAAATTGCCATTAAATACTATATACACATAATTAAAGACAAAAATTCTCTGATTAAATAGGATAACATTCTCTGTGATATCAAACAATAACAGCAAAGAATGGATATTTTATAATGTTTTCCATAGTTCTTTAAAATTCCAATATTATGGTTTTAAACTCATCCTCTTCTACGTGTCTGTTTCATATGTTTTATAGTAATATTAGATCAAATTAAAGATCCTTTATAGAAGATCCCTATTCAGTATCATTGCTTGAAAAAAAAAAAAATCTGAATGTCTCTTTACATTTTTTTGGAAGTTGAAGTGAACTTATTGACTAAGATTGATTTTTTTATTCCTTTTGTCAGGTAAAGATATATTTAGAAAAATATATACATTAAGTGTAGCACAGTTGTTTTCAGATAATATTTTTAAAGATTTTTTTCAATACTCTTACTAGATGTCTGATCTGATTTAGGTCTCTTTTGTACCACAGTATTAGAATCTCCACTGTAGTTAGAATCTTAATTTTAGGACATGAAAGAAAATTCAATACCTTTTTCGTGTAGCCTTGAGTTATACAACTTGTTGAAGTTGTTTTTTGTGCAGTTAGGTACTTGGCAACGAACAATAAGAATTATATTTTGTATAATACTATTATTTTGTACTTATGAGATTTTAAAAGTTGCATTGACAAAAGTTTATTGATTCTGTGTCATATACCTTATGGAAAACAATATTCCATTATAACAATATTGTTTCACTTCTAGGTTTGACAAAATTTGTCACATTTAAGAAAGCTATCTCTGAGAATAGAATTTTTGGCTGTGTAGCAATGGAACCTCCTCCATTAAATATTTTGCATTGTTTTTTCCTTTTTTGTTTTGTTGTTGTTATTTTCTTTCTTCTTGCAAAAGCTGCTATGCCTTTGCCAACAATCTGCCCTGCCTCACTCCTTGTGTGTAGGAGGTTTCCCTTTGAAACTGCATTGGTTGCATGAAATGATGTACAAGAGCATAAAATAGATGTACAAGAGAAGGAAAAAATATCATTTCTTACAGTAAAGAACCATCCACCATGGAAGTAATGTGGTAAAAACAAACAAACAAACAAACAACAACAACAACAAAAACAACAAAAAACACAACAGAAAAAAAAAAACAACGAAAACACAAACACACTTTCAAAACATCTATGAGTTTTTAAAGGTCTGCTTCACTGAGAACATAATTTTTTGTGCCAGATTTTCAATACAGGAAAAATTGAAGCATTTCAGTCTTTTCCACAACAATTGCATCTTTTTAGGAAAAAAAAAAAAAAAGTCAGCAGTTATTTAGAGGTATTACAGTCCTTACCTGTTTTATTTTATTTTATTTTATTTTTCAGGACAGAAAGTCTTGATGTTATAAAAATTATAAAAATTGAGGTTATAAAAAAATGAGGTTATAAAAATTAAATATGGGCAGAATTATCTAATTAAATAAACCTGAGTGAAAATACTCAACTTGGACCTCTTCATTTCATACAGAGACAATCCCACTCTAAGTGTCCCTCCTTATATCAGGTTTGATAATACATACCTGGTAAATACACTTATTTAAATATACGTACACTATTAGAATACTTCCTAAAAAGTATATGCTTTTAAGTGTCTCACAAACAGTGCTTCTTAATGAAAATTATCACAGCTTTCAATATCTCCTTAGTAGTCCATCCATGGAAGGAAATAGCTTATCCCAAGGTTAAACAGAGGAATGGTTCCAGATGAAATAGGAAACCTTGTCTGTGACAGTTTCAAAGTGAAGGATGGGGTGGTAGGGAGAAAAAGTGTATTGGCAGTATGTGGTTTATCTAAGAACAGAATAAGTCCTTTGAATTTCAAACTTTATTTAAAAATGAGTGATTACCATCAGTCAGGAAAACTATAGAAAAATATTGCATTGATCAGCCTTAAAATCAATGAGGAACATACACTAAAAATATGTTTCATGCCTGTGTGATGTGTTAAAAATTATATTCTCTATTAACAGTTTCACAGTTTTATTCCACACATACTGAAATATTTCAGACACTTCACAACTTTTTATAGCACTGAAAGCCTCCTGTAATTGAGATTTTGCTTTGCTACAGAAATGTGGTCAACTTAAAAATATATTTAAGTTGAACAGCAATAGTGAAAAAAGATAAAAACTCAGTGATGATTTTACTTCTGTTCATGTTTAAATATTAGTAAATCTCCCTCTGACTACTTAAATACTAATCATTTTGGAAAAAAAATAGTCCTACTACTCATGGGTATTTACTTCTTTGCATGTTGGTATGGTGTTGATACAATAATTCATTCAGTGATTGTGAGCACGAAGAACCAATCAGAGACATGGAAGAAGCACCATTTAGATCATTGGTTTGATCCCCTTGCTAGTAGAGCACGATGAATTAGGAAGACATCAGTAAAATAAATATGGAGAGTTTTCAGGCACATAAGATTTACCACATCTCATTAATAATTGAGTTTCCAAAGTGTTCCTGCTAGAGGGCTCAGTTAACATTCCATTTAGTTGAAGCTAGAGTGTGTTTGTTGATCCAAATTTGGCATTGTGACCAAAGTGTTTTGTATAGTTCATTTTTGCAATGCCTTTGGATATTTTAAAGTAGTTGTTTTTTTTTTTTTTTTGTGGATTTTCTTTTTCATGGAAGTATCTAAACTGATCATCCATCTTTCAGACAAAAAGGGATCTAAAGGAATGAAGAACGGTTGTCTTAAGACAAATACTCTTTTACAGACTGTGTTCCCCTTTCAAGTCGTGTTTTGTTTCTTAGTTTTATAAATACATTCTGAACAACCATTAAACAGCCATTAACCAGGAGTTATATTTCAATAATAATAACAACCTAGAATACATTTGGATTTGGTTTTACTATGTTTCAAGTATTTTTTATGAATGTACATACTGTCAGTACATATGCCTCCATATATGCATTTGCTGTTTTTTATTGGCCTTTTTGCTGCCACTCTACTTGTTAAAATGCATATCCAAAATTTTGTTTTGGCTGAGCATTCAGCAAGCGCCAAAGCATAAAGTGTCCTAAAGTGAAGGTTAAATATATATTCTAGATACATCAGATTTACAGTGCATGCATTAAAGCACCTGTGCAGCATATGCGCTCTTAGAATTCATGGGTCATGGATGAGTAAGTGAAGTGGTTTTTTGTTTGAAATTCCCTGAAATTCTGGGAAATAAGACTGTTTCCAACATAGACATAAGGGAGTAAAAGGAAGATATATTCTGGAAACTCTCCACAGAATTATACTGTTGGGTACTTGAAAGTAATAGAAACTTTGTTTCCTCAAAGTCACATTTCTGATTTTTTTTTGCATTGCATTATTTTTATAAGGCAGTTGAAAGGAGAAATGAAAAGTTAGGTCACTCTAAGAATGTGTGATATATATATATATATATATATATATATATATATATTTAATTGCAAAAAGTTGTATGTTATCAGAGCATATACTCAAAAGATTCTTTTTAATTAGATAAGGATTATTTTTAATTAGAAGTATTCTGATTTATAAATCATAGTAGCATATAATCATGGAATGACTTGTGTTGGAAGTGACCTTAAGTAGACCGTGGAAGGAGACCATCTAGTTCTGACCCCCCTGCCATTGGCAGGGATGCCACCCACTAGACAAGGTTGTTCATGATCCCATGCTGCCTTGCCTTGAACACTTCCATGGATGGGGCATCCACAGCTTCCTGGACAACCTGTTTTGGTGCCTCACCATGCTCTGAGTGAAGAATTTCCTCTTAACATCTAATACCAATCTCCTCTCTTTTATTTTAATACTGTTCTCCCGTGTCTTATCAGTATCTGTGTGTAAAAAGTCTCTCTCCAATTTTTCTTTTATTATTATTATATTTTTTTTTTTAAGCCATCTTTACTGAAAGTCTGTAATGAGGTCTCCTTGAAGCTTTCTTTTCTCCAGGCTGGACATCCCCAGCTCTCTCAGCCTTTCTTCAGAAGGGAAGTGCTCCAGCCTTCTGAAAAGTTTTCCAAAACACTTGTTTAAATATCTCAGAGAACAAGTTGCACCTATTTCATATTTTCTTTCCTTGGTATGTGATTTTTCGTCTAGGTTTCCTAAGTTTGAGGTTAAGTACTCAAAACATTGAGACAATTGTTTGCTAATGATCATTATTTTTATTGAGAAGTTTCCATATTTTATTTTTTAAATTATTAATGGTTTACATCCAACATAGTGAAGTAATAACAAGTGGTTAAAATAAAATAGAAAAAAAACATATGTGAGCATAGAGCTATCATATTAATTGCAGAATTAATGCAATCTGGTAATTATAGTAATATTTTTACAAAAATAAAAGAGCAGTCAGATGAAAAAAAGTTGACAAAAATGTCTATAACTTCGGAAGTTTGAAGAATATATTTAATATTTTTAAAGAATCAATCATCTTTTTAAAGCACTTTGAGGTAGCTTTAAATTACACCTATTAAAAACTCATAAAACTAAAGTGTTGCCTTTGGAAATAGACTGACTAAAAGTGTAAGAAAAACAAAACAAAACAAAACAAAAGACAATTTAAAGATGTTCTGAGAATTTCCAATTAAAGGAATAAAAATCATTAAAAGCATGATGCAGGTATTAAATAAATTCTAATGAGCTAGAGGCATCATTAAGACCAACTTGTAAAAGTCACTAGAAGAATAAAAAAGAAAAAAAATCTTTGTTTTTCCTGTGATTATGGAAGGAAAAGGTTAGGCAAACAGATTTTGTTCTGTGTTCCCCCCCCCCCCCTTTTTTTTTTTTTTTTCTGAATTCTTTTTCGACTGCTAATTGTTAAGTTTATATATTCTTGAAGACAAAGTGTTACTATTGTGTCAAGGAAAACTGGACATGCTACTTGATTTTAGATTATTTATAGAAGTTGATTTGCACATGTCAAGACCTTTTAAATAAAACACAAATAGCTAACTCATGGAAGTTTTTCGTTCCCTATCTTAGCTAACTCATGGAAGTTTTTGGTTCCCTATCTTTAAACTATTTTACAGTACAAATATATATGTTTTATCTCTTTCTGATATTCACATTTGACTTAGTAAGAAATAATTATTTGTCTCATTAAAAATAAAGCAATTCTGTTTTCTCTTAAGGTAGATCTAATCTCAAAACTGCAGCTTCAAAATCTCTTTACAAAGGTATAGAGGTTTTAATGCAACTTGCCAAGAGTCAGAAAGCAAAGATCAGAATTAGATAAACTCTTACATTTATTTTTCTAAAAATGTTTGATTCTTTCCCCTCAATATAAATAGTTAGTTTCAGACCAAACAAACCTAAAATGTTCAAAATTTACAGTCTTATACACTTATAAATTTTCTTCCTTTTATATACTTATTTATACAGCTCCAGACTGTGACAAATGTAAAGTGGACTCCACTAGCTCCCCTCAGGTGCTTCAGAACATTAATTCTGTGTGTGTATTATTATTATTATTATTATTATTATTATTAGTTTGGTTTGTTTGCTATTTTAATATTATTATTATCATTTTCATCTAAACTATCTCTGATCTAATGCAATAAGGCACAGAATTTATATTTCCAAATTTTGCGTTGGATTCTATATTGTAATCAAATACCAATATTACTATTTTGTAGAGCTAAAACGTGCTAGATAATTCAGCTCTCATCTGTGCTGGTATCTGCTTCTGCTTCATGTAGCTATATAGTGACATGAAAGGAAGAAAGTTCTGGTATGTAAAAAGTAACTTGTTGTCTGATTTTTAACATAGAGATGAGCAGACTTAGCTTTTTCAAGCTTTGCTAGATGGAAAAAAAAAAAAGATTAGGCCAACTCAGATCATACAACACTAAG
The DNA here is from genome assembly GCA_011075105.1 of Heteronetta atricapilla. Taxonomy (NCBI): domain Eukaryota; kingdom Metazoa; phylum Chordata; class Aves; order Anseriformes; family Anatidae; genus Heteronetta; species Heteronetta atricapilla. Next base: position 41,784,330 of record CM021734.1, on the reverse strand, counting down.
ATCAGTTCCAGATCAGTAAAGCCTTTTTTAATAAATTTAGTTCCATTTTAGAAATAATCATCACATTTTACATTATGAATTTCTAATTTCAGTGCTTATGCCATGTAATTATTCTGTATAATCAAACTGAAGTGGTGTTTTGCTGAGCTATGGAATGAATATTCTGGCAATGAAGCCACTATTTAACTATTTGTTTGAGAAATGTGCAGAACCATAATCGTTGAAATTTGATAAATCTGTAATTGCAATGTGTACATGTCTTTAGCATGTACAACAATGACAGCAAAAGAAATAACACATATCAAACAGCAGAAGGGAATTTGCAAAGTGATTGGAATGCACCGAAAAGTTGTTGTTCATCATTTTAACCTGAGTGCCAAGTTCAACTTCTAGTCTAATTATAAATAAGACATTAATTTCCGAGGCAGTTGCCGTCCTCACAGAACCAGCCCAGGCAGTAACTCCCATAAAGCATTGTATTATTCTATTTTATTTTTATTTTTATTTTATTTTATTTTAAAGTTGTAACAAATTCATAAGACATAGTTATTTGCTAAGGAATTATCTGTTGACATCTTTAGAATCTGTATACCAAAAAAAAAAAAAAAAAAAGAAACAAGAAACAAGAGAAACAACTAAACAACTAGAAACTTTTTTTGTCTAAAAGACAAATGAAATTAAAACCTGTTTTCATTGATGTTAACATTTTTTAGATTAGCTCAGAAGCTGACACATTGTTTTGCAAGAACAGACATTTTCTAGAGAAAAATATTTCACAAATTTCCAGTTAGAAATTGACATGGTAATCATGTCAATTAGCAATTAGCAATTATACATATCTTCTTCTTCTTCTTTTTTTGTTCTTGTTCTTCCTCTTCTTGCTCTTCTTCTTCCTCTTCTTTTTTTTTTTTTAAAAAAAAATCTAAAAATGCAGTTCTAATATCTTTTTCTATGTGGTTTTCTATTAACAAAGTTGATGGTATTCTTTCTTTCACTGGGAAAATATACTAGTGTATTAATCATTACAATAACTTAGTATTTTGCTTTAGACAAAAATCTAGAGTCTTCATAATGGTGGTTTCCAATAAACAGTTCCAAAAATAATGGTACAAAAATTCTGTTGGGTATCTTAAAGAATACGAGCTGCAGAAGATAGTTTGACCAGTACTACTTTCTTTCAATATTTCAGTACAGGAATATTACAGAGTGACTTCAGAGTGACCTGGTCTTAGCTAAGATACAGGGGGGTGTCTGTGATTAGTTTCCTACAATGGCAAGAATATAGTGTGCGAGAATGAATCTGAGGGGTAACATGACTATATTCTGCTGGGAATACCTAGCCTATATATGGACTGAGCTGGAGGTATTCATACAAACATATCCTCAGCAAGCTTTGAACTGCCGAATGCAGTTTCAGGTACTGTAATGCTTCAGGATCCAGCTATTTCATACAGGTCTGTGGTAGTCTTCACATGGATCTTTCAGATATGTTTTATTAGCACCAGTACACAGTAAGTATGTAATAGCTATAGAACATTAACATTCTGGTTGTACCTTTTTTTTTTTTTTTTTTTTTTTTCCACCTATGGACAATATGAAATATAAAACTGTATGTGAAAATTCTGTTTCTATCCAAGAGAAACGTGAATGTTTTCCCTTTGACACTGTTTATATACTACATAACTGTACTGTATTAACAGTCTTGTCATAAAACAAGGTCTAAACACTAAACAGCCAAATGCTGAAGTACCTTGCTGGGGTATTTCTGTTCATCAGTGCCTTCTCTCACACAGATACAGCAATGTTTCACAACAGCTGTTTTTAGTGTGAGCTACTATTAAGCTGCCAATTACTTATGTAAATCATTGGAGTAAACATTAAATGATTGTCCTCTTTGTAAGTAGGCATGTTACTTTATCTAGCTAGTTTAAAAGCCCTTTATCTAATTTGTTTTATTAGTACTTAGGACAAAAAATCATGCCGGAAGACACCACATGGGCTGATTGAGGCAACAAGGTAGAACAGGCAAAGTCTGTAATGGCAAACACAATTTAACTATGATAGCAGAGATTTATGAGAGTCTTAAATGGTACTGCAAAGACCCAGGAATAATTTCACAGGAATATCTTGGTTGAAGATTGTCCATTTATATTAATATTACAGTGTGAATTTGATGTGTGAATGAACATTGCCTTTGTTCTCTGTGATTTGGGACTGCCAAGCCAGGTAGATAATCTCTATCTCTTCTGTCTTTTGTGTGCATGTGAGAGTGTATAGTTCATTATATCCTTTTTCTTTCTTTCTTTCTTTTTTTTTTTCTTATCATCCTAGGGATTTCTTATGTATATCTTATATGTAAGAAAGAACTGAAGCTGCCCTGGGTAGGCAACAACAATTCAGCATTCTCTTTTATTTATTAATGATTTCAGGTATTTTCTGAGTTTATATATACTTGACTGATGACCCAAATACAGCCTGCATTATCACTTAGGCATGATATTGACTATTTTGTGAGGTAAGAGATGACATGTTAGGTGACTGGTATTTAAATGTGATATGGGCATCGGTACTGTAAATTAGATGTGGCCTTCTTAGTAACCGTCATGTCTATATGAAACAGCAAATTGCTTGTTTAGTTCAGACATCCACTAAAGTGAAAAAAAAAAAAAAAAGAAAAACACTTGAAAAAAGACCCTGTATTAATATATATAGATGAGAAGAAATGTTATTTTTTCTGAAATGCAAACCTCGAACTGGGCTTGTTCAGCCTGGAGAAAAGGAGGCTCAGGGGTGACCTTATCGCTCTCTACAGGTACCTCAAGGGAGGCTGTAGCGAGGTGGGTGTTGGTCTGTTCTCCCATGTGCCTGGTGACAGGACGAGGGGGAATGGGCTTAAGTTGCGCCAGGGGAGTTTTAGGTTGGATGTTAGGAAGAACTTCTTTACCGAAAGGGTTGTTAGACATTGGAATGGGCTGCCCAGGGAAGTGGTGGAGTCACCATCCCTGGAGGTCTTTAAAAGATGTCTAGATGTAGAGCTTAGGGATATGGTTTAGCGGGGACTGTTAGTGTTAGGTTAGAGGTTGGACTCGATGATCTTGAGGTCTCTTCCAACCTAGAAATTCTGTGATTCTGTGATATAACAGTAAGGTGTTGATACATTTATAACAAAATGATTTTGAAATCATCTTAGCAAGAGATAGTTTACCTCAGCAAACAAGAATAGTAAAATGTAAGATGTCTATACTGACTAGCAAACTGCTGAAGTTGGAATCATCATGTTGAGATAATTTATTCAGATGGCATAGCATGAGAACAGAAGGATGTTGGGGCAAGTGAAGATTGAAATGTGTGTTTATAACTGTCTGCAAAATTTCAGTGAATTCCAGGGATTAATGGATCCATTTGATTTTAACACTCTTATTAAAGGGTGTGACCTCTACTACTTAAAATCTATACATCTGACATTCATAATCAATTTATTGGATACTTACTGTCTCTATGACCTGATTTAATGGCGGGATATTCATGGTAGAACATTAAGCCTTCAACTACATCTCAACAACAGAACAACAGAAAGCTTCATATCATTGAATAGAAACAGATCTGTATTGAATGTGGGTAGTTAGAATATTGGTACATGCAACAGATGGACTTTGACCACATAACAGGCAGGTCCCAGATAGGATCACATCAGGAAATTAGTGATTAATGATCTTGGGTAATTAAGAGTCGGGTTCATTAAAAATAAATAAATACATAAATCTTAATGTCAGGAACATCCGGACAGGAAAATTGTTTGGCCATTTCATTTTGCTACATAGTGGATTTTTTTTTTCAATCCATTTATCTATATAATGAGGGAAATCATTAAGTTTCAGCATATTGTGCAGATAAAACAGCATCTTCCACTTATGCCATCTGTACTTCAGCTTGAAAGTACTTTCTAAACCAACAACACCTAGTTGGCTAAAGTAGATACTGAGCTTCACTGAATTTTAACAAGCACTTTTTATACTACACATTGGGGATGGTATGTTAGTCAAATTAGAAGGCTGCATACAATACAATAAGCACATTACTCACAAATGATACAATAATAGATTAGTTGTTATTCAATAATCTCTAATGAATTAAAATGTTCTAATGATTCTGGATGTCAAGTGAGAGAATGCAACTGAAAAATGATTGACAAATGACCAATCAGCTGATGTCATTTAAATAATATAAAGCCATCTTCCTGTAAATAAAGAAGTATAAGTTAGAGTTGAGTAAATGAAGAAGAATCTATTTTGCCTTCTTGTCCTTAAGACATTAAGAAATTCTTTTTCGTTTGTTTGTTTTTAGAAAAAAATCTGCCTAATTTAATTATTTTGTTAAACTTTGTTAGCTATACATTTTTCCTGAACATACCAGGAAATATTCAAGACTGCTGATCACCCACAAAAACGTTCTCAGTGTCAGTCTTGATGTTATTTGATTTCTTCCACCCCAAGACATTTCCCTTTGCTTCTCGCACTTTCATGTTTTTCACATAGACAAGGCTTCTGTCTTGTTCCAAGTTAGCTCTATTAATATATCTATTGGTAATCTCGGATATACACATTTTCTTATTGATTCAGCCTATACAGGGTCTTGCAAGGTAGATTTGACGTTAGTGCAGATTTCAGAGTAAGAGCCTTCCACAGTGCCCTGGAGTGGAATAGAATGATGTCAGGACTAAAACTGAAAGCACTTACAGACCCATTTGTATAGCAGCACAGATCATTCAATTCAACAAACTGCTGCATTGTATTTGTCTGGGTCTCTGAACCTGATGGAAACCTTCTCACATCTCAGAGCAGGGCACAAGAACTTTTCTGCTCCTAGGAGAGAAATTTTTAGAGTATGAGTACCCTTCTGTCCTCAGCTTACTGCTTACTGCTAAATGCTAGTCTTTCTCTGCGGCAGAAAAAGGTATGAAGGAACACTTTTTCCATATTAGGGGAACATCCTGGCTAATGGAGCCGCACATTTGAATATTTTGTAATTTATGGAACTCTTTAAAACCTTTTTGTTGGAGATACATTTTCTCAGTTTGCACTCTAAAGCTCATTCATCATAACAGAGATGGAGTAATCCTTCCTTCCTTCCTTCCTTCCTTCCTTCCTTCCTTCCTTCCTTTCTTTCTTCCTTTCTTTCTTTGTTTTTCTCTCTCTTTTCTTTCTCTCTCTCTTTCTTAAAATCTAATCAATGCTACTGTTATAATGCCCTGCAGCTGACCACAGCTGCTAAAATACTAAATTCATTGTAACATGAACTTTTGTATCTCTGTCATTGGAAAAAAAAAAAAAAAAAAAAAAAAAAAAAAAAAAAGCTCAGATGTTCTGCATTTACCAACTTAGCCCCAGAGAATCACAGGGAGATAACAATCCTACCAGTACTTTGAAAGCAAGCTCCCAATTCACTTTGCTGATTTTGAAATCTCTTAGTTTCATTGAACGGTATTTTTTAGACAACTACTTGAGGACACACCCAGATACACAACTTTGAAATAAATTTCCTGCCAATACAGCAGAAGTTCAACACACAAGTTCTCAGTGAAAACTATATATAAAAAGTAGACATAAAAAACTATTCAGAACTGTGCTTATGGTACTGTTTAAAGCAACGAGCTCCCTAGGATGTAGATGAAAGTCTTTTACATATCTAGTAATTAATCATGAAAGAATTTTTAACTGTAGACAGGCCACCAATATCAAAGCCAGATTTGTCTTTTCTTTTATATAATTCTTCTTTTCATTCAATATTTCTTTTTCCTTTTAAAAATATTTTTCTAATACCTTGAGCTGAAAAAATAAACTTTAGGGCTTAAGGATGTTTTGGTTTAGCCATGGCAGGCAGCTAAGTGCCACACAGCAGCTCACTTACTCACTCTCCCCAGGTGGAATGGGGGATAGAATCAGAAAGGTAAAAGTGCAAGACCTCATAGGTTGAGATGAGGACAGTTCACTAGGAAAAGCAGAAGCTGCATGCACAAGCAAAGCAAAAAAAGAGTCTATTTGCTACTTCCCCTTGGCAGGCAGGTGTTCAGCCCCTTCTAAGATAACAGGGCTCATCACTCATAATGGTTTCTTGGGAAGACAAATGCTGTCACTCCTCATGCCCCACCTTTATTCTTCTTTACTCTAGCTTTATTGCTGAGTATGATGCTGTATAGCATGAAGTACCTTTGGAGAGTCTGATCAAAAAAGCATGACTATATTAATACAAACAATAAACAATGCAAGTGTAAGCATTGTAGACAACCAAATTCTTATATGAATGGCACCTGTAAAAATGATATTGCCTTTAATAATAGATTTTTTGGAATACTGTTACACAAATTAAGTTATGCTGTAGCAGATGCTATTCAATGACATGGAATTGTTTATTCATAATTAATAGCAAAATATGAACCATAGATGTATTAAGATTATAATAGCTATTGATAGTTATGATTGATACTTTATTGACAAGCTGCATCCTCTCTCCTCCAAACTCTTCTAAACAAGAGTTTAGCAGATGTTATTCTGTATTCACTTACCTTGTTTTCCATTTAGGAAGCTGTAAACCAGAGGGGAATCATGTTGCAGCTCTCAATTATGGGTCCGTGAGCACAAGGACTGCAGGATGTAAAACTACTTGTTAGGATGTATAACTACTTGTTAAGTGCTCTTTTATGAGCACTAAATATTGTCTAAACTAAAAAATACATTTTTTGTTGTTTTTGTTGTTTTAAAGTATATGAGAGTTCAAGGACTAACGTACATTACTGATGTTACGCATTATCTCATAAAATTCTCCATCAAGCACTAAAGGAAGAGAAAAGCAAAATAAAGGGAATATTTATGTTAATATCAAAAACTTTTTTACCCATTTCCCTTTCTTGTAATCCAAGTCTTGCTGCTTTTAGCTGACAGTAAAATCTATTTCCTTGCTGTTGCTTGTTCTAAATCATGTGCCTCTATCCAAATATCATACTTAGACAACTTTACATACATTAATGTAGGAATCTTTTTTTAAAAAAAGCATACTAATACAACCTGGAACTAAGGCAACTAGTTCAAAAAACATAGGAAAAGCTGTTATTTAAAACAACATGAACAGATTTTCTAGCGTGGTGAACAAGTAAAGCAGTCAATCTTTGGCTGAAGAACCATAACAAAAGTATGCAACAATACACACAGTTTAGCTATTGCTATTTATGAGTAACTTTGACAGTGCTGATGGATGTAAGATAAGGTGACAAATAGGTAATTCAAATGGCTTATATTGGCATTTATTTATCCAACTAACTGCAGCCTTTTAATGAACTTTTTTCAAAGTTGTCATTTTCAACAATACAATGAAAAGGAATAGTTATGATCATAAAGGAGCAAAAATTATTATAAAGGCTTTATCTGGTTAAAGAAAGAGGAAATTAGACTATGGAACTGGAAGAGATTGGAAGAGTAATACTACGTTGCACCACTTGGAGGGAAGATGTAGAAGAGCGTGGATATGGGGGGGGAGGGGAGAAGGAGAAGGGAGGTGTTTTTAGTTTGCTTGTAGTTTCTCATTGTTCTAGACTGCTGATAATAGTCAATAAATAATATGAATCCCCCTATGCTGTGTCTGTTTTGCTTGTGATAATTGATGAGTGATCTCCCTGTCCTTATCTCAACCCTTGAGACCTTTCCATTATATATTTTCCCCTTTTCTTTTGAGGAGAGGGAGTGAATATAAATAAACTACTCAAAATAACTGTCTTACATCAAAATTTATTGGTCTGCTACACTGAACTTGAAGACAGAACGAAAACTTAATGTCTATTGTTATGAAGATGTTTTAGAGGACCAAAGCTATACTAATATTTCTGTTGTTGAGTTGAAATGTTCCACTCATGGTATCACTGTTGGTTTGCAAATGTGGGTATGAAAAGAAAGGATGTGTGCAAACATTCTGCTCCTAGTCTAGACACTGCAAAATTAACAATTCAGTGACTTGCCACTGAGGCAAAAAAAAAAATGGTATGTTGATATGCAACTATCCCAAGGTATGTGTTTTCTGAAAACGTAATTTCATACATGATGGAGTTCTAATCCAAAAACACAATCTTGAGCCTTTTGCCTGTTTTTTGGATCAGGAGAGATCCAACTGATTTCTATTTCAGAACATTATGTTACCTGAGTAATTTTCAAATTCTTGAAAGAAAAATACTTCTTAGTTCTTGTTTGGGGTATATATTAAGGTTGGGTTTTAGAAAAGCTTTTTTCGAGAAGCATCTTTGAGATCAGATCTGACAACAGTGAGAAAAAAAAAAAAAAAAAAAAAAAAAAAAAAAAAAAACCCTACAATGGCAGGTTTCCAGCACAATGGATATTAGAGCTGGATTGTTTCAATTTTCTCCAGAATTCCATTTCTCTCTTTTCAAGTTGGTCTCAGTGAAGAAGGATGACCTAGATGGAGGTGACTTGTCACCTCCAGGTGACAAGTAAGTAGGTGAGGTATACTTGTCAGAGGACTGCAGAAAAGAATCACTTCAACTATTCACTGCTAAGTTCTTAATCAGCTATTTGAGAAAAATGTTTGTGTAAAAGAAATTGTACAATTAATGTCCTGCAATTAATGTCCTTCCATCTTTTCAGGAAATAAAGTATCTGACTTCCCTGTAGCATAAAGCTAAGCTAATTTGGATACTTTAACTGTGAATTATCATATTTTCAAAGGCTTTGTTTTCTTATAACTTTAAGTAGAGAAACAAGAAATATTTTAATCTTACAAAAAAAAAAAAAAAAAAAAAAAAGAGGTTTATTATGTTTAATGTTTTTGCAGGGTAATAAATATTTTAATCAAAGATCTGTGTCTGCATTTTTCCCCTAGATTTCATGGGGATATTATCAAATATCTTGGGAAATCTGCTACTCTCTATTCACCAACATATTTGCAGATATTTTCTTTTTCACACCCTCAGGTTAAAAATTGAGCATTCACATTTTAATAAATTGTCAGCCTGGCACAGAGAGAACCTTTCTTCAATATTTTGTGTGCATGTAGCTGGGAGAGAGTAGGTATTTTTCAACAGTTACTTCTTGGTGACTTATGAGTGCTTTTAAAGGCTAAATCTTGTAAGAATGGGATGAGGTTACAGAAGCGGGAGAGGAAGAATGCAAGTTAGAAATATTGAGCATTTTGCCTGAAACTATAAACAACCTCTTTTAGTGTTGGACCACTATATAATATAGCTATTGAAATATATTCCTCATGAGTTTCTTCTTCCCAGTTCTAGAAGTATTAGAGAGCTTGAAATATATAGTGCTGCTTTATTTTTACTGTTATATTGAGTACTGACACTGGTAGCATGGACTTGTGTGCTAAAAAAGCTAGCATCAGCTTAGTATCTTGTTTTATGCTAGGTAGTTAGAAGCAGAAAGCAACATTTCCATCCATTCAAAAAAAAAAGAAAAACACCAAGACAGCAGAAATGATCAATTTCTCTTATACTTAGCAAATCCTTTCCCCTCACCAATACACATTGTTGAAAATATAAACTGGCTGGTATTTTTTGCAATGTAAAAACATACTTGCTCCTGTCTCCACTGACATGAGAATCACAATACCTTGGGAAGTTGATACAGATGAGAAATTGGCTTTAAATAAGGTGATTTAAATACCCTAAATGACTTTCTTTTACCTGCATTTGGTCTATTTTATTGCATTTTGGCTTGAGTCAGTACATGAGAAAAAATGCACAGGAAAAAGGACTAAATGCTGTGTTTGGAAGTGTGGTACAGAAAATCAGTATATGTACTACAGAATGGAATGTGTACATCAAATATATTTCACTGGTCTAACGTATTTTACCTTCAGTCAGGGTGGTATACTTTGAGGGTGTGAAAATATAAGAATTCATGATCAAATGACAAAAAACCAAACCAACCAACCAACAACAGCAACAACAACAAAAACCAAAGAAATAGCTGTGGAATCTAAGAAAACACTTTAGACATGTTTCAAATTTTAAAATTGTCCTTTAATTGATTGCCACTGAAAACATTTAAGCAAATTTTCATGAAAAGTAGTTAGGAACTGAAAAAAAAAAAAAAAAGAGATTTAACAGCTGATCATTCAAGTGATTCAGCAATTTTAAGATGATTTACGATTCCATGTTGTTTACACAGTCTCATCATTTGAATGGTATCTAGAGATTAATGGGAATGAATGAACATGGCAATTAATTGTTCTGGTGCAGCAAAATACATTTGCAGAGGTCACAGTGTTTTTTTACTTGTTCAGGTACTCTTTGAAGTGGTCTTTTAAATTGTTCATTACCTAATTGACCTTAAGTTTATAGCTTTAGTTGATACAATCAGAGACAATTAATCTTCTAATCCTCACATGCAAATAAAGCAGCAGCACAGTACTTAATCTGAGTATTAGCAGAATTATATATGATCCTATAGTTTCTTGTGCTGTTTTTCTGGCTTAGGAGAGCCAGAGTGATCTGTTGAAGTGAGTGATCTGTTAGAATCCAATACTGGTTTTAGTTACTGTACTTTCAGAAACACCCTTAGTCCAGTCTTAAAACATGGAACAGTCACAATTGTCTGTAGGCCCATATCTATAGCTTAATTGGAGTTCTTTTGTAAGTGAAATATTTAATTCAATATATCAGGTATTTTATGAATTCTAGTCTAAGTGAAGAGTGCAAGTCAAAAATGGTTCACTGAGCTGGCTTACCTGCATTCAGCATTGTTTGAGAGTGAAAAATTATGAAAGTATTAAAAAATCATGATCATTGCCCAGTTATTCCAGTATGATGCATAATATCACAGGACATACTTGTTGTGAGTCCTCTCTTTCAGTTACACTACCCACAAATAGGCTTTGAAGAATATTATGTATAATTAAATGCTTGGAAAATTCTGCCATGAAATGAAAATCATATATTTTTTTTTTTTTTCTAAATTGAATTATGTCATATGTTAGAATTATTTATACATAAAAGTTACGTTAAGTGCTTTAGATAGCCAAAGTCACAACACAGATGCTAGCAACTTATAGTAACAGTAAGCAGGCAACTTTAACTCAATTCACTAACTGCATTTTCTTGGACCAAGTATTTCTTGAATGATTATATATGCTGAAAATAGCTTCTTGCTAGACAGTTTGGTGTTCTTCACAATAATACAAAAAAGTATTCTCCCTCTTCATACGACTCTTTTCAGTTTCTTTGCTCTTCAAGAGCCACTGCATTATTTCTTTTTCTCATTGTTTCACTTTCTTTCTTAAATGTCTGTGCAACTTAAAGATGTTTCTCTTCAGTGGCAGGTTCTGAGTTATCTTCCTTACATGAAGATTATGAAGGAAGGAAACACATGTATGTCTTGTGATGAAGTTTGCCTGAATTAAAATAAGTTTCCAAATACAGATGATGATTTCAAGAGAAAGCCAAAAGGGTATCAGAAATCAATCACAACATTCTTGAAATTCTTTATTTTTCCCTCCATTTTTAATTTGATATGATTCTTTTTAAATGCCAGGTGAAATTAAACATCAGAGTTGTAGTTACTGATGAACTATATAATTCCTATAGTATGGTAAAGTTGTCAGTAGAAAAAAAAATAGTGTCATTTAAATACAGCAGTAGCTCTTGCAGTTACAGTTATTTAAAATAGAGCTATCATTTTCATTGAGATATCAACATTCACAATTTTGCTAATTTTAACAAATAGGAATGAAACAAATGTTGCAAAAGTTTCACCAAAGTGAAACATCAATGAAGGTAGTATGCAAAAGGTCCAGGTTCTCTGTCCTGATATTTAAACACAGCTGTGCCTATAGCATGATTTTCTCTTTTCTTGCATTTCTGCACTCTATTCTTTCTCCCATTCTACAACTCGTCTCCAAAATTAACTGCTTACCAACACCACATCTTCAGCATTTTCTCATCTGATTGCTTCACCATCTCTAAGGGATATTAATAAAAAAATAATAAAAATAAAAATCTTTTCCTATATTCACCTCTACTAACTGTCTGTCTCATAGATTGTGAATATACCACTTATATACTATCAATATTCTAATGAAACTAGATCTTTGGGAAAGAAAGAAACTTTTTATGATATATTGTCACAAATATTTTTTAATTTGTTATTATTGGTCATTATCATGTGATGGTCATTATCTGAAAGAGTAGACTTACACAGAGGTCAGCAGTTTATATAAATAACTTATAGATATATGTATATTAATATCAAATTTTCTATGAAAATAAAAAAATACAATGAGTATACACAAGATTTGGAAGCATTAGTTAGGGAATTTTAGTGAAAAAAAAAATGAAGTGTAATGTTGTAAAATAAAAATTTACATTAAAAAGTCTGAAGGGTCCAGTGTATTCTCTATGTGGAACAGGAATCTTGAAAGCATGATAGCAAAAACATTACTGGTGTAATACGTAGAAAAGACTTGATAAGTGTTTCAGAATAAGAGTGTTTTTTGTTTTTTAGACGGGAGCAAACGGGTGTATAGGGGAAGATATAATAGGCATATTGCTGTGTAAAAGCAGGAGAAATATTCATGGTAGAGGAATATGGACAGGAACAAATCAGAGAAGATACTTTCACAGTGAAGTTAGTGATTAGGTATTACTAGGTATTAGTCATCTTGCACCAGCTGCTTAACAATAAGGATCAAAATTAGTATCAAGTTAGTATCATGTAGGAATAGCCAATGGCTAGTGATTGTTGTGATGGGGGAGCCTACTTCATTTCTGCTTACTATGGGAAGAAGAAAGCAATCAAATGAATGCTTTTACTTTTTCCTTCAGAACAAGGAAAAGGGAAACAAACAAACAAAACAAGAAAGGGTTTACACAGCATTATTGCTGTGTTAGAATAAGAATCATTTTCTTTCTAAGCTGTTTTCTTTCATTTGCATGAACGTATAATATTAATAATGAGAATATCTTTTGAATACTTTATATAAACAATAAATTAAATGGATTTTTAAAAGTTAACTGCTAGATCTTCAAGAAAAGAAAAAAAGGTGATATAGTCCGAGTTTTCTTGGCAGTAGAATTAAGGCTTTTTAGCCAGAACTACTTAAAGAAGAGAAGACTCCTAATTAAAGAAGTGATTATAATACACAACATTTAACATTTGATGAGTTAAGAGCATTTGACCAGTTTATAGCATTTGACCAAAAAAGACAGACTGTTTCTTTACCACTATACTAAAAAAAAGAGATTATTGTGTGTTTAAAATATATATATATATAAAATATTACTAGATGTTCAACATACAAGAATCACTGCTAATGGAAACAGAAATCAAATTAAATTGTTGGTTTACTGTTACTTTTCTGGAGTAGAAATTATGGTATATTTTAAAGGTTTAATACAATGTCAGGGTGATAATATAGGATTGTAGGTATCAGTTGATATGTTCTAATTAGACAGGCATTATTAAGTCACTAATAATATTTGGGTGAAAGTTTGGTTAGATAACAAAGCCAAAAACAACTAAAAGATTCAAGTGCATCTTTCAGCAACTCATGCAAAGGTGTTAGATATAAATCTTCTTAAAAGATGTTAACATTTTTGAAGAACTGAACGGTAAATTGTAATAAAATAACATATATTACATATCTTGATGATTTCAAATTTTTGAAAGTAGTCCTATTTTATACTCTTTGTAGCCTTAACTGATTCAAATAACTTTGATCAGATAAAGCTATCAATTTTTCAGGACTGAAGGTGAAAAATTAACTGAAATAATCATTTCCTTTTAGTCAGAACAACCTTCCACAAAACATGCTAAGAAAGACACTGAATTCAGTTTACTTACTGCCTGGGAAAACACTTTCACTACTAAGCAATTAAAAGGTATTCCAAATCTTTCTGGTCTTGAAATTCAATCAATTACTGCTATGATTGTGATCAGGCCAGTTTTACAGCTGCAAAATATTTTAAAAACACTCTTATTAAATACACCTGAGGAATCTGTCAGATCATAAGCTTTTCCAGGATCCAGGCAAGGCTTTTGTAAGATAAATATGTTGACTTGCTCCAGGTGGGAAGTTTTAGATCTGTGAAGAGGTAGGATGACAAGAACTTGAAACACTTTTAAAAGAGGGAGAGACGTATGAGGAAGTGAAGGGGAAAGAGATGTATATGTGTATTTGTGATATACATATTCATTTGAGGTCATAGTTTTAGCCTGTTGTCCTTCTGTTTTTTAAGTTTTGGTTGGGAGACTCAGCACACTATTGGAATAAGCCATAATCGCCCTTGTGCTGCTTTGGATAATTTCCATATGCAAACACAGTGCTTTGAAGATGTGGTATCTTTACACAATAGACTTCATTGTTTCCCTCTGTATTCAGAGGGAACAAGATGCTTACTTGATATAAATAACACAAACAATATGGCTTAGTCCATAAAAGAGATTAGCAGCTGTGCAATTAGTAGCCATATAAAAATAAATGGCTATGAGTAGTTGGGGAATATGCATATGTGGCTGGTGCCAATCTTCATGTATCAAAGTAATTAACAAAAATCTCTTGTTTGAGTAATAAATAAAACACAAGTTTAAACTAGGAAAATGAAAAGTTACAAATTCTTAAGTACCATTTTTTTTTGAAAAGCAACCACCTTCAACCTATCACTTGGGCTTGTTCAGATTTATAGGGTATATATAAAAATTATGGTATTTAATCTTATTGTACTCATGCAATCAGAAGAACCTGAGTTTGCTTTCTCTCCTGGTCTGTATTGCCACAGAACTGTCCAATGGAATTCTTTTTTTTTTTTACCTTCATAAACACTACATCTTCAACATTGCATAGGCAACAGACATGACAGATATCAGATTCCTGAAAACACATCAAATACAGAAAAAGAAGATTCACATGCTAAATTCATAAAGGTAAGAAATAATTTATAAGAAGGAGGAAGAAAAGTTTTTAATAGTGGTAGATTATATTCCTATATGCCACAATTTATTCTACATTCCTCTGAACATATTTTTTTGTGAAATTTTGTTGTTCCATAGATACATTTTGTTACATAAAACAATTAAGAAACCATCTATGTGGAGCACCACATTGCCACTGCTCAGATTACTTTTTTTTTTTTTTTTTTGAGGTGAAACTTCATTTTTTCTGATTAGTTAACAACTGTGAAGATAGGTAAAAGAACAATTCAAATCAGGGATCAGTCTTACCTAAACAGCATCTAAATTAACAGTCATAATGTATATTAGAGTAAAAATTGCAAGCTGCTGTAATATAGATGATTATTACTATTTACTCTTGTAACGGGGGAATCATAACATGCCTCAAATAGAATATAAGGCTGATATCTCCAATATTATCCAACAGGATAAAAAATGAGGAGGGAGGATTTTTTAGAATTTAAACACAATAACACATTCATTTTCCAAGGTATTATTTTTAGTATTGAAAATGTCTCCTCCGTCTGAGGTATTTTGAATTTGCACAATGCTAACAAAAGTAACTGGTGAGAAGCTTCATTTAAATGTTTCCTTGACGTCCTCTACACAGAGAATCCTTGTAAGATTGGTATTTGTATATATAATTTTTAATTTACATAAAGTTAATGTAGATTCATATGCTCCTTGCATCAATTGGCCCAAGATTTCTGTTCTCCTGCCTGATAATATTTGTGTTTCTATGCATGATCTTTTTGAAGGAAAAAAAAAAAAAAAGAAAAAGAAAACACATGACATTTATTGAAGGAATACGCACTCACTTAAGTGCAGGCTTTATGTAAAGCAAATTAATTTAGTTTCCAGTTTTGCTTTAGTATCCTATGCCTGGACACAGATGATCTGAGTTTAATTAAAATAATTTCTAAAGCAAACTGAAGCAACAATTGATGTGTATTCTAGTTTATTTTAAACACCGCTGCTGCTACCAATAAAGAAATACAGTCTATGTTAAACTGTAATTTCAGAACACATATTTAATTGGACAAAAAAAAAATCTGGAAATTACCTATGTTTTAAATGTTTTGTTTGTTTGTTTGTTTTTAAATTTAATTTCTCATCATACAGGTAATCTCAGTATTACTTAGTGAGTTACTATCCTTTTGAGTAAAAATGATAATCTTCTACAGAAGTTTAATCTAAATTCCAAGGTAGACTTTTTAAGTGACACTTTGATCAGAAAAACATCTATCAAGGACAGCATTCATTAACTACCATCTGTCTGAAGATGTGGCTGTCAGTAGAGCAGTATGTATTTTCCATCTGACCACACATGCTGCTGTACTTTTAGGGAAATTCTTTCAAGACAAAATATTTGTAAGGAATATTTGTTTTTCTTCTTCCTGCCCCTGAGCTAAACACTCTCAGAAGCTGTTAAAAATGTGAGCTCTCTGACTTCACCCTAATCAACTTCAAATACAAATGATTGAGGTTGCAGACTTTCTCAAGCAGAAAGCACAGAAAATTGCTTCAAAAATCCCCACCGCTCTTTCAGCAATACCACTGAATAAAAAAGTATAAATTGCATGGATGTTAAATACACTTTACTGAATATTTTGTTTATTTATATAGTTCAGTAGTCTCTAGACAATTTATAGTTTTTACTTGTGTAATTAACCTATTGACCTCACACACAAAAAGTATACAAACAATACAAATTAGTAAGATATTTCAAAAAATGTGAATATTGATTTGTTTTTTCAAGTTCTGCACAAAAATAGCTTTGAAATTAAAGGAAAAAAAAAAATAAAGATATCTGACAAGTAACCAGGAGATCCTTCTCCATGTTTTTTCCTTTAACTTTACCTTGTCTCAGTTCTTAATGAAACTTTGATTTTGACTGATTTGAGGGATCAGAGATGCATATATTTGAGTGAAACTAACCTTGTTAGTTTGTTAATGTGTTAATTAATGGCTTGTAACCTTGTTAGTTTGTTAGTTTGTTAATGTGCCCCAAGCATAAATATGGATCTGAAGCATCTTAAATATGGAAATAGCTCAAGTCTTCATCTAGCCTTTGGGATTACGCTGGTTGCTTTACAGCTGTTGTCATAATTACTTAAACAATGATTTTTATATAGAAAGCTTGGCTAATCAGGACATGTTCTCCCATGCATTTTCATACAACATAGCTGATATTTTTCAAGGCTGTTTGTTACTAAATATTTAGATGTTGCATGGTTTTGAAATTGCCTTGCTGAAGAAATAAAAAACAAAGCTGATGACAGCTTTGGCTTGTTGCTAGATAGATTGTTGTTTCCTGGCTATAGGTTAACCCCTTTTTAGTATGGATATCTGCTCTTCAGTGCTTGCAAAATTTTCTGGGTATCCCTTCTGAGTGTCGGGTTTATACTTACAGACATGACAAAAAACTATATTTCTTTTTGTGGAACACCAGAAATCAAACAGTCAAAGTGTAAATGATATGCAAATATAAGAAAAAGAAAGTTCATTCTTTTGTTGGCCCTACTGTCTTATGAAACATATGTATAATTTCTGAAATGGCTAGCTGTCTGAGGTAAAATACAACATTTATGGTATGTATGTAGTGTCAGAAAGCCCTAATGAAAAATGGTTAAATAAATAAAGATATTTAATGACAGATGGACCCTTATTGTTAATAAACTACTTTGTAGGAATTTGCAGCACTGAGTTTCCAGAATTTTTCAGTATGTTGCTATCAGAACTACTAGCCCTTAACTAATAGAAGAACTTAGCAGAATGGTTCTCAATGATTTGTTTTTCCATGTGGACTGCAATTTACTAAAAAATACTCTCCCAGGTAAAAATACTAAAAAATACTCTCCACTGTTCTCTTGTTAATAACATTTCTCTAAATGGGATGCAGAGCCTGCTTAAAAAGGAGGTTAAAAAAAGAGAAATATTCTCATTTCTTTTTGTCGTTGTTGCATCCCACATAGAAACCAAGCCTATGAGATGAGAGAAATTAACCTTTTAGTTCACCTTTTCAACATAATTTGTCACCTAGAGAGGTTGAAACATGCTTATCTGATTGGTTTTGGTAGTCTGGAGGGTAGTAAAAATGATACGTTTTTTTCTTTCTTTCTTTTCCTTCCTTCCTTCCTGCCTCCCTCCCTCCCTCCCTCCCTCTCTACTTCCTTCCTATCTTTCTTTTTCTTTTCTTCCTTCTTTCTTTTCTTCTTTCTTTCCTTCCTTCTTTCCTTCTTTCCTTCTTTAACAAGCTTTTAATACTCTTATTTAATAATAGGAAAAAAAAAAGATAATATTTGAACAATTTGGGGGAACAATAATAGTAACAGTTTTGTACCACAAAAGACCTTTTTTTTTTTTTTTTTTCCCAATGTTTTAAATTCTTCTCAATAAATCTGACCACCCTGTTGAAACCCCCAATCCAATTTTAACTGTGAGGTTGTAGTCAGACCACTGGTCATCCAGAATGGGGATATATAATAGCTGCATTGTACTTTCCAGACCGGGAGAAATGTTGGAGAGCAGGGATGCTTGTTGGAACGGTGTAGTCATAGATCCCTATGTCAATATTCTCTGTCTAAGAAGAAAGGGAATTACAATGGCTAAAAAGGAAACAGGGCTGTTCTTAGCCCTTGGTAGTCTTTCATCAGCTACAGGTATCTACTAACGGGATGGGAGAAGGGAAGTGGTTGACATCCCTCTGGAACTGCTTTCAGTTATGAGGGTCAGATTGAATTTCATCTTATCTCATGCCTGGCCTCTAATGTAGCTCTGCTGACGGAATTCTTCTTGGTGGAAACACTGTGACACAGTTCAGCTGTGAGAAGAAAAAATGCTTAGCTTGATTCTAAGACCA
The DNA here is from genome assembly GCA_011075105.1 of Heteronetta atricapilla. Lineage (NCBI taxonomy): Eukaryota > Metazoa > Chordata > Aves > Anseriformes > Anatidae > Heteronetta > Heteronetta atricapilla. The sequence continues at coordinate 41,765,514 of CM021734.1, read as the reverse complement.
TTTACAAACTTTTTTTTTCTAGTTTTGGCAAGTTTATTCTTTTTTGTTTTCCGGAAAGTGAGACTAATACTTGTACCATGTGTGGTGAAGACAGTTGCCTGCACTTGTGAGTTTTTTCATCTTATGAAATAAAAAAACCAGTAAAAATGTATGGATTAATACGAGCTCCGGCACATGTACCTATATAACAACACATTTCTGAAAATGAATTTATGCAAAATCTGGACTAGTTGCAGTAGCTTTTCAGGTTGTGTAATTACTTTAATACGACAAGGGTTGTTTTCTCTTGTGCTTCTAAAACAATTTTAAATAACTAGGCCTCTGGAAATTATCTCAGTATGTGTGGGAAGGAAGAAGATTATTTAAACAAATGAATAAAAGGCCAATATTTTCTAATGAAAGACTTTGACCCACCCTCAGGGAAATTTCGTGAATTTAGGGTGAATTATTTCAACTGCCAGCCATATAGATGTGGTTCAACAATTTATGTCACTCTTGCTCCATAATCCATGTGGTGACTTGTGTGTGGTGCCCAGTCAAAGCAGATTTATGAAACTCAAGCCAGCTCTAAAAGAATCTGACTGTGTGTGGTGAGAAAGGAATGACTAGAATGTAAGGGAGGAGGGAAAGTTCATGCTTGAAAAGGGTATATCAATTTAAATGGTAAAAAACAACAAGGAGAACAAGGGGAAAAATATTTGAAACAATCCAGCCTATATAAAATGCAGGTCCCAAGTCTCCAAACTCAGCTACCACTGAGTAATGAAAGAAAAAATATGCATACAAGAAAAATGCATAGCTATTTTATATGTATATACTATAAACACCTCTATAATATGTCCATCACACCTAAGTTTTTCTCAGGTATAAAGCAGTGAGATTAAAGTCTCAGAAAAGCTGATACATTCAACTTGAAAGGTCAGAGGACTGATTTATAATGTTGGCAGATGTGTGGCTGGTTTGAACAACAGGAGTTAAATAAAGTGCTTATGTTATCTCTGAAGTGGCAGAATAGATTTTAAATAGGATTTTCTATTTGTATTTAAACAATCTTTTTAAATAGCCTTTGGATATTTTTAAAACCTAATTTACAAGCATGTATTAAAGATTTCTGCTGAAAGCATAATTTCTAGGAGTTTTCCAATTCCCTAATTTTCAGGTTCCTAAAGAAAAAAAAATGGCAAAAATAAAATTTAAAACATTTTTTTAAGCCATAAAATCTAAAACAAATTAAACAAACTTTGTTTGTTTCATTTATTTGTTTGTTTTCCAGAACTGAAACCAGGGTTACATATAGACATTAACTTAAAATACAAAAAAATAATGAAATAGATAAATTGTCTCAGATTTTTGGCTGCCTGCAGTACTGTAATGTTTTTGTTTTTAACAACACATATCCTTTACCTAAAATATTACAATTTTATAGGCTATTTTTAAAAATATGCTATTTTGTAGCTGTTCATCTTTGGCAATTAGTACTCTGTTTTGGCTTTAATCTTTCCGAAGTTCATATTAGATTTGAAGAGAAGCAAGAGCGCATTTTCAGTATGGTACAAAATATAAAAAGGAGCAAGTTGGAGAAGAATAAATATCCCAAAGGCATAATTTCCAGACAATGATTATAGTTCATATTTAAAGATAACATCATATGGTAAAGTCTAATTTAAGAGAATGAAAGATAATTTTGAAAGTGAGCAACACATTAGACAAGAGGAGGAATCACAAAGGATGACAGATTCAAAAGCACTGATGTCTTCATAGCTTTCTCTAAAGATGCACAGCTAGACTGGTTGTCATTTGCGCAGTCACTGTGACAGAGTAGTAACTTTGAAAGTGAAAGAGAGCTTAAACAAAAAGGATTAAGACAGAACTCTAATTTAGCAATGTCTTCTTTTCTTATACATGTGATTCATGTTTCTAATTAATACTAATTATAGTTGAACTCAGTACAATAGAACAATTTTTATTTTTTTGGCACTGCAGAGAGTATTATATCTAAGTGCACATAAGGACATGCCTACAGTTTATGAATACTACTATGCTGAAATGATATTTTTTTTAAAGTTAATGTAATCTTTTCCTAACTTAAAGGTATTTACAGAAGCAACACATCAGATTATTTCTGTAATCACACTAGTATGGATCTTATTCAAAACTATTAGTACTTTTGCAAGACTTTAAGGGCTTTTTTTTTTTTTTTTTTTTTTTTCTTAACATGATATACATATGTTCTCAGAAAGAAATTTTTAAATATTCTGATTCTTGATAATCTGACTAGCCTTTAGTAAAAACATTTATCAAAGTTGCTCCTCTATGGGTCAAAGTTGAGCAAATACTGCAACTATTGCAATGATTCATAACTTTGATACCATACTTTAAACTACACTGAATTTTCATGCTGAGGTCAGTGTATTAATACTTAACAGAGTAGACTGCTTTCTTTCTTGTACTGTTGATGTTGAAAGTCTTCCCAACTCTTTTCTCTTTGGAGTGTTGTGTCCAGTGTATCATCTCGATGCCACTCTGGTTGTATTGATGAGTTATTTGGTAGATAGAGGTAGGAAATTCCATGAATCAGACACAAGCAATTAGGTTCAAGCTGAAGAATCTTGCTGGGCTACTGTTACACATACATTTTTTTGATCTGCTTTTATTGGACAAAGCTCAGTCATGTCATTCTGCAAAAGACCACACTGACAAGTCTTCTGAGTCCTTTTGATATTCATGAGTGAAAGACAGTTGTGTTTTTCAAGGCCCTAGGAAACATGTCACAAATTGAGATGTAAGTTAATAAGTGCCTAGATTAGAGTTTTTATTCCCTGGAAGACAAATATCATAGACATACAAAAAA
>CM021734.1:41740163-41757663 GCA_011075105.1 Heteronetta atricapilla | reverse complement strand
GCTTAAGCCAACTATGTTACTTATCATCATTCCTCACTTGAATTAATGTAAGGGGAATTTGAATGCAAAGAAAACTCTGCTGCTTTACTCCAGTAAGAATAAGTAAGTTGCTTTGCGCACAGAACACAAAATCTGGGAAACATTTTGTCTGGGTAATGTTCTTTCTAGATAACATGTGCTTTCATATATGTTGCGTATAACTTGTTGTAGTACAGGCTGTATCAGAAATTACGAAAAAGTAATAAATGACATGCATATAAATAAAGCAGGTATTTGTTTAACGTAGTTAAGATGTGTTGGTCTGATCTTGACTTCGCATGTGTTTTACTTCACTGATAGCTGAAAATAAGAAAAAATATATGTCTTTTACTGAAAGTTCTTTCCTTAATGATGTTTCTTACCTGGCTAACAGCAAAACTAGTACTCCTGAAGTGTTATACAGAGCTGTGGTCCTCACCAAAGACATGAAGAATGGAAGAGAAGGTGCCTAGTTTTAACTTTAAAAACTTTACAGGGTTCACTGCTTCCATCTGTAAAGTTACCTTGGTGAATGTGAAATGAAGGAAACTCATCACCCAGTTTGAAAGTTTCTTACTGATTTTCCCCCTAAAGCTCCCTAAAAGATACCAGTCTTGAGATAAGTCACCTCAGTTGTTGAAAAGATAAGAGTGGTGCCTAGGTAGAAGCAACAGCATCTTCAGCTTGTCACTAACAGCTTGTTAGTGTGACTGTGATTTAGAGAAGCAAAGGAAGAACTAATCCCCTCTCTAACACATAAGATACAGTCTAGATTTTTTAGACTGAGTGCTGGAAGTTAGTTATATAAATCCAAAAATCCCTGGAGTAAGTCCCTCCTCCCTCTTTCCTTACCATGAAGATAGATCGTGGTGCAATGGTAAGACTTTCCTTGTAATGGGTATTTCAGTGAACTAGATGTACCAGATTACTGCAGGCATCTCTGGGCTCTACTGTGAGCTAGTAATCTTCTTCTCAGTAGAAATGTATGTTTTGTGTCTATATGTTTTGCCTTCCTCTGTACTGTGTCCCTTGCAACCACATCTACTGCAGAGGAACAGTCCCTTTCCTTTACCTGAGAGAAAGAATTATATATTTTGCAATGTAAGCTTTCTTCATTAGAGGGAAAAATTTATGTTGTTTCTTCACGAATACAAATCTACTCTGAAGTAAACATTCAGCGTATTAAGTAGTGTGGATATAATGTGATGTGGAATGTGCTGTTTGCACATAGAAATTCAGTAACTTCATAGTTACTGAATTACTTACCAAGTTAATGCTTCACAAAATCACTTTTAAAACAACCACATGGGAAGAGAAGAGAAATATAATACCCTCAAACCTCAGTTAGTTACTCTGCCTAACTTAAGTTTGTCAGTTCTGCTAACAATATAACATTTAATATAGATTCACTTCTCAAAAGGGAGTTTTAGAAATAATGGGCTGAGCCTTAATACCATGTCTAACAATCCCTATGTATGACAAGAGACTGGATGTGCTACAGTTTTCTTTCAGTATACGTGAACTATTGGTAGCACACCCAAATAACTGGGATCTAAGATTAATGACATAAATGTATATGGCAAGCAGAAACATTTAATAAAGTAGTTCAGACTCATTTAAGCCAACAAGATGCTATTTTGTTTCTCCTCCCCCCCCCCCCCCCCCCCCCATTTCCAGGCACATGGAAAAAATGTATGTGATCAGATTTTACTTGTGTAGAGCATTTATAGATGGCATATTGCTTACATCAAACACATACACAATTTACCCACTGGTAATTCCCTTCTGCCTGATATCACCTGAGTGTGATATATTTGTCTTGCTATGATATTAACAGCTAGATTCTGAGCTGATACAGCTTGTTTGTTTTATTGTTAGCCTAGAGGGGAATGAAAATATTTGTATAAAAAGTATAAAAATTATTGTTTGTTGTCTTTGCCTTCTTCTGCCTCCTGAGATTTCCCCTCAGGACTAAGAAAGACATATCTGGGGGTTAAAAGACCCCCATAGTCTTTTAGGAATAGTGGACAAATTGAACTTCAGAATTGAAAGGTCATTTCAAACAAATTTTATATTTCACCTGTGGTGGTCTATTGCAAATAAATTTTGGTCTAGTGTCTGCACTTGTACTAGCCTTGAATATAAAAGATTAATTGATTTTTATAGACTCTGATGTCAGAAGGGACCATCAGATCATACAGCTTGACTACCTGAATATCTCAGGTCATTACATTTCACTAAGTTGGCCTTATGTCTGGTCTGATAGTTGTCCAGTACCATGTCCAGGTGGTTTTTGAACCAAGGAGAGAGACTCCATCACTTCTCTGGACAGCCTGTGCCAGTGCTCCATCACCTTCACAAAAATGATTCCTGCTGTTCAGAGAGAACCTCCTCAGCTTCAGTTTATGCCTATTGTCTCTCGTCCTGTCCCTGGACACCACTAAAATAAGCATAGTAATGTCTTCTTTTCATCCTCCCTTCAGATATTTGTATACATTGATAAGATCCCTTCTGAGTCTTCTCTTCTGCAGGCTAAACAGTCTCAGATCTCTGTTATAAAAATTATGTAAGTCAAATACCAACAAGGTTTTGGCAATGTTAATAAACTATAAATAAATAAATAAAAATCTTTTACAGAGTTAAAGTTACAACAGCTCAAGCTGCGTGTCTCTGAGGAGGGACCCCAGAGAAATCCTTTGGCATCCTTACACTCTACATTCCAAACCCCTCACCTGACAGTGCAGATCAGTAGTAATATTAGGTTTGGAGTTCTTTCTGTTCTGGACTGGTTTCCTTCATTGTCTCTAGGTGAGAAGTTTTCTCCTGTCTTCAGGGTTATAGAATCTACTGATGGTTGTCTGTGTAATCTGTCAGTGTAGTCTCTTTCTTCCTTATCTTTTAGTTCAAGCCAGCTCTATGGCCTTCCTTACTTGTAACAGGGAATATGTTCAACAACCTGCAGCCTTATACTTCAGAAAATTGTGCCTGTACTAAGTAAGATTCTTCTATGCAAAATGCACAATAAATTGCACAACACTCTCTCAGCCTCTCCTAATAGGAAAGCTGCTCCACTCCCTTCATCATTATGGCCCTCCACACTAGCCCCTAGCTCCTTATCTATCTTGTCCTGGGGGTCAAGAACTGGATCACCTCCCTCAACTTGTTGGCAATACTTTGCCTAATACATCCTACGATAGCATAGCCTTCTTTGTTGCAAGGGCGCATTGCTGTCTCATGTCCACTTCTAAAGGATTTATTTCAACAATTTTGTAGAGGAAAAATGTTATTAGTATTTTCAAGATGAAAATATATTTTTTCAATTTATTGACAGAATATAAACATGTGAACTGAAGTAAGGAATGCCAAAAGAACAATCTAATTATTATTATTAATAGGGAGGAGAAATAATTTAATTTTTTTTTCTAAGTCTGGACTATGTTGGAAGGAAAATCAATATATATTGGAAATATTCATCATGAAAGTTATTTCCTGTTATATCTTGTTAGTTAGTCAAACACCCTTCCAGATTAGGAGTTTTTCCTTTCCCACTTACAATTTTAATTTATCTTGTTTCCAGTTTCCATTAAAATCAGTAATGACGTGCATTCCTTTCTTGTGCATCTGCAAGCCCATATTTGCCTTACATTAAATAAATTTTATTTGAATGGGCCAGTTTTTCAAAAGATCCATATTACTGTGCAGTTAACTACAAACGTTATTTCTTAACATTTCACCAAGCCTCCAAGCTTTAATAATTTTATAAGTGCTGATTTTATATTCACTTCGAGATCATTAATGAAAATTCTGACATATTTATATCAATCTCTTCAAAATCTCATAAGGAACTTCAGTTCATTAGCTACTTTTGAGTTCTGTTGCTCAGTGTCTTCAGTTCTTTTAGTATCAATCCACCCTTGGAGATCTTCAAAAGTTCTCTGGACATGCTCCTGGGCAACCTACTTTTGAGTAGGGACCCCTGCGCCCTTGCTTGTTCAGGGGTCATTGGACAAGACAACTTCCAGAGATCCCTTCTAATCTCAACCATTCTCTGACTGTGATAATAAACTAGGATAATGTAATTCAGTGTTAGATAAATGCCATAAAACAGTTAAAATATGTTGTGCAGAAATACCTCTGCATTAATTCAATCAACCAAACTTGTAGTGAGCTCACTTCTGGATTTCCCAGGATTTATTAAAAATTGTTTACAGGTCATAAAATTATGGAGCCATCTCTTTTCAGATGAAAATTTTCCTTGTATCTTTACAAATTACTGGATACTGTTTCATAAACATTCATTTTCTTTGCTCACTGTTTTCAAATAATCAGAAAAAAAATCTCCCAAAGATCTATTTTTCTAATTACACTTATTTGGAAATATACCACAAAACAGTAATTGACGACTTGTATTTGCATCCCATCAATTTTACTAGATCTCTAGCAAAATTGTAGTTCACAAGTTGGTTTAAAATTCTTTAGTTTCTAATTAATATATTCAAAACACTATTTTTTTGGACTTACCCCAGGTATATTTTCCCCTGATAGGACTGGCATTTTTAGAATCATAGAATGGCTTATGTTGGAAAGGACCTTAAATATCATCTAGTTCCAACCTCCCTGCCAAGGGCAGGAATGCCATCCCTAGATCAAGTTGACTATCCAACATAGTCTTGAACACCTCCAGGAATGGGGCATCCACAGCTTCTCTGGGCAACCTGTGCCAGTGCCTCATCACCCTCTGAATGAAGAATTTCCTTCCAACCTCTAATCTAAATCTCCCCTCTTTTAGTTTAAAGCCATTCCCCTTTGTCTTGTCATTATCAGCCTGAGCAAAATGTCACTCTCCATCTTTTTTATAAACCCCATTTAAGTATTGAGAAGCTGCAATAAAGTCACCCTGGAGCCTTCTCTTTTTCAGGCTGAAAATTCCCAGCTATCTCAGCCTTTATTCTTAGGAGAGGTCCTCTGATCATTTTGTGGCCCTCCTCTAGAAATTCTCTAACATATTTATATAGTAAATATAAATATATGTATATATAATATAAATTATAAATGTTTATAATATAAATTATAAATTATTTTCAAGTCATTGCTTTAATAGTTATTGCCTTGGCTTATCCTGCACTGCAAGTTTATTATTATTATTATTATTATTATTATTATTTTAATTCAGTGTGTATAGATCTCTTGGTTCTCAGTTACTGTAATTTTTTTTTGTCTTCTCTACTCATACATGTATTTGCATATGATAGCCAAAGCAGAAAAGCAATTTTTAAAAAATAAAGTCCAGACACAACTAAAACCAGTCTTATTGTGTAATTACACACATATTTCCAGCTTTTTGCCTTAAAAAGAGAGATTTGCTATTCTGTGGCAATAAGATGTTTGATAATTATACTCAAAATACATTTTAGAAATTGCATAATTTAATTCTGTTAGAAAGATCTCTGTTTACTATGTGATAATGTAGCCAAGGCATTTCTTATTCAAGTCTGAAACTTTGCTTTTGCCATCTTTCCATATCTACCTCCTTATATTAGTGGATCAATTATATTAGTGGTCAAGCCACAGAGATGATATTTTTATTCAGAATATAAAAGTAACTTTGTGTTACACTTTGTTTCTCAAAATCAGTTATCTAGATGCCCTCTGGGCAGTCACTAAGGCAACAAGTCTGGATGTGCATTTGCAAATGGTTTCTCAGTTCTCAGCTGATGAACTGGGGAAAACTAACCTCATGATGTAAAATCACCAGTAGGCTACTTACTGTACAACACAGAGGGAACTGGACTGTGTAGTTTCTGCTTCAATGAAATTTGTTGGTGTCTAGTGTGCCAGAATGCAGTTACATTCAAAAAGAGGCTAGAATCAAAGAGGAGAAAAAGACAAAATTGTAAGCCAGAGATGCAGGTTACTTGACTGTGATCTATGCATCTTGTCACCAACTAATAAATATTTGATTGTAATTAATTGACATTAATGATAAGGGTTTATATGTTTCTTCTTTACAGAGAGTAAATGAAGTTCTGCAGAGGTCAACACCAATCCTCAGTACCACAGAAATTCTTAGAATAGCTTATGGTTCTCTTCATGTGAAAGAATTTTGACCTGTCATTAAAAAAAAAAAAAAAAAAAAGAAAGAAGAAGAAAAAGTTCTACCTCTGACTGTGCATAAATAAGAACATCTGTTGATGCTTTTCAGTAAAAACTGAATCTAAATTATCCCAGGAATTTGTTACATCTCTAATTCATGGTAACTATCACTTGTATAAGCATCAATGGTATTAACTTTTATAAGTGTACACTATCTAACATACTGAAAAATTGGCAGATAAAGGAAACAGCAATTTTTTTGAAAGTGTAAAGAAAAAAGAGTTAAAAAAGTGTAAACATAAAGAGTTAAAATTTTGATCTAAATAATATAAACTGGCATATTTGGAAACATATCTATATGTGTAGGAGCATTTACTGTTTAGTAAATTTCATATTCAACTTAAAATGTATTTTAGAAGATATAAGAAATGTAACTTTACATTAAAAAGGCTGAGATGAAGTAACTGTGTCCCAGCTAACACAATTTAATGTACTAAAATAATTGGTTTTAGAAGTAATTATATTATCCAGAGCCAAATAGTGCACCTGGGTAACAACATTAATTAGTTTTCTAGAAATGTTTGTGATACAGATGTGTTTTTATTTCAGACAAGAAATCATCATTCACTTAGGGCTTAAAGACAGTACTACATTCCTCTTATTTTATTTTAATATAGGATTATATCTAATTGCTTTGATAAGTAATTATAAGTTTAATTTATATGCAAGTTTAATTCAAATTTAAATATGTTTTTGGAAAAAAAAATCCTTTTATTTTACTAATACATTGCTTATATAACACTTTCTCTACAGATTTAAAAAAAGGAGAACATTGAAGAAAAAGTGCTGTAACCTATGGTATGAAGCATACCAGAATCTGTCAGCTCCATTTCATCATGTAGCTAGCGTATAACTACTTAATGGGGTTAATATACAGACATCTTCAAGAGCCAATGACTATCTTTTACAGTGGTTTATGGATTGCAGTTATAGCTTTTTTTTTTTTTTTTTTTTTTTTTTTTTTATGACAAGGAATGCAGGTCCACAAAAACTTTCATAACAGTCTGTATTCATTGGCAATATTAGAGCTAATATTATCTCTGGTATGTGCTTATTAAGTTCAAAACTTTGAGTGGCACCTTGACTTTTATAGCCTCTGGATGCCAGCTAGAGGTTATAAAGCTAACACAGTAGTTTATACCAACATAATTTTTCTGCATCCAAGAAGCAAGCCCCAAGCAGTTGAGCAGAAGGAAGCATTTTCTCCTCCCTTGAACAAAGAAGAAAATTAATTTTGCCTGCATTTCAGTCTTCAGTGTGATAAAGTCAATGAAATGTTAAGAAGCTTAGTAAAAAAGTCATTTGGTGATTCTTATAGAGAAAAAGGCCTATAAAGATATATGGCTACATGATAGCTTTAGTCGTTTAAACACCGTAATCTGACAGCTAAATCTATTCACCGCAATAAGAAGTAAGTCAAAGAATTACACAAAGCAGTGCATTAAGTTATATAAAGCTATTCATAGTCACACACAGGCCACTGCTGATCTGTCACTGATGATCTCTGCATAAATGCACCTAATCATTGAAGGACAAACAATTTTAAAGATTTATTTATTCATTAAGCAATTTATTAACAATTATGGCCCATTTGAATACATTCTCTACATATAATCTGTGTCAACATTTGCATTTGTCATTGTAAAACAAAATGATGACAACAAAAAGTGACCTGTTACGGTTCTTTCTTAACAGTGTAATTTATTACAATGGCAAGTATGAAGCTCTAGATAATATCTGCAGTTTGCTAAATAAATCTTTCTTAAATTAGTTAGCTGTAGCTAAAACAAAACCTTCTAAGGAATTTAAATTACTTTGAAGTTACCATGGTTCCCTGGTATTCCCTCCAACATAATGCAAATAAATTAAATAAATGGGACTTAAATGTCATAACAGCATCAGAATGTTTGAAGTTCATACATACCCTTTTTTCATTTGATTCAGCAGGGTCTCAGTTTTCCCTATGAGACTGATTATATTGAGAAAAAGTATATACATTAAAAAAAAAAAATGCTTACTAGATAACAGAATATTCACATCTCCTTGCCACATCTCACATGCTGTTTTCTGTTAATTTTCTTCTGACTGAAATTACTTTCTTGTAAGACATTAAGAAATATAGGCTATTGTGGTAACATAAAAATTCCCCAAACCAAACCAGAGGAACAGACTATGTATTGAATAACAATATGTATTGAATAATACATATTTTTTCAATAAAAAATATTTACTTGCTTGCAGAGATAAAATTAAACTAAGGTTTATTTATTAATTTTTATTGATTGATTAATTTGTTCACTTACTTACCATGGCCATTCTCATGTAAACAGCCTTGAAGAATTTTTAGGAGGTTTGTGTGGATACCACTCAGTACTCAGTAAAGGTTCTGGAAAACACTATCTCTAATTAAGAGTGAACACATAATAAAATTCATTACTTAGGCCTTAATTACCCATGTGTATGTGTACCAAATCTCTTCACTTTTGTCTGAGATTTTATAGATGTAGAGCAAGAAAGACAATCTTAAAAGATGGAGAAAATCTCTTTCATCTCAGTCAGAATGTAGTTTCTGTGATTTTGTGGACACATACACCCATACATACATTATGCTTTGTTGGGTTAAAAACTGGCTGGATAGCTGGGCCCAAAGAGTCATGGTTAATATGGAGTTAAATCCAGTTGGAGGCCGGTCACTAATGGAATCCCCCAGGGCTCAGTACTAGGGCCAGTTCTCTTTAATATCTTTATTGATGATCTGGATGAGGGGATCAAGTGAACCCTCAGTAAGTTTGCAGACAACACCAAATTAGGTGCATTTGTCGATCTGCTCAAGGGTAGGAAGGCTCTGCAGGAAGATCTGGATAGGCTGGACTGATGGGCTGAGGCCAGCAGTATGATGTTCAACAAGGCCAAGTGCCGGGTCCTGCACCTGGGGCACAACAATCCCAAGCAGTGCTCCAGGCTGGGAGATGACTGGTTAGAAAGCTGCCTGGCAGAGATGGACCTGGGAGTATTGGTTGATAGTCAGTCGGCTGAATAGCAGTGCTGATAGCAATGTGCTCAAGTGGCCAAGAAGGCCAAGAGCATCCTGGCTTATATAAGAAACAGTGTGGCCAGCAGGACTAGGGAAGTGATCGTCCCCCTGTACTCTGCTCTGGTGAGGCCACACCTCGAGTACTGTGTTCAGTTTTGGGCCCCTAGATACAAGAAGGACATCGAGGTACTCAAGCGATTCCAGGGAAGGGCGGTGAAGATGGTGAGGGGTCTGGAGAACAAATCTTATGAGGAGCAGCTGAGGGAGCTGGGATTGTTCAGTCTGGAGAAGAGGAGGCTCAGAGGCGACCTTATTGCACTCTACAGGTACCTTAAAGGAGGCTGTAGTGAGGTGGGGGTTGGTCTGTTCTCTCACGTGAGAGGACGAGGCGGAATGGACTAAAGTTGCACCAGGGGAGATTTAGGTTGGATATTAGGAAGAACTTATTTACTGAAAGGGTTGTTAGGCATTGGAATGGGCTGCCCAGGGAAGTGGTTGAGTCACCATCCCTGGAGGTCTTTAAAAGATGTTTAGACGTAGAGCTTAGTGATATGGTTTAGTGGAGGACTTGTTAGTGTTAGGTCAGTGTACTGGGTCTGGCTGGGATGTTAACTTTCCCTGCAGCAGCCCATACAGTGCTGCGCTCTGCACTTGTAGCTAGAACAGCAGTGGTATCACACTGGTGTTGTGTCTGCTGCTGAGAAGTGCTGGCACAGCATCAGGACTTTCTCTAACCCTCCTAGGGGGTGGGCGAGAAAGTGAGAAAGAAACATTACCAGGGCACCTTACCTAAACCAACCAAAGGGATATTCCATACCATATTATGTCACACTCAGCAATAAAAGGTGGAAAAAGGAAGAAGGCTGTCGGAATGGGAGTGACCCAGATTAACGATGCAACCTCGATGCGAGTATAATCGTTCTCCGTTTAATGAGTGTTCTAGCAAGGTATATATATGCTACCATTACAGCATGTGCAGACAATAGCTTATAATTGGTCTAACTTCTATGCACACATCTCTAGCACTAATACAATTGGTGCAACGGTGCCGTCGCTCCTCCCGAACATAGTTCCGCATATTTTAGCTATAACATCACTCAAGGTTATCAGCCCTGGGCCTACACTATCTTCACAGTACTTCAAGGCCTGAGTTGCGCACTTTAATTAAATCATGCCCCTTCTCATTTAAACATAGCTCCACAGAAGGGGGGTGTAGTGGGCTCTCATTGTGAAAACGTCTGTCCTCCTCCCAAACACCAGCTACGTGCGTTGAGGCCCTGCTTCAAGGATGTGGTCAAGTATTGCTGATTTGTGGGAAGTAGAGAGTAATTTCTTTTTTCCTCTGCACTTCTACATAGCTTTTACTTGTTTTGTTTTGTTATTCCCTTTTCCCCTCTCTCTTCCCCTTTCCCTTTTTTTTTTTTCCTTTAGTTGAATTGTTTAATATTTCTTTAATAACACATATATATTTCTCTTTAATTAAATTATCCTTATCTTAACCCATGAGTTGTTCTTTCCTCTTCATCTGAGGAAGGGGAGTGAGGGAGCAGTTGTGGTGTTCAGCTGCCTAACACTCTAAAACCACCACAGTCAGAGGTTGGACTAGGTGATCTTGGAGGTCTCTTCCAACCTAGATGATTCTGTGATTTTGTGAAGCATAAAAACTTCTATACAGGAACTATATGTCATACAGCAATTTTCCTGAAATATGTTAATATAATAATATTAATATATATTATATATTATATATTATATAATATATAATAATAATATAATATGGGAACATAGACTCATTTTACAGTAATCTGTCCAAAAGACCACCTCTGGAGGTTTTTTTGTGTCCTCACACTAATTTTTTCCCATCATCTGATCTGTCCTCTTTCCTGGCTAGCTGCATTTTATTGCAGCATCCTTGGGAAGCAATACAAAATCATGGTCTTCAGAAATGCTTCTTTGATGTCTCTCCATTTATTTTCAAGTATCATTCCTGGAAAGATCAGGAAGGAAAGGAAGCAGGCTGTCAGAAAAAGAAAAGCAGAAAACAAAGAAACAAACCAAGAAAAGGGACTTTTTTTTTTTTCTTTTTTTTTTTTTTTTCCCAGTAGGCTCTATCTCTCTTGACAACATCTATTTGATTTAGTTTGTATTAAATCAATATATATATACGAACATGTGTAAGTAGGAGAGTGGAAAACAAAAAAAGGATGAAATTAAAAACAATATTAACATTTTTTTTTAATTTAAATAACTATTTCTTCTGTCTAATCAGGAGTATTTCATTCTAAAGCATCCACTTATGGTCTGAAAAGTCACCAAAAGAAATGTACTACACATTCCATATTCTGAGTAATTTCTGTTTAATTTACTGAAAAAAGAACAAGTTTTACTATTTCCAGTGCTCAGAGTCAATAAATCCATATTTTATTCCACCTCGTTTTTCTTGATGAACAGAGAAAACTGGAAGATAAATTCTTGCTCAATGGCTAAATTGTCTTTGAAAGGGTTGGTAGTTGTCCTGATAAGATATGAAATAGTAGTAATTCTACAGTATGAATTCCAAGTATTTTGAGAATGTCATTTATTTATCTGATATCAGCTTTTACCTCAAACAAAATGTGACATTATTGGTTTTGTTGAATATTATGATGATAGGGATTCATCAATATATGTTGCTGATTATATTGCTTAAAAATTTTAAATTTGTTGGTTGTGAACAGTTGTTTACCTGAGAATTTTAGTATGCAAAACAAAATTGCCTGCTTCTGAAAGGAATTATTCTAATTTGTGAAACTTTTTTTTTCTTCCTTTTTTCTCCTCATTGCCTTCTGATAGCTATTCTTTTTCTGTCTCTTGAAGCTTATTTAACTTGAAAAGCATATACTAGAAAAATGATACACACAAAAGACAATGTTCAGGAATGTTTTTGTTTTTTTTTCCTCCGAGGCAGAGATACTTTTTCAAACTCATCCCTACTGTGACTATTGAAATGAGTGGAACAACATCAAACATGCTTTTAGGTGTATTTAATGAACAAAGAGAAAAACAGATATTTTTATTCTTGCTGGGTTTTGCTTTTGTTTATAAGTAAAGGCAAATAGTCTAAGTGTCTCTTTTCCAGCCTTGGAAGCAGTACAGTATTTCTGGTATAATGTTCTGGTCAAGTTCAACTCAAGCCCAATTATAACTAACCCTCAACCTTTTTGAAAACCCATAGGATTAGTGAGAGTTTTAATAAGCTGCCTAACTTGTAATCTGCTACTTATCCATAGTAACTGATTGTGGGGAAGAAGGGAATAGGGGTCTTTTAGAAAGTTCTCAGAAATTGGAATTCTCTCCTATATCAGATTAGGAAATGGAAGTTACAAGGAACATCTAAAAATACTTCTGTGTTACTGTTATAACCCTAATTATTTTGTCAGTTGTCAGGCCCCTCTGTGGGAAACAAGACTGGCTAAATTTCTGGCTGGGAAAAGTTGCTGCAGCACGAACTTGATCTTATGAAAAGGATTATAAAACAGGAATATTTTATTTATTTATTTATTTGTTTGTTTGTTTTCCCAAAGACATCTTCCACCATTTTCATACATTATTTTATACAGGAAAAGAACATTAGAAACAAACATCCAAAATTTCCTGGAAAATCAGACATTAAGAAAAAACTTCAAAATTGTTATCTTTTTGATTTTACTTTAATGTCCTTTTTTAAAAATTAAAAAATATTTTGACACTCATAACAATGTTTTCTGGACTGCATTATTGAAAGTGAAACTAATTGGCTATTGGATCTAATTACTTTGTACTTATTCATATCCAAAGTACTGTGACCAATTTTGATTCACCTATTATGATAGAGAGATTAACAAACTGGAACATGTCATGTGGAGGGAAAATTATATGGTCAGTGAGACAGAACACTTGAAATATGGAGAGAGAGTGATTAAACTTGTTTTGTGTGTGTGTTTATGCTTTTTTCTATGTCTCCGAAGAACACAGCTTAGGGGAGGTGGAGTTTAATTTCAGCCTTGTGCTATTGTTAATCAGGAAGTTGTGGAGCTAGAATCTTCTTATATAACAAAAAGAGAAGAGACAATGTTCACCAAGTGACACAAGGGAAACTGCATACAAGGTGCAATTATCACTGAGGCATATTTTCCACAGGTGTAGTGAAAGCTCTGCTCCTATAGATTTTCAGAATTTGACTGGACAATGCTTTGTGAAATGTGATCTAACTTTAGAAAAGCTGCAGGGCTGACTGGGAACTGTAAACTGTCAAGTACAACTATTTCTGTGCCAGTCATTGACAAAAATAATATATTCATAAAGTATGTATTATATAGTCAATAAAGAAAATATAATCATGATAATATATGTAATATAATTTAATAACAATTATTATGTGTATTGCATTTAAATATTGAATGGGGCTTTGGTAATGGACATTCACACTTCTAAAAGGTGGTAAGAGCTCTTTAAAAGTGTCAATAAACATGTGAGTGACAGTGTTTTGAAGAGCCTGACATAACAATTTACTTCATTAAAAAAAAACTAATATAAACCAAAATGACTAACGTAAATATGATCATGATGAAAAGATAGGAGGAAGCTAAACATATGTTGTTACCAGGAAAGTGAACCTCTTAACTTAGGTGATTTGAGGCATCTTAAGCAACAAGTATGCATAAAGTCAAATGTTTGAATGCTACCAATGAAAAAGCTGTATCCCCTTCTCTTTTTAGGATAGATATTTCACTAATAGATATGATTGCAACTAATGGACTAGACAGCTGACTACCAACTAGCTTTCTAGAACCTTTAATTCAGCATAAGTTTCTCATTCCAGTTATAACAAAAATATGGTATTTTAAAATGTTTTGTTACAGCACTTAGGAATACCTAGGTTTTGATAAAACCTAATGAAAAAACAGTCCAAAGTCTTTGTGCCTCCAATGATAATAACTAAAATAATAGATTTATATCATAGACAAAACCCAGCCAGCCACCACCACCAACAACAAAAACAAAAGGAAAAAAGGAAAAGAAAAAGAAAAGCAAAACTCATGACAAATACATGGGTCTTAAATTTTCAGGAGGGACTGGGATGGTATGTTAAAACCAAAAATGTTGGAAATGTCTGTTGCTCATACTGGCTTGAAAAGTGAGGATAAAAATGTAACTGCTTTAGCTATCAACCTTATTTGAGTGCAATATTTTATTAACATTTATAAATCACTCAAAGGCTCACCTTGATTTGAGTAAGTAGTTTCTATGTGCAGTATGCAAATGAAGAAATAAAAATAAGGAAAGATGGATGTGTCTACTTTGTGGATCCAAATATGCTTTTGTAAGAAGTCAACAAGATTTTTGCTGATGGAATAATTCAGAGCAGATGTTCTCTCACTGCTACAGCAGAGAACTTCATTTTACCTTAATCGTTTTACCCCCATAGTGTGCATCCACTTAACTGGTTGAGTGTGTACAACAGCTGTTTTTTGACATGCAGTTCCTTGCTAAATCTTATTTAGTAATACCTTATAGGTCAAATCTGTTCTATATATATTTATTTTTAACTTCTGGATACAGATACCATCTACAGTAAATTAAAAAAATGCATAACACAAAGAAGATACAGGTAATGCATAATGTAAAAAATATGTTTATATAAAACATGCAGCGCATGAACTAATATGAAACAGGTTATCCAACATTTTGTACTACACATACATATTACCATAGGTCTGAAAAATAGTTTTGAATGTTCATTTCTGATTCATGTGATTTCATGTGATTTCAATATAAAGTCCATGGAATTTGCTATTAAATAAGTGGAATAAACATTTTATTTATTTATTTATTTAATGTTCTTAAATAGGCTTACTTGGACACAAAATCTTTCTCTGTGTGTGCCACAGAAAATTAATGCATGTGACCTTTAAAACTGTACCAGCAGCATTAATTCTTGGAGATGAGATATAAGAAAACAAGTTAAGAATTTTAATCGGTGATCTGGAGTCATGATCAGCTTTGTAGTCCAGTCTCTAAAAGTTTATTAACTCTTGTTCAAAATATCTCAAATGATGAGACAGTTATGATTTCCACTAGAAGACCGGTCTACTTTAATAAAAATATTTGACAGGATATTTTCTTTTTAAGCCCTTGTCTTTTTGCTTGCCTGAGAAAGATGCAGGTTTGGACCTTCTCAAAACTCAAATGATATTTTGAAAATATGCTTTAAAAAAACAAATCCTCTTTATACCATCTTTCCTCCCACCTACATTGTTGACTACTGTAAATTATTGCCTAAAAGTTGTTCTATTCTTGGCATTTTGGTTTGGACTACTGCGCCCAAGCTTCTCTACAAGATATTAAGAAACAATCAAATGAAAATGTGGAAGGAATCCAGAAAAGAACAAAACAGAATGCTAAGAGTTATAGAGAGCATTATCTTGTATATGAAGCTGAAAGAGCTAGGTGTTTCTAGATTACAAACGTCATGAAGAAATGTTGTTCCACTATACAAATTGAGAGGATAATAGGAAAATTTGTCTTTTCCTTAACTAGGAAAAGACAAATCAGACACATTTGTTATCAAGAAGGCCTGTCCTGGTGATCTGAAGGAGACTTGCTATTTATAAGTATCAAAACACTGGAATAGACCATAATGTCGAAGTATTTAAGAAAACATTAGGCACTAACATGTGAAAGATAGTCTAGGTGTAGCTGACTAATTTTAGAGTGACTTTTATGACTTCTGAGGTCCATTCTCATTTATGTATTTCTACATAGCTATGATTTTACAAATTACAACCTGAAAATCATTTGAGATTCAAATGTAACTCTGTGAAAGAAGATACTTCTTTGTATGTATGACAAATGTAAAAAGGGAAACAGAAAAAGAACAGTAACTAAAAGACTGATTCAAAAAAGTCATATTTGTACAACTATTTTTTTCATTGTTTTATTTAGCTGAAAGGAGCACTAGTACCGATTATAGTCATAAGTAATAAAATGATAGGGTACTAAATGCGTGCATGTGCGTAAACATGCATGCAGTCTTGCATATAGGTTTCACTATTACTCAGTGTTAAGATTACCTTGTTAGTCTTAAATGTCCTATATATTTACATATTTTCTGATATCTGAGAAACATTTTTTTTTTTTTAATCTTTAGAACTACATCTTTTGGTTTTGAAAACTGTGTTCCAAAAATATTGGTAATTTTAATTATTCTTTGATGGGAAGTATTTTACATACTTATTTTTCTGCTCTGCTGAGGATAAATTGTGGAAGACTGATGACAGTTGTACACTGCAGGTATAAAGAAATAGGTGAAGAAAATCAGTCATTTTTTAGGGTAGTATAAATACAAAGCATTATAGCTCTACATGTAAAAAGTTTAATAAAAAGGAATAAATAATAAAAAAAACACTGACCTATTATGATATATTGAACAAGTAGGAGAAGACTTGCTATTTTATTTATTTATTTAAACTTGTAATTTGGTTGGAAGGATATGCGCTGGGAGGATTAGAAATGATAAGAGCTATAATTTAGCATTTAGTAAAACTGATGGAGTTTTGAGACTTCTAGACAATATATCAATCCATTTGTCAAGTAGGGGTAGTTCCCACTTAAAATAAATTGCACAAAAATAATAAACACTAGGCCCACAAACATATTTACAGATATTTTATTAAATAAAAAACTAGAAACAGACAAAAAAAGACCTATGAAAACCTGATTGTTACTGTCAGATATTTGTAATAATGGTATTATTTGAGTTAATATTGTAACTATATACATACTAAATCAAATCACCTTTAGCTATACCTTCAAATAGAATCAGCCCACATGTTTCTTTATCTCTCTTTATATGAAAGAGTTACAAAATAAAGATAAAATTCCTCCCTTAAAAAGAGTTTTCTGTAATGCAAAGCCATGAAAGAACGGCTATCTGTCAACTTTAGAGTTCCTTTGAAAACTTTAACCTTCTTCAGTATCTATTCACTGTCATGTTTTCCTTTTATATCTACTTATTTGTTGGACTGGTTTGTGAAGTGCTTTGAAACAAATTTAGGCAATGTGATACATAAAAGAAGCTGAAGTATTATACTCCTCAATAGATGCAGATCTGATGCTGAAAATTGGCAAATATCTCAAATTCCTATTGGCACATGGTTTATAGTAATAGGGATAATGATTGTAAATATCAATCCCAGGCACAGGATTTTTCTTTCTTTCTTTCTTTCTTTCTTTCTTTCTTTCTTTCTTTCTTTCTTTCTTTCTTTCTTTCTTTCT
>CM021734.1:41713601-41739763 GCA_011075105.1 Heteronetta atricapilla | reverse complement strand
TCCCTTCCCTTCCCTTTCCTTTCCTTTCCTTTCCTTTTTAATCTACTTTTTTTTTTTTTTTTTTTTTTTTTTTTCTAATTCAAAAGCTGTTTACCAAAGGGAAACATCATTCTTTATCCCCTTTACTTTTTCCACATTTTTGTTTTCCATGTTTCGCCCAATCTTCATTGTTTAAAAATGTTTGCTGGAAGAGTTTATTGTCTTTATTGCACACAAGATAAAGGTTATGCAGTTCAGCTCAAGTTAATCTGATGCAAATATAGGGGAAAACAATAGTAAAAACAGCATTAATGCACGATTTGAAACTGTACTAACAATTTCTAAACTTAGGCTTAAAATGAAAATAAATTTATTTTCTAAGACTGTTGTCAGATGAATAAGGTTGTTAAAGAGGACTAAAATCAGGATTGCTGTTATTTTGGAAAGTAATTGGCCAAGTTCAGAATCAGAATGATTTTCTTTATATCCCTAAAAAGTTTGCAGTCAAACCCTTGTTTTGTTTTATACTTCAGATTCTAAAACCTTTCCTGATAGGTTATCTGTAATAAATTACAGATTTTTACTTTTCAAACAGATTGAATAAATATTCAAACTCATATGTGATGTTTTAAAGCTAGTACGAAAGGTCTAGAGATTTCATTCTGTATAAGACACACCTGAAACATCTTTAAGTTATTTATTTTTTATTCCTACCACTAAAATACCACTAAAATGTTATGAATAATTTTTAAGACAGAGTTAAAACACACATGTGCTTTGTGTTGGCTAAGAAAAAAACGTCACTTCCGAACAATCTTCTGCTTGTGCCTCTTTCTTCAGGAGGGAAATTATTTGCTGTTTCAGTTGCTCTCTTCTCTGAGCAAACACATCTTCTTACTCTCCAAGGCAGAGAAGTAGGCACGAGGCAATGTGCTTACCTGTGTGCTTGAGTAGAAAGTAACAGAGGAAAGAGAGAGCAATTGCTTTTCTATAAATTGTTCTTCATCTGGTGGTAAGGATTGTCAGCCTTAGGCATAACAGGGTTTATACAGCCTCCTGGTGTGAATTTGCATTCTCAGATATCAATACAAGAGACAGCAAAGTCTCTTTGAGAAAAAACTGCTGGCTTCTGATTGAGACCTCAAAAGAGTCCTTTAGCTTAAAACATATCTCTGTTAGACTCACTGCTGTGGGTCAAATTCACAGTTATTTCATGTATTTCCTGAGACCATCATTGCTATTTTATTTGCTTGTTTTGAAAGAGTTCCTTTTTTCTTTCTGTGTTTTCTCACCTAAAGCAGCTTTTCTTCTCACTAAATGCCTTTAGAACAAGCATAGATTCAAATCCAATGTCATGATCATGCCTACAGGATAGAAATAAAGGAAAAGATTAGCATAATAATAATAAATGAAAGCATATTCCTCATTTGAAAATAAAAATAAATATCCATTCAAAGATTTATATAAAAGAAGCTTTTCTGCTGTATATGATATATACATAGTTCTACTTTCAAGTATATAATTAGTATTTGATTTTAAATATTATTTTTCTGCAGTTGGCATGATATAACATTTTTAAACAATCATTCTCTAAACTTTTAATATTTTAGAAAAACTTACTGTATTTTTTTATTATTTTTATTTTTTTCCCAATGGAATGTTCTTTCATTTCATTTTCTTACTCTGGAGAAATATAAAAATGCTTTATTCATTTATTTAAATTTATTTTTAAACACTACAGACCTGTAGACCTTTTAATTAACATAAGACAGGCAGTAGACATAATGGAACTGAGAGAAAAAACAGCTGTTACAACATGGAGAAATGCAGAGAATATGGAAGTAAACAGATGCTTAAAAAAGGCAAGATGAAATTTAAATAAGACAACTCTGAACTTCCAGTGGCATTGATCAAAGCTGTGATGTAGTTTAGCTGAGATAGAAACCTTGGTAAGCACTAAGACTTACAAAACAAGTGATTTTCTTCAGTGCTAAGCACAAAAGACTCTGATGTAATGACGAATACATGCATCTAATCTGTTAATTCCTTTAAAATCAACTCACAATTTCCCTCCCTTCTACATATCATAAGCATGTATTTATTTAAATCTCTGATGAACATCACTTACTAGGATGGGAGGCATAGTCTACAATCGTTGGCATGGAGCTGCTGAACTCTGCCATCACTGTGCAAAATGGAAATTGAGTCATTTGCTGAATGCTTAGTTTTTGTGGAGAAACTTGGTCCTTTTAGAATCAGATTTGATTAAGTCACAGTTATATCTTTCACATCCCTTTTTTAAAAAAAAAAAATAATAATAATTAATCTGCTATGTAGACCATAAACTGTTGTTACCTAGAAGATTAAGAAAATAAATTAGTAAATTAGTGACAGTTTTTACCTTTTAGGGTAAGTCTTGTGTAGGTTAATGTAAGTGAATTATCCAGATATAGGTTAAATATTATTTTTTTTCTTTGTTTTTCATTCGACTTTATCAATTTTTTTAATCTGATTACTTCCTTTTGCTTCCAGAAGTCTATGGATTGTGAATATATGTCAACCTACAAACTAGATCTTACTTATGGCAGACAGTATTATAACTAAGAAAAGTACTTCTGCGTGCAAAGTGTGTAGATTGTAAAACACTCTGTGAATATTTGGACTAAAACTTTTTATTTAAGCCTAACTTATTACTGTTATTGACTTCGTGATTTTCCTTAAGAGAATGTGTCTGTATGATCTTGGTATAGTGTAAAAATGTGGCACCTTCCATTGGTTTACGTTAGTGAATACCATGTGGTTTATTTTTGATTATCTCTTTCCATGTGGATATATGTTTAGCATACTGTGAAAAAGAATCTTTGTAAGAATCTTTCATATCATGAAGTGAAAAAGAATCTTTAGAGTGATTCAAAAAAATAAAAAATATTGAAAGAAATTTAAAATGCACAATTATTTTATAAGATGAAAAAACATAGACAATATAAACAAAGAAAAAAATTTTTAATTTAGAATAGTGAAGAAGATGGAGAGGAAAGTGAAAAAGAAAAATTTACCTTCGTTAAAGTTATGGAAAAATGTCAGTACTTGAAAACTGAAACAATAGGTCCATATGTGTTATATGCAGATTTTTTTTTCAAGAAAAATATCTAAAAAGGATTTAATTTATTTATTTATAACTCAAGTTTTACAGAACCTTATGGTTCATCATGCTTACATGATCACTTGGGTATAGCTGAGCCAAATTTTGCTCAGGAAATTTCACATTCACTGAAATATATGCTTTGAGATTTCCAAGTAGAGCCAATTTTAATGAGAGTTCCAAATTTTTAGCAGAAGAGTTAATTGAAAACATAAGATTCAATAATATTATGTATGTAGGGAGGGACAAAAAAAGTCTTTGCTTATAGACTCTTAAACTCAGTGCTGAAAGAAAAAAACAAAGAAAAATTTGCATAAAAATATGGAGTAATAATACAGAATGCACTACTATTATTATTATTGTTTTTTCATAAGGAAACACACTCTTTTATATAGTATTATGATATATGTGAGGTCATGCTCAAGTTATTTGCAAGACTGTTTTTCTTCCTTATGGCTTGCAAGACTGGAAGAATTTGAGTTTGTTTTCTTAGGAGGTACCAGAACTCTACATTTAGCACAGCAAAACATTATTTGCCTTGCCATGCCTTGCCTTCACTAATTTCTATGCTGTGCATTTTCATCAGGTCATAGATTGAACTCTAATAAGCGAATGTTGTGCTTTGTCTCTGTTATCATTACTTTCTAGCAATCCCATGTTATGAAGGATTAACTTAATTGAAATTATGAGGTGGTTCAAATAGTTTTTTCCTATAAGTTTCTTTGAATTTATCTGTGTTTTAGACTGTAAATTCTGAAGAGCAGATATATTTTTCAGACATAACATAATATGTATATATAACATATATAATATTTACGTATTATATAACATATTATATATGTTATATATGTTATATAATATATATATATATAGACAGATATAATATGTAAATATATGTAGATTTTACTAATCAAAAGCAATATGATAGGCACTACAGAAATGGAGCTATAGTTAATATAGATGTATGCACATCAAGTGCAAAGATACCTGTGGAGAATAGACAGACATGTTAGTGTCACTGATAGGCCACCTTGGCAAAGGAGGCGTTGAGCAGCTTACCTTTTATACAAACCTTATGGATGGAGGACTACAAGCTTGGTATGAGAGGATGCCAAGGGGATGCCAGTCTTTTGATGCCAGGATAGTCCTGTTTTAGCAGCAGAATAGAATCTAGAAGTGAATCTAGAATAGAATAGAATCTAGAATCTAGAATCTGGAGTGAAAGCCTTTGATTGACTAGCTTGGTATGAGAGGATGCCAAGAGGATGCCAGTCTTTTGATGCCAGGATAGTCCTTTTTTAGCAGCAGAATAGAATCTAGAAGTGAATCTAGAATAGAATAGAATCTAGAATCTAGAATCTGGTGTGAAAGCCTTTGATTGACTATTTCAAAAATGAATATTCAAGTTAACAGCCTTGGATATGATAATGAGCTTATTGAAGTACATGTAAAACATATATGACTGTAGTACTCAACTCTCCACCCAAATCATGCTAAGTGTTACTCCAGGGAGGGGAGATAAGGATAGGATGTAAAGGAAAAAAGTTAGTGTAAGGAAAAAGAAGACTGGGGGGAGAAAGAAGAGGTTGGAGGCATAGACAACGAAGTTGATGGGCTGTGCTCCTCCACCAAGACAAAGATGCCTTCTTTGTAGGCTCTGCACCTTCAGCTTTTGCTGAGGAATACCTGAGATAACATTTTGCTAGCTCTATTGTTATAAATTAGCGCTATTGAAGTAAGTGTTGATGGCAAGTCTGAATCAATGGCAATTCCAAGTCTGTTACCTTATTAAATACATTCAACTTTGTGAACCTGTCTCAGTGAAAGTCCTTGGCAGGGCTCTGAAACAGGTGAATGTTTGACCACCCTTTAATGCAACAATGCCTTCTGCCAAACAGTTTTACACAGTGACTTCTTCTCTTCAAGGTCCTCCTCTAGTTTTGCAAATGTAAAGAACCCGAGCTCTCAAAACTTCTTGTAAGAATAGTTTCTGTGAAAATACAAGGAGCAGATATAAAGAATCCCCTTTTTTGTTTGAGATCTAGCGGAACTATCTTTTATTTTTATTTTTTTAATTTAAATGAATGTGTGAAAGAGAGACAAAAATCTTGATTTTGTTTGCAGTTATTTTTCAAGTAGATGTTTGGACTCAGACCTTTCATTTTGCAAATACTTATATTTTGCCTTTAAATAATGTTATCAGAATTGCCTTGAAAAATATTTTCTGTTCCTAATGGAACGTCATTCACCACAAACCATGAAATAACATTAATGACAAAATACGCATGGAAATGAAAAGTGAAGCACAGAGTTTGGTTCACATGTAGAAAAAGAATCATCTGAAATATTTCATTTGAAGGGTTTAGCTATAGACCTTGCCTCCCACCCATCCTTGGAAAATAAATCACAAAGAAGAAAATGAAGAACTGCTTTCCCTATAACATTAAGAAAAACAAAAGGATTGCGATCAAGAGAAAGGTCTGTGCCTGGAGTCTCCAATGCAAATAAGTCATGGAAATGTCATCATAATGTGTACCTTTGGATATGATGTACTGACTGATATAGAAATGTTTTCATAGTTTTAATGAGCATTTTGGGGTATATGTGCATGTACAAGGGGGAGAAGCAAGGCTAGACAGAGGTAGATGGTCAACTGTTCTTTTCTTGGAAATATGTGAAGACGAGTAAATTATCAGTTCAAATTTATCATTAGGATTCATAACACTCACATTACATTTTCCTTTCAATAGACAGATTGTGAGGTTATACAACTTCCAGAGGAACTACAGGAACTCCACGCTGCGTGTGGCTTAGCTATTAGTTGTTGAGTCTTCTATGGTTGATTGACCTTACAGTAATTAATGGAGATAGTCGTTGACACTTTCATAAAAATGCAAATTGTAGAAGTCTTGAGGAGTGTTATGTTGGGTGCCCACAAAATGAAGGTGAATATATTAGTGATAATTCACCCAGACAGCAATATTTTTCAGTGTGTAAGAGAAATAGTGCTAACATTATTAGCATATCAAAAATGTTTAAGATGCTTAAAATATACAGAGGGCAATTTAATCTAAATAATGACAACTTTTTCAAAAGTATTTTAAAGTCAATTTTAATGTTCAATTAAATGTTATTTAAATAAATGTTAAAAAAATTTAAAAAACATTAAATAAATGTTTCAATTTTAAATGTTTTAAAATGATTAAGTAGTCCTTCTTATTTAAAATAATCCAGGGTGTTTCTTTATTTATTTTTTATTTATTTATTTATTTATTTATTTATTTATTTCCATCCAGATTTATTTCTTAAATTGAAAATTGAATGTCTTAATCTTCAGGTCTGGGGATTTTTATTTGGGCAAGGGAATATTTTTTATTACTGAGCTATGTTCTAAATCTAGATTGAGCTCCTGCTCCTAAATGCCTTGCTGTTTTTTTTTTTTTTTTGAGAAATTATTATTGTTTGAATGTTTTCAGCTTTGCTATTGAATGTATCGAGTTGCTGTTTGAAAAATATATATCTGCTTTCTTTGAAAATATTTTCCCTTTTTTGGTTATTTCCAAGGTTTCATTTGACTGTTCTTTCTCATTATTGGATTAATCACAAAAATTACATGTTACTGGAATTTTATAGATTTCTATGTAGGCTACAGCTTGCTGAAATGTTTGGTTTTAATAAAGCTGAGAGATAGTTCATCCCTCAATGGGCATTACTTCTTTTTAATCAGGTTCAGAGTGAGAAGTGTTACAGGATGTTTGACATGCATCATTGTATATTTTTATAATTAAGTATGAAAGTCAACAGATTATATCACTAAGGCTCTTTGCACTGGAACTTAAATCATAAGTCAGTCGTAATTGTTTTTACATTGCCTTGCTAGGGACCTCACAGCCTGGTTTATGAGACAGCTCTTTTTAAGGAGACATAAGCCTTTGTTTGTTTGTTTGTTTGTTTCATTGGTTGTTTTTCTGGTGGTAAATAGAAATTCAGGTGCCTAGCAGTTCAGCCTTTTCTTGACAAGAACTCTTCTTTCCGCTATCCTAAAGCACTCTGCTAAAACAGGAACTGAATAAAAGAGTGAAAGAAAGCATAAGCTAATATTTCTTTCAGCCAATGTTATTTGAGAGTATTCTGTCTCATGCAAAGTGAGACCAGGACTATTCATTTGTATTGTGCTGTTTTATTCCTAAAACCAATGCCAATGGGTGGGTACCATGTTAAGTGGTGCTTTAGTAATAGGACTATTACAGACACCATGCTCAAACTGAGTTCAAGGGACTTATTCATCTGACTGATTGCAAGGGCAATCCAGAATGAATGTGCTCTTCTGACAAAATACTAAACTGCTGTATACCTTTTGTACAAACTTACACTTTTGCCCTTTTGCCATTTTGTGAAATAATGTGCTGGACAAAATCACTCTGCTGGAGTGAACTAGGGTTAAAGAGGATAACAAACAAAGAAAAGAGAGAAAAAAAAAAAAAAAAAAAAAAAAGCAGCTTGGATTTATTTTATTTTATTTTATTTGGAAGTGATACACAAATTAAAAGTAGACGCACAATGTTGCCTTGTACTATAGAACAGAAGTGTCTTTACTTCTGAATAGGCTAATCTGGTCGTATAGCAAGTCATATAAATGCATGTTCCAGAGTCTGTTGGAACCTACAGCAATTATAAAATTTAATAAATCTTTGACAATAAGTATTGGTATAAATCCCCAAAGACTATTAGATTAAACTGGGGCTGCTTAGTGTGGCTTAAAATGCTTTCAACAGATTTTTTCTTGCTTGTAAGAACACAGACAGAGTTTTATGAAAGAAGTAATAAAATAAATCTTTCCAGTAGTCTAACACAGAGGTCAAAAAGACATAGATAAAGTTATCATCATCAGTCCACAGAAGCCCTGACTGAGTTGCGTTTGGTGACTTCATGTATGAAGTTCCAGCAGTGGGCCTAAAGCAGTATTGACTGGTCTTGAAATGTTCACCAGGTAAAAACAGCCAGCTTGTTATGAATGTTATCCAGAGAGTTGTGGTCTATGTACAGGTGGAGGCCAATGATGAGTGGTGTCCCTCCGGGGTCTGTCTTGGGACCAGTGTCTTGGGACCATATCTTTGTCAATTACATTGACAACGGGATCAAGTGCACCTTTAGCAAGATTGCAGGTGGCACGAAGCTGAGTTGTGCAGTAGATAGAAAAGAAGGATGCAATACTATCCAAAGGGACAAGCTTGAGAAATAGGCCTATGTAAACCTAATGAGGTTCAACAAGCCCAAGTGCAAGGTGCTGCAGCTGAGTTGGGGCAATCTCAGACATGAGTACAGGCTGGGAGAAGAACTCATTGAGAGTGGCCCTGTTCTGTTTCTAGATGAAAAGCTCAACATAAACCAGCATCGCATGCCTGCAGCCCAGAAGGTGAACTGCATTACAGAAGGTGAGCTTCATCAACAGAGGCCATGGTCAGCAGGCCAAGGGAGGTGATTGTCCCCTCTGCCCTAATGAAGCACCACCTGGAGTGTTGCATCCAGGTCTGTGGATCTGTGGATCATATGTGGATCTGTTGGAGTGGGTCTAGAGGAGAGCCATGAAGTTGATCAGAGGGCTGCAGCACCTCTCCTGTGAAGAAAGTCTGAAAGAGCTGGGGATGTTCAGACTAAAGAAGAGAAGGCTTCAAGGAGACCTAATTGTGGCCTTACAGTATTTAAAAGGGGCTTATAAAAAAAAGATGGAGATTGACTTTTTACACAAAGAAATAGTGATAGGAAAAAGGGAATTGTTTTAAACTAAAAGAGAGGAGATTTAGATTAGAGGGTAGGAGGAAATTCTTCACTCAGAGGGTGGTGAGGCACTAGCAGAGGTTGCCCAGAGGAGCTGTGGATGTTCCATCCTCGGAGGTGTTCAAGATCAGGCTGGATGAGGCCCTGGGCAAGTTGATCTATGGATGGTATCCCTGCCGATGGGGGGGATGAAATTAAATGATATTTAAAGTCTCTTCCAACCCCAAACATTCTATGATTCTATGACATACATAAGGGAAAAATGATTTAAAGGAAAAAAAAAAAAAAAAAAAAGCAAATTGAAATAGTTTTTCCTTTTTTGTTTTGTTTTTGTTTAGACCAGACCCGAGGCTTAAATTTCCAGAACATTTCCCAGAAAAATATGAAATCATTTTTAAAAAAGATAATTAAAAAAATGAAATATTGAAGAGGATGTAAACTTGTCTAGAACACTTTTTACATACTTAAGATCCAAGGTGAAAGCTCTAATACCTAAATTAAATAATTATTTGCTCCTTTGATTGTCACATCTAAATCAATGCAGGAAGAAGACTGTTTTAAAACTAGTTGCATTTGTGCTTACTGTTGTTATCACAGGTGATATCTTTCCAGATGGCTATTGCCAAATTTTTTTTGCTATTAAACTTGTTTTTAAATGTACTACATACCTCCTACCTCCTTTTACTTTATGGTCTTTAGGGGAGCTGCTATTTTAAGAGGCATGCAGCTTGTTGCTGTAGGTGGTTTTAAAATGATAAAGCAAGCTTGTGCATACAGTGGATTTTTAGTTTTTTCTTTCCACGTGAAATAAGAAAAGCTACCAATTTATCTTCAGTAAACTTCATTTGGAGAAAATAATAGACTTTGCTTTCTAAGTTACAGAAATATATGTTATTTCATTTCCCATAGAAAGTGAGAAAATTTGAGCCTGGCTTAGGTAGTTTGATAAATGAAGTATGAATTTCAGAAATTTGTAGATAAGGTTTTTGAGTTAATCATTTTTAATGATGACCACTGCTGAAGATGATAAGGGTACTCCCACTAAAACAAATTAATTTGCATTTGAAAAGTCTGCCCTTAAATTTTTGTTTTGGATATGCACTCATGTTTGGATATTCATTCCAAATCTATTCAAACTTTCAAAGTCTTTTTTTTTTTTTTTTTTTTTTTCTAAAACCATAATGTAAACATTAAAATTTTGCATAGAATTTCCTTTATAGAATATTTTCTAAAAGAAATCACAACAGCATCCCCATTTAGACTAAATATGCTCTGTCAGCTTTTTATGTCATAGTTGCTGCCCTTTCTCAGAGGGCAGAGAGTATGATCTCTAACTTAGTCTATGATTTGAGTTTCATTAGTGATACAAATACACTTGAATACGTTCATTTTTGTGGTGATTTACCTCTCAAGTGTTGATAAGAGCATTAGGAAAAAGTTCAAAAACTTGACTTATTAGTCCAGTTACTTGATTTATTATATATACAGAGTCACAATATGGTTAGGATATTACATGTTTTTGTGGTGTTTCTGTTTGTTTGTTTGTTTGTTTTAAGGAGGCATTACGGGTGTGTTGTTATAAATGTTTATCAATTTGTGTTTATGAAAGGCAAAGTCTAGTTTTGTCTGAAATTTTATAACTTAAAATTAATAGTATAATAAAAGGAAATGTTTATTAACCTTATCATCTCCTCATTAGCATCACTGCTGTGAATATTGCAAGAGATTGGAACACTACTAAAATGTCTCATTTGCATTTTGCATATCTAAAAAAGTATATTACTTTGTTTAAGTTTTAGCTGGTATCATTGTAGTTGTGTTACATATTAGAAATTTATTATTGTAGTTGTGTTATATATTAGAAATTTATTATATATATTTTTTCTTCATTAATAACCTCATTATATTTGATTTTTGTGCCTCTTTTCTTATTGAAAAATAAGAAAATAATTATGCAACAGTGAGACATTTTATCCACATTTCTGTTTCCATCCTTTAGATGAAACACATTGGCTAGTCTAATAACAAATAAAACCACTTTGACTATGAGCATTATCTGTCTGTGAATAAAATGTCTGTGACAGATTGGGTTATTTATAAATAGAAAAAAAATAAACTAATATCCCATGTATTTTCAAAGAACAGGTTAAACAGTATGTTGAGCATATGGAAAGGAATAGCTGTGAGTAATAGAGTGGGAAAACAATCTTTGCAAAACACTGTGAATGAGTATATGAGAAAATAGGGGAAAATAGGATTTGCTATATGGATCAAACCACAGAACCAGAGTAGCTGTATGCTGCTCTTCATTCTTGGAAAGGCATCCTTAGTCAGTTTGTAGTTTTTTTTTTTTGTTGTTGTTGTTGTTGTTTGTTTGTTTAGTTCTGATTTATATATATATATATTCAAATGGTCTTAGATCATCATAATTTTTCTATTCTGATGTCTAGTCTTTTATTTTTTTTTCCTGTTCTGTATTGTAATTGCAATAGGATTACAAAGAAAAATAATCCTTTTATTTTCAAGATATTTTCTGCCTCCTCCCCAAGCTATGGAGGGTTTTACCCTGAGAACAACATTGATTTGAGTTGTACAAGAGTTTACCCCTTTCAAACAGTTATCAATCTCTATTCCTCTGCAGCTGTCTTGTAAGATTTATGAATGTTGTATGCTAGTTATAAGATATTCGTACTATGATATTTACTGTGTATCTACTTAGATGAGTTACAGTAACTCATAATTGAAGCCTTCTAGTCATTTAATCATATCCTCCAATTTCTTGGCAAGTTTCTTGTATTGAGTAGCCCACAACTGTGCAACATATTGCAAATGTGTAATCAAGCGCTACAAGGGAATCTTCTCTCCCTTTTTGTGATGTAAACCTGCTGAGAATTTCACTGTCTTTATTTTATAGGGCAGGTCAAAACATCTTGTGTTTGTATTGTATAACAGTTTTACCTCTTTCAAAATATCGCCATGTCTTTACATGTGGATTCTGGATATTTTCTTACAAATATACTGGGTTTTCAGGTTATATTTTATTGTTTCATTCTCTTCCTTCTTCATTCTTTGCAGACAACACAAAACTGGGGGGGGAAGTGTCAATCTGCTGGAGGGCAGGAGGGCCCTGCAGCGGAACCTGGACAGATTGGATTAATGGGCAATGGGAAGAGGTTCACCATGGTTAAGTGCCAGGTCCTGTCACAATTTTTGTCAAAATTACCCCATACTTGGGACAGAGTGTCTGGAAAGCTGTGCAGAGGAAAATGATCTGGGAGTGTTGGTTGATGCTTGCTTGAACATGACCTGGCAGTGTGTCCAAGTGGCCGAGAAGGCCAGTGGCATTCTGGTTTGTAACAGGAATAGTGTAACTAGCAGGACTCAGAGTAGTCAGGCAAAAAACTAAGCCAGAGTGGCCAGGGAGGTGGTGGAGTCACCATCCCTGGTGGTATTTACGGAAAGGTTGGATGTGGTCTTTAGGGACATGGTTTAGTGGGAGATATTGTTGGTAGGGGGATGGTTGGACCAGATGATCTTGGAGGTCTTTTTTAACCATAATGATTATATGATTCCTGTGACGCTTTGTCCACGTAATATATGCAACCTTTTAAGAGTGAAGGTTTCAATTATTAAGGTTTCAATTAATTCAGCTGTTTATAATAGTTCAGCTTTTTTGTTGTTGTTGTTGTTTTCAGTTAAATTCACAGAAATCTGAAAAACTTCAGCTGAGAATAATGGTGATCCTTTGATTTTACTCGGTTGTATCTTAAAGCAAACTCTACTTTGTAAAACAAGCCTACAGTTTCAATTTATATAGATTTCTTGACATAAATAAACAAAAAGGCGTTGGTTCTTCAATTGACTTCAGTGACACTTCATATACAAACCATCTGGAATTACTTTAATACCTCATTTTTATGTTAGGATGTATCATTTATTAAAATCTAAGGGTCTCTTGCTGCCTCTTGAGAAATGTTTGTGAAAAGCAATTTGCAGTTGGAATATTCTATCCAGGCAAGTATTGGATTGTCCATTGTATGACATTTTCACATCAAGACAAAAAGCTATTTTGGAACAACTGATTTATTTAGTGGGCTCTACACAGAGAAAAAAAACAAACAAACAACAAAAAAAACCCTATAACTAGAGAAATACAGAAGATAAAACTATATGACCCTAAAGATTGGATTTGCCCTCACATTTCCTGGTGTGTTTGAACACAGTAAAATATAAAATTCCTCTCTTGTAGCTAAAGTAAGACTGAGACCAAATGTACAGCATATTTTTTTGCTGCTTTAGGCAAGGTATTCAGTAGTCTCTATGGAAAAATGCAGGTAATAATCATTTTTATGATTAACATTTCAACAAGTCTTCAGCACCTGAAAAACTTAAATGTTTATAAAATATAAATTATAGTTGAATATACTCCTTTTGGAACTGAAATCAACATTTTATTAGATTCAAAATATCCTCTCAGCTGCTAACAGAATGTTACAGGCATGTGGCAAAACTACTCAACTCTTGATGCCACCAAATACTTGGGCAATTGCAAATTACAATTCCTAGACATGTTTTAGCTCTCAATACCTACTGGATTAAAGAGCATCACCAGCATCTTAGACCTCTGGCCTGAACAATGGATGGAACAGAGCACATCTATTCTGAATTTAGCAGGAAATAGGTCAGGACACAAGAGAACTCCCTATTTCTCAAAACAGAAAATAGTTCATTCGTATGTGAAAGATGCTGATAAAAATGAACAAAATGCTGCATTTAGTGTATTTCCTTTAAAATTAAAGCTAGAAAGTGTTTCTCTTCTCTTCCCAAAGAGTTTGCTGTAGGTTTATTGACAATTTCTCAATCAGAGACTCCTTTTTCTGCATAACTTTATGCTCCAAGGTCCTACCATTGGAAATGATCACTTCATGGACATTTATGCCACCTGTAGTAAACTACATCTCTTTTAAAGTCTTCCATGTGTTTCAGATGTTTAATCTGTCTTCCTGTAACTTATTTTCTTCTTGTGTTCTTTGGTCATGTTGATCAGCTAAGCCTGAGTTCAGATTAATGTCAGTAATACTACGAGCAAAGAGATGGATGATGGCAGTCTTGGACATTCATATATATAACTCTATAACCACTCTTCACCACTTGGCATATTTAGCTTTTTGTTGCAATTCATCAGGTAAAGGAAAATAATAAATACCTTATTTCTGTAGGTTTTAATGTATGTAACACAAAACATATATTATCTTTAATTTTTTAATTTTGGTTTCTATTTCATATATTCTTTTTGAAATCATTATTGGCAAACTTCTATGTTATCTGATCTTTTAAAGACTCAGATTCTTTTAAGCTGCTGCCAAAGAGTTTTCATGATGGACTGTATTACAGAGTTATAGTTCAAGCTCAAACGTGGTTTCCAAATTCAAATTTGAGTTTATGTTATAATGTATTCAAGCCATTATTTGTGCCCATCTCATTCTATGATCCTCAAAAAGAGGGTCTGGCAATGTACAAAATGTTTCTCTAGTATTTATAAAACACATGATTAAAATACCTATAGAGTATTTGTTAAAATAGTAGGCATAAGTTTTTGTTTGTTTATTTATGTTTGTGTTTGTTTTTTTCCTGTACTGAAACAATTCACCCAAGAGGATGTGTATTTGCAGATTTGCACTCTAACAAATAAAAAGTCTTACAAAATTCATGCAATAAAAAGCTGAATAAATAAAGTGCTGAAGAGTGGTCATAGAGCTAAAGGTGTTTCTTTTTTTTTTTTTTTTTTTTTCTGTTTGTGTAAAACAGGTATTTGTTGGAGAAGAAAGGAAAATTCCCTTTTACTTATTATTGCAGTAGTTACAAAATGACAGGGCCAATGAATAGAATTAACTGTTACAGGAAGTTCTGCAGAGAAGTTTTTTTCACAGCTAATGAAGCAGTAAGCCTTTGAGTAGTACCTGTTCTTTCATTAGCACATCTTTACATTGAAATCCTTATTCCAGAATTCTTTCTCAGGATGTTCATACATAATAAAATTAAATTTGTTTCAGATCCATGCATTTACACAATAAGCATATTCTGAGGGTTTCATTTTGCCTATAACAGGAGACAAAGAACTTTCCTTTTTAAGATATGGCAAGTAGGGAAAAAAAAATGGACTTGTGTACTGACAAGGGAGGAATTTGAGGTGAAATTATTTCAACATTTTGTGTGTTTGTTTGTTTTTTCCTTTTCTTTTCTATTTTTTTTAAAGAAAATTTTGACTCAAAGACTGGGAAAACTTCTCCCTCCCCCAGCTGAGAAGATGACTGCAGGGTATCTCTGACTGAAGCCTGCTGCTTCCAGGGTTACAGGAGATAGACGTTATCTTTTTCACACAGACATCAAAGGCTCTTCAAATGCAGGTAGTAGGTAAAGAAGGAGAAAGGTTAAAAAAAAAACAAACAACAGCCATCTCAACACGTTTTCTGAGAAAGAGGAAAAAGACAGGTACCATAAGGGAAGAATACAGATACAAGAAACTCAAAACAAACAAACAAACAAAAAAACAGACAAACACAAACAAATAAAGTATACAAAACAAGTCTGAGTATCTGCAGTTCTTGTTTGCTTATATTGTAGTTGCACAGTACAAAAATACACTTCTGAGCTCTAACTCATCTGTTGTGTCTGGTTCCAGGAAACCACTTGCTTCAACTTCCCAGTTTTTCATTCTAAGCTGTTTGGCATGTAGTGTGCTGGATGCATCTTCCCCTTTTGAATGATTTAATACAGTACTTGTCACTGGACATCAACTTCAGGAAAAAAAAAAAAAAAAAAAAAAAGTGTTTCCTCACCTGATTTATATGCTGAGTACTGTAAACATAAATATGTCTATTAGCTTTATAGTCAGAACAATGTTGAATGTGTTTTTTGAGAAATTCTAAGTACAAAAACTGCCTAATTAATGAGAGATATACAGAATTTCTTTGTAAGAAGACACTTGGGGAAAACAAACTTCAGGTGTACTGGGATCTTTGACGTATCACAAGTCATTATGATGAATGGGAGAACTCATTGACTACAGACCTGCAGAGAAAGACTTGGGGGTTCTAGTAGATGAAAAGATTGACATGAACCAGTAGTGAATGCTTGTAGCCCAGAAGGCTAACAGCATCCTGGGCTGCATCACAAGAGGGGTGGCCAGCAAGCCAAGGGGAGGTGACTGCCCCCTCTACTCTGCCCTTGTGAAGCTTCACTTGAATACTGTGTCCAGGTTGGGGATCCCCAGCACAAGAGCATGTGGATCTGTTAGAACAGGTCTAGAGGAGGGCCACGAAAATGATCAGAGGGCTGGAGTACCTCTTCTGTGAAGAAAGTCTGAGAGAGCTGGGGATGTTCAGATTGAAGAAGCAAAGGCTCCAGGGTGACTACTATTGCAGCTTCGCAATACTTCCAGGGGGCTTACAAAAAGATGAGTGTCTTTTTGCTCAGGCAGTGACAGGAAAAGAGCGAATTGTTTTAAACTAAAAGAGAAGAGATTTAGATTAGAGGGCAGGAAGAAATTCTTCACTCAGAGACACTAGCACTGGTTGTCCAGAGAAGCTGTGGATGCTCCATCCCTGAAGGTATTCAAGACTATGTTGGATGAGGCCCTGGGCAACTTGATCTAGGGGTGGCATCTCTGCCCATGGCAGGGGGGTTGGAACTAGGTGTTCTTTAAGGTCGCTTCCAAACCCAGACATTCTATGATTCTACAGCTCTTAATTTATCTAGAGTTCACTTTTTAAAATATTCAACATTCTTCAAAATTTCATTCTTTACACTTTTACATATTTCTTTTTTTTTTCATTTTACTCTTTTAAATTTAGAGGGTTGTATTGTATTAGTATTTTGAGACTTTTAAAGGTACCTTAAATTAAATGGAAAAGGGAAAAGAAGCAAAAGGAAGAGAAGGAAAAAAAATTGATATTCCTGTATGCATATAAAGATAACAAAATAAAATTTAAGGAAATTATCAAGTTCATAATGTGAAGTGAAAATAAATCAACAAATTCCAGTTACTTGCAGACTCTTCCTTCCACATGTAATTAATTTATTTTGCTTGATGTTAGTCTTGAAGATAATATTAGTCTTTAAGATAATTCTGCTGATCCTGAAGCTATTTGGTTAGAATTTTATCTTGTTGACTAAACAGCCAATTTTATAAATGAAAATAACCCATTTTACAGACTAACATTCTGTTTTATAGCACAAAGATGCCTGTCTGATAGTGATCTCTCCATCACTTTTGCTGGTGATCTTTAAAATGCTGGAAACTCTTTGTGGTTGCTTTTTGTTATTTCATGGTTTTCTGCAGTCTATACCAATAGTACTGAAAGAGAAGTCAATCTAGATGTCAATGTTACATAATATGTGGACTCACCTTTAACAAAAAAAATGAACAATAGACTACATAAAAGTTGGGGAGTGTACTTATACAAACAAACACCTATATATTGCTGTAGAGGTCACTGAATAAATGGCTTTAACAGAGTGTCAGTGAAATCTTACTCCTTTAAAATCAATGAGTTTCACCTCAATTAACTTTAATAGGACGGGGGGTTCATTCTGTCTGTTTTAAAGATGTTGCTGCTTTGAAAAACAAGTAAGCTGCCTCCTTTCCTTTCCTACCCAAGTATACATGTTAAATGAGAAGCATTTATGTTTTATACATTTTTTACATGTTTCTGTACAGATCAAAAGAATAGAAGACAAACTATTCCCCTTGCTTTCTTTCTGGTAAGTGTCAGAAGTTCTGTTTTGTTGCTCACAGACTTAAAAAGAAATGTCTGTTTGGCTTTAGCTATGAATAAAGGACATTGCAGACACCAGCTAAGAGATTCTAATGGCTGGCAAAAATTGTGTTTAGATGAGTACCATGTATACAGAATATGCACTATCCAGTGTATAATCCATCAACACAGGTATAAGATTTGTTGGAGATGCTGATCTCTCTGTTTGTTCTGTTACATCCTGCCGCACCAGCACTCCTGAAAATGTTCCTGGATGTAGACTAGCATCTAGTGATGGCTTAGTGGCCTTCAGTAACATTTTTCACATGCTTTATTTATTTATTTATTTTTCCCCTGGAAAAAAAAGTTGGACTTTAACCCTCGTGTAGCACTGGATGCACGAGATGGTTGGATGGGGGTTTGAGCAACCTGGTCTACTGAAAGACTCCCCATATCAGGGGAGTTGGAATTAGATGATCTTTAAGGTCCCTTCCAACCCAAAACATTCTATGATTCTATTATTTTATATGATAAGATATATGCATGCCTTCTCTCTGTCTCTATCATACTCTACCAAAGGATGCTAAAAGGTGGATTTAGACCAGTTTTATCATTCTGGGAAATTCCTTCTTGGTTCATTAATATACCAAGAAGTACGTATTGCCCCAGACATGCCTCCATCTCCTGTTGCCTGATTTCTCTAGCATTTTCCCTCATACATAAAGAAGGAGTGATTGTTTTGGTGGTGAATGGTTCACTGACCCTGCATGCATATGGGTCCAGATCTTTATGTGGTTACCAGCCATATGTTAAAGTTCCAGAAGAAAGTTTGGTTTGGTTTGCCTTTTTTTTTTTTTTTTTTCTTTTCCACATGTATTCTTAAAAGAAAGAAAAATGAGTATAGGCTTACCCAAACATCCAAGAAAATGAAAATAAGACACTTAATTGTAAGGATTCTGAATTTAACCCCATCCTGAAAAAAAAAAAAAAAAAAAAAAAAAAAAAGACATGATGGGATTGCAGCTGTCACCGCATTTTGATTTGGCTCTAAAACCAGGAACACTCTTCATACTTTTATAATACTTGTGTACTACTAATATTGTACAAGTGATAAAAAATCATATTTCCTCTCACTTCAGCTCTGGACCCAATTTTCTCTTGCCAGTTTGGAATTAATAACTTTTCCTGTTTACATATTTTGTATTTTAGGCTGTATAGTATATTTCATTATTTTGTGTGCTATGAAGAAACACTATAGACTTCAGCTTCCGGAAGATGAAATTAGCAACAGTCTTAAACACTTGTGACTTCAACCTGCATCTTTAATGGTCTTTAATGGTAACATCTTTAATATTCCATTTAATTTTGTATTGTACACAAAATAAATAAATATAACATTGTCATTAGATTTGATAAAGTAGTCTTTTGGTCTTTGTTGCTTTATATGTTTTGCTATTTTATCTGAAACTTGTATAGAGGTTATAAGTAATGGCAAGGTTATGTAAATGAGATTTTTTTCCCATAATTTTTGTTTTATTTTGTTTTACTTTAAATTTATTGGAAGTAACAAAGTCTTTAAAGAAATTTCCTCTGCATGCCTTCTGCTGAACTCCTTATGGAATATTATATTTTAGCTTCTCTAAGTTTACATGTATATCTGAATATTTCAACACACATTATTATAAAAAGTAATCTGGTAGATACAAATATTTTGTTTGTTTCTTGTTTTACGTCAACAAAATGGCCTATTTTAATTGCCTTATTGTGCTGCCCTTGATTTCCTTAACCTTGATTTTTCACACAGTTAAGTGCTTATTTCTTCTGACAAGAAATATTTATGGAACAGATGTTCAGGTGTAACAACTGATGCTAAAGGGAGAATCTATTTCTAAATCTCTATAATGCACTCACCACATAATTATAGCACACAGTGCCAGGATACTCATTGGTTTACATATATATATATACATATACACATTAATCTAAATATTATAATTCTCATAACAGATTAAAAAATAATAATAATAAAAAATTATTCCCATTGCAAAACGGTTTAGACAGACAAAGATTTGGCACTCCTGAATAAGAAATAAGTTTTTCTCTGTGTTCTTTGTACATTCAGGAGGGGGAGTAACAACCTGTAGTGTCCAAGCACCAATATACCCTTGTTTCCAAATCTGTTCTGCCACCAAAGAACAGTTGCAGGAAAGGGTGCCTTGCAATTTCCTGACTGCCCACTAGCAGAAGAAATGCATTTCATCCTCTGAAATTTATGTACATTTCTTGGAAAGCTCCATCAGGATCTCTTTAACTTATCCATCAATGGATGTCAGAGAGAAAAATCCACATCAAAGAAGAAAACATCTCCTCAGTCAGACTTTGTAATTTAGACATGTAAGGAGCATAATGTGGGACCACTGAGAATGGGCCTAGGAATACTTCCTAGAACTATACAGTTAGGAGTAGGGAGAAATAAGACTTTTCAGAATTTAATTTTTGTAGATGTGTGTTATTTCTGCTTTTATTCTAAGTTAAGCAACTCCACAAAACACAAAAAATAAAGTAAGAGACAAGATTTTCACACCTATTTTGACAGAGTGCATTACAAATTCTGTTCCCTGCCAAGAAACCAAAATTATGTATTGATATACTCAGCTCTGTTTTTGCAGGAGTAGGATTCTGATGAACAAAACCATCAGTAACAATGCACTGTGTGAGCACGATGACAATGTGTTATTTTTGAATTCTTCTCAATAAACAACTACACACGCTCACCTCTGTTATATACATGAAAACCAATTCCTATGTCTAAGGAACAGGGTAAACCTTCTGTGGAAGCAGAAGCAGATTCATCACATAATTATTTTGAAAAAGTGAAATTGCTTTTTAATTTTCCAGATGGCAGCACAAAAAGGAATCTCACAAACTACTACTTTCGCAGAAGTTAAACTCTGAAATCATCAAGTGGATTTTTATTTTTATTTTTTTTTTAGTTGTATTAATTCCACACTGAAACCCTGTACATCCAATTTTAGCCTAGTGCACATTTTTACAGCTGAACATACAGCTGGATCCACTGAAAATAAGCACTTTTATTATGGAAATGTTGGCAGAGTTTTAGCTATGTTCAGCACACAAAACATACTGTAATATGCTTTAAAACTTGAGATGGAGACCAGAAGTCTGAGGAGCAACAGGAGCAAACCCTGAACATGCGAAACTCTAGCCTCCCCCAGAAAAGTCATACATTGCTACTGCTGGCATAACTCTGATTTTGATGTCAAAATGAACTGATTTTTTAACCTGTTTGTTTAAAAATAAGATGAAAACAAGAAAGGTATTTATTTGTGTACACAAACAAAAATCCTCAGAGTAAGAATACAAGGTATGGAAGAGCATCACATTCAACTCTAGTATGTATGAAATTAAGTGATCAGAAAAAGAAAAATTGTGTTATAATCGATAAATATTAATGTTTTGAAACCACTATTTTGGTTAATGGCAATTAGGATCAGATTTCTCTATCTGAAAACTGAGTGCTGGAATGCGCTCTAATTTATCCATCTGAACAACTTAAACTAACAGGTAAGACACAAGAAGAGTTATAGCAGTCCATTTGGGATGAAACAATGGACTGATACTGCAGCAAATGATCTGAGAAAATGAGTTCTCTTTGGCAAGGTTCATAAAGCAGTAGTAAAACAGTCTGGTCACCTCATTAATGTGGATTTAAAATGAGTATTCAGGATTATGAATATAAAAAGTGTTGGTTGTCAGATAAATGGAGTCAGATGAAAAATGACGTCCCTTCTAACTTTTCCTGTATTTAATTGCAAGTGACTGCACATGTTTAGTCTATTTGAATACAGTCCTTTCATTTTCTACCCATTTTATTTATTTCTTTATTCATTTTCTTCCTATTTTTCATTCACCTTCCCCTGTGCTTCTATGCTCAATACTGCTATTCATTATGTCTCATTCTTCTGCTCATTTCACACAGGATAAATCCACTTGCTAAACTGTACATTAGCCTGTCATCTCCAGGTGCACAGATACTTGCTTATCTGTGGCTTTGTAAAACATTAGTGATAGTGTGGACATGACCTACATTTAGGAGGATAATCCTCATTCTTTCTCACAGGTGTTACCGAAGGGGATGTATTTTCTTGTAATCTTAATAATGATTTTTACAACTGGTTATTGCAAAGAGCCATAACGTACATACTTCCAAATTTAGGCATTTGAATACAGAGAGAATAACAAAATGAAATGCAATATATATATATTTTTTGTGGAATACTTTCACATATACTATGCAAGGTGTTCAGTCTCAAGAATCAATCACCTATCCTAAATGTCTACACAAACACCTGCTAAACTTCATTTATTTAACTTTATTCAACCCAAGTTTCATTCTGTTCTCATGCAGTTTATGGGAAATACATTTGATTTCCATGTAGGAAAATTTAGGTCTTTGGGATTCTTCTTCTCATAGAATCGCAGAATGGTTAAGGCTGGAAGGTACCTCTGGAGGTCATCTTGTCTAAACCCCCCTACAAGCAGGGAAACATACAGCTTGGTGCCTAGGTCCATGCCCAGGTGGCCATTGAAGATCTTCAAGGAGGGAGACTCCACATCCTTTCTAGGCAACCTGTGCTAGTGCTGCACTGTAAAGAAATGCTTCCTAATGTTCAGAGGGAACTTCCTATGCAACAGTTTGTACCCCTTGTTTCTTGTCCTGTCCCTGGGCACCACTGAAAAAAGCCTGGCACTGTTCTTTTTGCACTCTCCCTTCAAATATTTGTATACATAGATGAGATCCCTCCTAAGCTTCCTCTTCTCCAGGCTGAGCAGTCCCAGCTCTCTCAGCCTCTCTTCATAGAAGAGGTGCTCCAGTCCCTTCATCATTATGGCCCTCTTTTGGACTTTTTACAGTAGATGCACTTCTGTCTTGTACTGGGTGGCCCAGAGCTAGACGCAGCACTCCAAGTGCAGCCTCACAAATGCTGAGCAGAGTGGAAGGATCACTACTATTAACTGGCTGGTGATGATTTGCCTAATGCAGCCAAGAATATTGTAAGCCTTCTTAGCAGCAAGGGCACATTGATAACTAGTGTTCAACTTGATGTCCACCAGCACTCCTAGGTCCTTTTGTGAAAAGTCACTTTCCAGCAGCATGTACTGTACCCTAACGTGTACTGGTGTTTGGGGTGGGCCCTCTGGTACAGGTCCTTGCACTTTTCCTTGGTGCTCTTCATTCATTCGTTTCTTCCTTCCTTCCTTCCTTCCTTCCTTCCTTCCTTCCTTCCTTCCTTCCTTCCTTCCTTCCTTCCTTCCTTCCTTCCTTCCATACGTACACCCCATCTAAACCAGCTTTCATCCGCAAAATTACATTTAAAAAGCAATAGTACATAGTAATTTTAACTGATTTCTTGTTAAGGACATAATCAATGTCATTAATTAAAACTGGAGAAAAAAAAAAGAGTGGCCTAGCATGTCAAAAAGAATTATCAGTTCTTCATTAGCACAGGTCTTTCTTGTGGCCAAATTACTTAGGATTGCTTTGTTCAAAATAAATATAAAAATCATTGTTAAATACCATTAATATGCTGGAAATTTTTGCAGACTCAGCTTTTTTAAGTGAACCGAAGTTTCCTAAGATCTTCTAAGATTTTTACCTAGGCTGAAGTCTATTGAAGTTTCAGTATTTTAAAATAAATAAATAAATAAATAAATAAAATCAAACAAAACAAATAAAACCAACCTTCATAATTTTGAAAACATTAGCTCTTTTTATTATAAAGGAAGATCATTCATAAATACCGTGGTTGGTTAGACATATTTTTTAGATCAACATAAGGATACTTTTGACTAAACACTTTTAATAAAAACTTCAGAAACATCCATCTTTATCATGATGAAACATCAATACAATATGAAGCAATTATACAATTACTTACTGGTGGTGATCTGATAAGAGCCACACTTGCAGTTATGGTAATTAAACTCCCATCTTGTAGGTTATATGGCAGGCAACTATATAATTAACAGATTAACAGAAAGGAATAAACTAAAATGGTGTTCTCTTGCTGTGATGTCCTCCAATAAAACAAAATGTATTTCTTCAGAAAAGAAACTGAATAAATGCATGACTTGCTCTGTTCAGAAGTTTTTAGCCTAACAATTTGATTCTCCTCCATTTCATTCCATTTCACTTCTCTCTGAAACAAATCACCACTGAATATTTGACTTCATACATTGTGACTCTACTCTGGTTTTCTATCTGTCAGCTCTTGAAAAGTTGTCTTGTCCTAACCCTAATACTAGAATAAATTTTAAAGTTCTACATTATCTCCTGAAACAATTTAAGAATACAAATCTCAGAAAATTCTTAACAGAAAATGAACTTTTATTTCCTAGAATTATTTCATGGAATCATTTAGGTTAAAAAACACCCTTAGGATCATAAGTCCAACATTTTTTTAACATTGATTCATTTTTCAAAGTTGAATCAAAAATATTTTTTTCCATCAAAGTTATATTAATACTTAGAAATTGAGAACAAGTCAATAGAAGGCAGCTGAACACAAAGACTCACCAACAGCCATAAAAGCTATCAGTGATAGCAACCTGACAACGACCACAGCACTGTAAGGTTTGCACGTGAACAATTGATTCAATACCACTGAGAAGTTTGGGTGCTCTGTACATGCTCATCCCATAGGGACACCACTACTAATTGGAAAAGGCAGTTGATTATCACTGAAGTTGATAATCGGAAGACACAAAATCATAACAGTTCTCTATTTTTTTTTTTCTTTTTCCTGGTCCCCTCATCAAACCCATAATTTGGCTCTGCAACTAGATATTGGTTATATCTTCAGT
Source organism: Heteronetta atricapilla (assembly GCA_011075105.1). NCBI lineage: Eukaryota > Metazoa > Chordata > Aves > Anseriformes > Anatidae > Heteronetta > Heteronetta atricapilla. The sequence continues at coordinate 41,715,223 of CM021734.1, read as the reverse complement.
AAGACTCACTACCATGTCAGGCTCATTAACACAATTTAGAATTCACAAATTATGTAATGTATTTCAGAGATCAGTTGCTGATCAAATCTTAATTTTAAAGGAAGGTATTTTTTCTTAAAATTTTAAAATTTGTCTAATTATATGCACAGTTTTACCTCTTTTCCCCCCAGTTTCAAGGTATAGCACGTGGTAGGTAAAACATAGACCTGGAAGAGATGCCATTTAGAATGCTTTTAGCACATGAGCCTTTTGTGTCAAATTATACATTTTCTTTTTGATCTTTACTTCCCAGAATCTCCCAGCAACTATAAAATGGTTTTTAAAAAGAAATCATTACAAAACACTAATATAAAATTGAATATAAACTGAATAAAAAAATGAATATAAAACTGAAGCTGATGATTCTGTAGGAATTGCTAACAATGAGATTAAGAGTACAGATCAGATATTATAGCTGAATCCCAGTGAGCTGTATAAGTACAATAATGCACTTAAACACATTTGAAATCACCATGAACAGAAGATGGATGGTCAGTCTAGTAAACCATAGCATTAAGTTCTCACTAAGGAATGGCTTGTCTCAACATAAAAAAACAAAACAAAACAAAATATTTTTTGAAATAGTATTTGTTAGCTATATGTTTCAGATAATTTCTAGTAATACAAATAATAAGATTTTATATCTTTATAATATCAGGATACATGGACAAACAGAAAGGTCACATTTAATATATTATGAAAAGAGAAAAAAAAATAGACTGGAGTTTTTATACTGACAGCAAGAAAACAAGGAAAAAGTTATTAAGTTGAATGTTATACATCTTTATATATACATATATATATATAACGAGCCAGTAAAATCAATCGTATTTGGCAAATGTGTATGTGCTTAGTTTAAATGTATATTTAAGCATCTGGTGAGAAGCCTGCCAAAAGTTATGTAAATACTAGCTCAGGCAGGTGATGAAGATGAGGGAGTCAGACTTTCCAAGTCAAAGAAGTAGGATTCTTAATTTAGCCTGGCATGATTTCAAAATTGACACTACATCAACACAAAAAGAATGCCAATGCAATATGTCAAGAGTCAGCATCTCATGATGGTTATTTGTAGTTCACAAGCACTAGATAACAAAGAATGGGGAGGTTACTTTCCAATAACCAGATTTCCTTGAGATATCTTGTACATATGAGTATTTCTTCTGTAAGTGATCATACAAAAAGGCTCTTGAAGTCAAGGACTTTTTCTTGATGCTTTTGCATTATCTAGAGAGATTACATATTTTTCAGCATCTCCACTTGTTTCATTCTCAGGCATAAAATACATGCTTGCAATAAGACTTTCGGTCAGATGCATATTGAAAATCACTGTGTCAATGTTAGAATAGCCTCTTTGCTGGCAACAAAACACACTACTGTGTTGTGTTTCATAGAATCATAGAATGACTCAAGTTGAAAGGGACATTAAAGAATCTAACTCCAACCCACATGCCATAGGCAGGGATGAGAGGAGAGGAGAGGAGAGGAGAGGAGAGGAGAGGAGAGGAGAGGAGAGGAGAGGAGAGGAGAGGAGAGGAGAGGAGAGGAGAGGAGAGGAGAGGAGAGGAGAGGAGAGGAGAGGAGAG
>CM021734.1:41658247-41708601 GCA_011075105.1 Heteronetta atricapilla | reverse complement strand
AAAGAAAAGAAAAGAAAAGAAAAGAAAAGAAAAGAAAAGAAAAGAAAAGAAAAGAAAAGAAAAGAAAAGAAGAAAAGAAAAAAGAAAAGAAAAGAAAAGAAAAGAAAAAAGAAAAAAAAAACTAGAAAGAGTTTAGCTACTATTCAGGAATGAAAGCCATTTCTTCATTAGTATTAAGCTAGATATCATCATTCTTTCAATGGGCTGGAGTTAGTTCAATGAGAGGAAAAAAACTGCAACAAATTGCCTATATCCCAGATTACAGATCAAATCTGACTAGCTCAGAATAATTACTTTGAAAACCTTTTTGGGTTTTATCCCATTGGAACAAGTTTTCATTTGATTTAGACTGGTTACTTTTTATAAACAGAAAAAATATAAAGATCATCTTACATGAAAAAACATTTTGCTTAAGACTAGAATCTAAACTGGAAAGTGTACTTAATTTGTTAGCATCCCTGTCTATGTTTTTGTAAGTCCTACAGGATAATCAGCAACATCACATTTCTTCCTTTTTACTGCTATTATCTGAAAATTAATATCAGGCAATGTAGTGTGTATTCCTATTATTTATGATGACATAAAAATTGACTCACATTTTCAGGATTTATCCTAACTTTTAGGTATTTCTCAGACTTCAGGGTGTGATTAAGTTGGTCAGTTATAAAAAGTTTTTTTTCCATTGAACTGCCCCCAAACATCCCACATCCTATCCAGCTTCTGTTTCAGAAAATCTGTGTTTTCCACAGGTGATACACAAAGTAGTCTGGATACTCTATACTCAAAGGCATCTAAGGCATCTAAGGCATCAGATACTAGGGACTGGCAGCTGAATAAAATCTTGAGTAACTAACACAGACTTCATCAGCAGCAACATGTCGTATGCAGGCAAGAACAGAAAATCTACTGGACTAAAGAAAAACCTGTCATGCAAATACTTGAAATTTGAAATTGCAAACTTTTCTTGAATAAAGTCATCAATTAATTAAGAATCTAAATCCTTTTCCAAATATTCTTTATCTTGTTGTATTGACATCACCGCATATACTTTGAGGTTTTACCTATATTCACAGGAGGCAAATGAGGAATTCTCCATTGCATAATAGTACCCTGCCTCAGTCTTTACTAAATAATTTAGTGCTTCCTTTTGCCAAGTACAAGTATTGCCTATTGAGATTTGTCATATATATAGTAAATATTTAGTGCATTATTTAGCAGACAGAAAATATACTAATTTCTTTGAACAACTTGACTTTCCCAAAGGGAAAAGAATAGCAAAAATAGTTTGATTCCATAAGAAACTGTACATGGAATGAGAGTTATAATTCCATTAAAAAAGGAATGGGAACTAAGGAATTCTTTTCCATGGCATGCTAAGACCAAGTTTTTCAAGTTTTAGGAAAAATCTTAGGGCTTCTTGTGGTTGTTTCTCTCAAATGTAGTGAAAATTTTAAAATTAAATTCACTATTACAGTTTCTTTTGTGCCAATCAAAATTCTATGTTTAATTTAGAGTGATATAAAAATAATGAAAATAATTGAAATGACCCTATGAAAGACTAAAAAGAAGAACATCACAACTTTTGGAAATATTTTTGGATGAACTTATTTTTCAGAACTGCTTCAATCAATTTCTATGCTCCTCTCACAGAATCTTTGGAAGAAAAGAAAAATCATTAGAAGTTCAAACAACTTTTCCTATAAAAATAGAGTCCTCTAGGAAACAATATTAACAAAATGCATATTTGATTTTACTTCTTGTTCTGGTCAATCAAATGTCATTTTTCATTCTTTATATAAAAATATTAATAATGGTAGTAAGATTTGCCTGGTGAAAACTGTGAAATTTCCATACTTTGAGCCATTGTGTACACACACAGCTAGTTTAAGAACAGTCGATACTATTGAAGGATATGTTCATTGTATCCTATTGTGCAAATTTTTTTTTTCATCTGATGCTGTTAGGATGTCAGATTTCATCTGTTGAGGATTTGTACACTTTCCATCTATCAGTACCATATGAAGAAACTTCAGGTTTATTACAAAGCTTTAGTGATATTAGTTATTCAGTCATAAGAGATTAACCTATATGGAACAGTAAGATGGGTCAGAGTACTACTATTCTATCTAGATTTTAATGTACTGAGCATTCATCTACCATTAGCTTACGTCTTTGATATTTATCAATTTATTGTGTTTTCTTTCTTGAAAAAAATCACATTCATTTTATGACCTTTTGGAAATGTGGAATTAATAATAGTTGAAATGGTGCCACCATAATATAGTAATGGTTTGATTACTGCTGAAATTCCATTTATTTTTAGTTCCTTTCTTCTAGAACTATTAAAGACTTATGTGCATAAACTTTGCATAAATGAAAGTTAAGCTCCCGACTGTGATTGTCATAATGTAGCTATAAATACCATCAGATGCATTCTTGGTTTATTTATTTATTTATTTATTTATTTATTAAATAAACTACACTTACTGTTTTCAAAGCAGAGCCCTTAACATTTAGGTGTGAAGAATTCAAATAACTACATAAGCAAAGAAAAAATAGAAAATATGTTTGACAATAAAAGCTTGTAACAGTTTGGTTTTCCTTGCTTCCAATTTATATTTTACTACAAAAATTATTAAGGTTATTTGTTATTAAGTTGTTATTTTAACACCACAGTTACCAAAGCTGTATAGAAGAGCTATAAACTCCTTTTCAACTGTCTAGTTTTTCAGCCATAATAAATACAATTTCAATTAAGGTCATATAAGGTTTTAAAGACATCGTTTTTACTAAAATATTAAGTTATAAGTGCATTGTCTGGACTTTTTTGAATACTTAGAAATTGTGATGGGTGATCGTCCACCTGGTCCTGCTGGCTACAATATTCTTGATACAAGCCAGGATGCCATTTGGCCTGCTGGGCCAAGAATGACATTGAGGTGCTGAAACATGTCCAAAGGAGGGCAACAAAGCTGGTGAAGATTCTAAAGAACAAGTCTTAAAAAATTTTCACTGACAGGATTGTGAAGGATTGGAACAGGCTGCACAGGAAAGTAGTTGAGTCACCATCCCTAGAGGTCTTAAAAAAAGCATGTAGTTATAGAACTTAGAGAAATGGTGAACTTGGCAGCAGGAGATTAAAGGTTTGGCTAGATGAACTTCAAGGTCTTTTCCAACCTAAACAATTCTATGAGGAATGTCCAATCAACAAAAAGTGAAGCCATTACAAAAAACAAAAAAAAAACAACAACAAAAAAAAAAAAAACGCAGGTCACATTTGAAAAATTGTGCACACACTCACAAAAAGAAATGTATATACATATATCTGATTTCCAGTGGAAGCTCTCCAGAGATATAGCAGAATTTGCACCAACTGTGCAACAATAAAATCTATAGATGTGACTGAATTTTAAGTGCTTGAGAATGTCTTTCTTCACTCATGAACTAGAACAAAAATCCAGTTCAAAACACTGTGAAAGTAGAAAATTCAGCTACAATTCTGTATTTGAACTTTCCTGTCCATGTGGCAAACAGTTATTGAAATCTATCTTCACATCAGTTCATATCTTCAAGTCCAATTGAAAGAAATTCTGCTCACAAAAATAGTTCAATTTAAGTAATTTAGATGAATAAAGCTGCAAGATTAGACTCCCAAATGAATTTATGGACTGCTAAGCTCAACAGGAAAGATATAATATTCTTTTGAACACAATATTAACTGCTTTCCTTTCTCTCAACATTATAATGAAGTTATTGTGTCTGGTGTAATGTACTCAGTCTTTTAAGCACTTTGTGAGTGAAGGACAGTTGCAGTAAGTCAGTACAGAGCAGAAAGCTTTACGTGATGTTTCCAGATAGCGGAACATGATTCCCATGCTCCTAATGAGAATGCTATGATAAAAAGAGACTCAGAAATATGTAAACACATTGTCTTATTCACGTGATTCTCACTAGCATTTCTAGCAGAAGCAAACATCTGTATGGTGAATACTTATTTATTTTTCTTTTCCATATGAAATATTTATCTGCCCTTGGCCTTGGCTTCATCTTAGGGCAGGATTTTGTTAAACTAAAACAAACAAACAAAAAAGAAAAGATAAGATAATATTCATCTCTGCTTGGCAACAGCAGCAAAGCTAGCAAAAAATGAAAAAAATGTAATAAAAGCATTAATCTTTGTCCACCTTGCAGTAGCAAGAACAAAGCATAGTTATGTTTTTCCTATGTATGATAATACATCCCAGATAAAAAATGTAGTTCCTTGTCTCTGAATCTAGCAATGGCAAGGACAAAATTACACAGACTCCAGTGTTGTTTGCAGTATACATCAACGAAGGAATTGTTTTCATTAAGTTGAAAAGAATAAAGAGCAAGACAATTTTTGAGGTTTTGCTTAGAACATCACAAAGACTTTATTTTTTTATTAACCATAACATTCTGCTAATGTCCAATACTAGTCTCAGGCCTCAAAATTATTTAAATGAGTTCTGCATGCAGCCATGCCTCAAATTTCAAGAAACACCTGATCATATGGCAAGGGATCTCCAAAAGTTTGTTCAGATTTTATTGGATTTCTTCAAGAAATCTTTTTCAAGGTTTCTCCACTGCTACAGATTGTCACCTTTCAAAAGGTTTTCTGATTGTGCCTATGACTGTGAGTACTATGACTGAAGTATCCTGTGTAGTGTCTAGGTATATCATGCCCATTTTTTTGCCATTTCAATTACACTGCAGTATCTAAGTTATTTCAATTGAATGTGGATAAAAGCACAAAGTTATGTGGATTGCCTCAGCTAACCTCATCCTTCTAAGTACAAGATGATTCCAGGAACTTTTATTTTTTTCTAAAACAGAATTTTTCTTATGGTACTTTTTTCATACTTGTGATCCTTTATTGATTAGTCATATGAAAATCATAGTATGCAAGTTCTACTACTTTACTTAGTAATCTAATTGTATGATCTCAAGGTGAAATCATCATTTATTATTACATGGTGAAACTGGGAAACCTGTAGTATTTCTTTTTTACTCAAATAACCTTGAGGGCAAATGAGTCACTGACTAAGAGGATTTTGTGTTTGTAAAGTGAGAATACATGATTTCTTGTAACTCCTCTAAAACATATGATCTAAAAGTCAAAAGAACTCTGAATAGTATTTATTACTATCTTAAGATATTGTTCACAATCTGATTCCTCACTCCTCCATGAAACATTCATCAGTACCATTCATCGTCTTTGACCGGAATATAGCTCTCTACAGATAGGAGGCTGTAGCGAGGTGGGGTTTGGTCTGTTCTCCCACGTGCCTGGTGACAGGACGAGGGGGAATGGGCTTAAGTTGCACCAGGGGATCTTTAGGTTAGATGTTAGGAAGAACTTCTTTACTGAAAGGGTTGTTAGGCACTGGAACAGGCTGCCCAGGGAGGTGGTGGAGTCACCATCCCTGGAAGTCTTTAAAAGACGTTTAGATGTAGAGCTTAGGGATATGGTTTAGTGGGGACTGTTAGGGTTAGGTTAGAGGTTGGACTCGATGATCTTGAGGTCTCTTCCAACCTAGAAATTCTGTGATTCTGTGATAAATGAATTCTTAAAGAACAAAAATCTTTACCCAACTACTCAGTCTTCCTTAAAGTTATATCTATGCAACCTATTCTCCAGGAAAGGTAATTTTTGGAGATTTGTTTCCTCCAGGGCTACTGTAAAAGGATAAAAATACAGTAAGAACAGGAGGACTGTGGATGTTTCTGTGCTTATACTTGATATATTAATATATATTAGTTTTTATATAATATACTTAATAGAAGTATTTTATATTATATTCAGGTTTTTTCCATGTAAATTAATGGAGGTTTTCATGAGAGTTCCATGAGACTGTCTTTGAAAGGATAAAAATTGACTGAGGGAAAATGAAAACCAGGAAAACAGAAGATTCATGTATAAACTAAAGAACATATATGATCTGAGTCTACTGGAATCTACACTCCCTCACCTACAGAGCCCAAAGTTTGAGTCAGTCAGATCTGTTTAAGCTCCTTTTTGGAAACTACACAGATATAGTAGTATTATTCTGTGTTGAGGCTGCCTGCTGATAAAGACCATTATTGAAAGGGGAACTGTCAATCGTGTGAATGACCCAAATTCTATACATGCCATCTGCAAGTCTTCCTCAAACCACATAACATCGCTGGATAAGACTTGAAAAATCAAGAAAATTATGACCTTGGGAAGTCAGAAACATTTTGAAAATTAACTACTTCAGGACATTAATTTCATTGGAAGCACTTTTCCTCCTACCATCAAATGATTGGGAAGAAACTATTTGCCTGACAGATGTCACATTATGTAATGATGGGCTGGAAAGAGGATTTTTTAAAGATATTTTCATATCCAGTCTCCTGCTGAAGCTCTGAAGATGTGTTCTTCAAAGTCAATCTGAAGAACCTTATTTATCATCCCAGCAATGTTTACTCACCAAGTTAATGGCAACTGAGGAAAACAGTGTAACTGATGAAAGCTGATATTTTTCTATGCAGAAAAGTCTCTGACAAGAGGCATGAAACCTACAGCTTATGCACATTACAGAGTTTTGTGCTTTGCATAGTAATTCTGGTTCCTTGCAGCTGTACAAAACACCTGTATACCATGCACAGTAAATTTAGTGTTTTCAGGAAGTAACAGACTAACTGCACATGTGCTATGCAGTTGATATGGCAGCAGCTCAGCTACTTGAGAGTAATTCCAACAATATTGCCAAATTTCAGAAAATTATGTACTGTTGTGTTAACTCTGGTAATTCTCCAAGACAAATTTCACAAATGCAAAGGCCACAGAAATTATGATCCTTTAAAGCTTTAATTCAAAAGAAGAAGACAGTACGTAGCAGCTGTCATAATCAGGCCAAACATTCGTGTTTTTGTTTGTTTGTTTGTTTGGTTGGTTTTGTTTTTGACAGATTTTTATTTAGTTTTTGTTTATTCCCCAGACTTTAAACCAGCGTGGATTCCATTAAATCTAAATAAAGTCTATCATATTTATGAACTTTTTTTTTTTTTTTTTTTTTTTTTTTTCACAAGATTGGGAGCATTAAGGCTTTACTTAAATGTCAGAGGTGTGATATGTAACATAGCCTGAGGTCCTATAAGTATACACTGGAGGGGGAGTACAAATATTGGCCAGAAGGATATTGAACCATAAATTATACCCAGAACTTAAAAGTGAAATGAGAATGAGTTTCTTTTCTGTTCCATTTAACTACTTCTCAGCAGTATATGAATAGTGGTGTGCAATCTTAAATATAATTAATAATTATTATTAATAATAATAATAATTGGGGAAATGCTGATCCTGATTATTAATAATGTTCTACTTTAGAAATATTTTAAGCCTGTAAAAACTTGACTTCCTTTTTTACTTTGGGTTGGAACAACCACTTGAATTTGAGAATTGTTAATATTTCTTTCTGAATGAAGTACAATGCTATCAAGAGAAACAAACATATTTTATCAAAAAAAAAATAATATTTATTATAGTATTATAATATTCTGTCTTTATACTAAGTGTTAATAATTTAGGCTAATAGCTGGCTGTACTTTTATGTAGTATTTTTCTGTTCTGTTTATTTTAGGTAATCAAAGTTTCTAAGAGTAATATTTATAAAGAAAGGAAAAAGTCTATTGCAACTATATCTTTTTGAATCTACTACTGAGATTTTTCTTTTTTCTTGTTTTCATTAAGTTTTGTAAATATATATATATATATACATATATATAATAAAGTCTCTGGAGTTTGGGGGTTTTTTTGAGCCTTGAGTAACTGAATTGAAAAGATAAATGCTGACACAATAAAATTAACAGTGACAAAACAAATAATTTACTAATGTATTAATAACTAAGTTACATATGTTCTAAAGCAAAGTCACTTCCAGTAGGAAACCTGTTAAGACAAGTAGCGTAACAACTCAAGTCTCAGTAGATAAAGCCATGGTAATGAATGAGAGCTTATGACTAACATTCTGATCTTAAATATACTGAACCTGAAGTTGCTTTACTCACCTTGCTGCAGCTGAGTGAGTCACTAGCCTAATAGAAAGTGAAAGAAAAATAAATTCAGACAAGGCGATTAGAAACACTTTTTTTTCAGTAGCCAAATAATAAATGTGAGAAGTCCCCACAAGGCAAAGCTATGAATGTAGAAAGCACGAGGGTTGTTCAAGTAATGATTGTATATATCTTGGGAAAATAGTGTACAAGTAAAGAATGAAACTCAGTGGGCTGAATGGCTTTTTTCATTCTCAATTTTCATGTATCACAGATGTTGTGCTCCAAGATACATTACAAAGAAATGATTACACACTGATGACTGTGAGATCTCTACATCTGAAACCCAACTCCATATGTACCTGGTATAAGAGCCTCTGTTATTTGACACCCACTGAGCCTAGTTGAAATCTAACCCTTACCAAGCTCATTATTTACTTACATTAAAATAGAAACAGCACAGATGACTCATGTGCAAGTGCAGACCTAGTATCTTTAGGACAAAACTATAACATTTAGCCAACAGTTTTGATGGGGCAGGGTAGGGAGGAGAAAAGCAAAATTTCTAATCCAGGCACAATCTGAATGATTTACTGATTTGCTTGCCTGAAAAAAAGTGTTGAGTGACCATGCTTAAAAAAAAAAAAAAAAAAAAAAAAAAAAAAAAAAGCCTTCTGTGATTAGTGCTCTTATAGGCACACAAGGAACCTCGCTCATTAATTATATTGTATGCCTGATGACTAACAAGGTATTAGCTTTTGGTCCTAAACCAGGATCTTAAATGCAGTAGTAGGATATATATGTCCTATCTAAGATATGTCATATGTCCCATCTAAGACCTTACAAATCTAGTTAAGATGTGCTTCATTGAGACAAATCTGACTAAGGAATGTGGAAGAACAGTAGAGTTGCCATTACCTCTCTGAAAGTATGTTTCTGGAAATGATTTTCAGTTAGAATTAGTTGCTTTACTGGAAATGAAATGCTCTGAAAACCGAGGTCAGCTTCATTCAAACTAACCCCAAGAAGAAAAACCAAACCCAGAACCTCTGCTCTGCCAAAGTTCCAAAAAATGTTTAAATATTTATTGTTGATGTTTTTCAGCATTAATTATTGTTTTCATTTCTGAAACTTGTATCTACTTCAAATGTATTTGTTTTATTCGTCTGTGTGGGAATATTTTTATAATATTAACATTATATAATATATTTTATTATTATTGTTATATTGTTAGCATTGTTATATTATCACATTAAAATGACAAAACTATTCAGTGAAATGAAGAGATTTCAAAAATTCTTAGAGTTTTTCCAGTTGTTTTATTTCCATACCAAAAGACGATTTCTGTTCTCCATTTTTAATTTCTGCTGGTCTTGGTTCTTTTCAATATCAAAATGAAATGGTAATTTTGGTTCATTTGTTTGTGGTAAGAAACAGCTGATTTGGTGAGTATGGTTAAGAATCGTAGACTCATTAAGGTTAGAAAAGACCTCCAAGATCATCTGGTCCAACCTTCCCCCTACTACCAATGTCAACCACTAAACCATGTCCCTAAGCACCATGTCGAACCTTTCCTTAAACACCCCCAGGGATGGAGACTCCACCACCTCCCTGGGCAACACGTTCCAATGCCTGACTACTCTTTCTGAAAATAAATGTCTTCTGATTTCCAACATAAACTTCCCCTGATGCAACTTGAGGCCCTCTTGTCCTACCATTTGTTATCTGTGAGAAGAGGCTGACACCCAGCTCCCCAAAACTTCCTTTCAGGTAGCAATAAGGTCTCCCCTGAGCCTCCCCTTCTTCAGACTAAACAACCCCAGTTTCCTCAGTTGCTCCTTATAGGATTTGTTCCAGACACTTCAGCATGTTTATAGCCGCTCTCTGTACATGCTCCAGGTCCTCGATGTCCTTCTTGTAGTGAGGGGCCCAAAACTTATCACAGTACTCGAGGTGTGGCCTCAACAGAGCAAAGTACAGGGGGACGATCATCCACCTGGTCCTGCTGGCTACACTATTCCTGATACAAGCCAGAATGCCATTGGCCTTCTTGGCCACTTGGGCACGCTTCTGGCTAATGTTCAGGCAAGCATCAACTGACACCACCAGATCCTTTTCCTCTGCACAGCTTTCCCCAAGCCTGTAGCATGGCATGGGATTGTTGTGACCAATGTGCAGGACCTGGCACTTAGCCATGTTGAACCTCATCTCATTGGCCTATGGCAATTGACCCATCCTGCCCAGGTCCTTCTGCAGGGCCTTCCTACCCTCTGAAAGATCAACACTTCCAAATTGGTGTCTTCTGCAAACTTACTGAGACTGCACTCAATTCCATCATCCAAATCATCAATAAAGATATTAAAGAGGATGGACCCCAACACTGACCCCTGGGGAACACCACTCATGACCAGTTGCTGGCTGGATTTAACTCCATTCACCACCACTCTCTGGGCCCAGCCATCCAGCCAGTTTTTAACCCAGCAAAGAGTGTACCTGTCCAAGCCATAGGCTGATAGCAGGAGAAATCTGTGGGGAAAGGAAGGTAAATCTAGCTGAAATTTTGTTTTACCATAAGTATATGTATACTACTTAAATAATGGTATTGGTAATGGTATATCTTATTTCAGTACACTAGTGATTTGCAAAACCTAAAGTATTTGATCTTTTATACATGCATATTATTGCAAGACCATTATTGCTATGAGAAATAGCTGTTAAAGAAATAAAGCTTCCAGTTTCTGCTTTATTTGCTGTATTACACAAGGTAAAAATTCCTACCCTGTTTAAGGTAAGAAATTCACATCAGCTTTTCAGATGTTTGAGATAGCTACCCCATAATAACTGCACCATATTCACTCTTAAAACTACTGCAGAGGTAAGTACTGTGACCATTTGGCAATGTGACACATATGAATGTGGTAACTGAATACCAAAATGCAGTGTTTGTAAACATTTGATCAAAAATAGAATTTTTATATGCTCATAAGTCATTTTTGTGTCAACTTTTCATTTGCTTTGAGAATGCTCATAGGTTTGTGTGTGCTCATATGTTTAACAAATTACTCTTTTTCATAGGTTGTTGTAGTTTAGTCCTGTCAGACAGCTAAATGCCACACAGCCACTTGCTGTGCATATGCATATTCATATGCCAACAGGCTGTGCAGAAAACGCAGTATTTGCTTGTCTTTATTAAGAGGTTTCCTGTTTAGAAAACACAGGTTTATTGACTGGCAATATAAAAACTGCTGAGAGTCTAGGTAACTAATCAGAAGAAGCAATGTATGACTTTCAAACAATCTTGAATGGTGAATGAGAACTATCCCATATAGTTTATACATGAGTACAGCTCGCATGCTAATTGAATATTGGAGTAACAATGTGAACTTTAAGTCAATATGGTATTCAGCAACTTTATGCGTGGCAAAGATAGAATCAAGATGGTTGCTGGGGAAAGCTTCTTTGTCTTTTTGCCTATATTAGGCCTTTTAGTACAGTCCAAAATCATTTCAAGATTTTTTCTTTTATTTTTGACTATAGAATATATTGGCAATAAAACCAAGTGGGCTGTAATAAATGATTTCATACTTGTCTTTGATCCAAGTTTGCCTTTAACTATTATGCCATCACTAACAGAGATAGTTGGAATACCAGTGTCAAGACAAAAGATGTAACTTTCCTGAAATAGATTATTTTTCAGGAACTTTTCACTGGGAAATTGCTCAGGCACAAGATAAATTCTCTCAGAAAGAGATGATAGCTGAAACTTATTCCACAGTATAATGGTTGTAGAATTTAGCCTATGTGTAAGATAATATACTTGCTCTGAAACAAACAAACAAAGAAACAAACAAAAACAAACAAAAATAAAACCCCACACCAATCAACAAAGCAAATAAATGAACAAACAAACAAAAACCACTTGTTATTTAAGGACCAGAATTTTATAAGATATTAAGCCACACTGAAGTTTTTGTGTCTTTACAATTTGAGAAGATTTTGTTTATTTTTATTTTAAATATAGAACACTTAATTGTCCTTTTGATGTACTGGATGTTTGTGACATATCTTAGAAAGTATTTATAAGGGCAGTAAGGAAATAGTTTGGAAATATTGATATTGCAGTGTCTTTATATAAATTTTATAACACTTTGAAATATAATTGGCTACCGTAAGTTTTCCTTGTAAATGATATGTAAATTATATGTAAAGCTGTTTGCATCTGATTTAATATGTCCAAATCTGACTAAACTAGACACAACATATTTTATTTTTTTAATATTATTATTTTTTTTTTTCACTTTTAAATCCCTGCTTTAATTTAGCTGTGCAGACTGGGACTTCTTAGTACCATGTAATGGTTTATTTGGTATGATCCATGTAATAGCTGTTTTCTGTATAACACTCCTATTTATGCTTTTGTTTCAGGTTTTAGGATGTTATTTTTTGCCTTGGTTGAATGGCTAGAATACTTCCTCAGCTAATGATATATATGGTCTGCTATTTGCTTTTCAAATTGGATTCAGATTTTTGGCTTGGATAAGTTGTCTAGACTCTAAACAGTTTGCTCATACAAGTGAAAATTGGCTAACTTGATGTGTCTTTTTATGATTATATGAAAAGGCAAAATATTTAGTTCATCTGCAAAAGGATATATATATATACATACATACTTAGTAATATACAGTACACTTGTGTGTGTACCTTTTGGGTAAACATTTAGATCATATCCTCACCCTTCTCAAAAATCATTTATCCTGTAAACTATGTTTTGTTTACAGTAACATTACACACGATTAGAAAGAAGTATGTGGGTGTATAATTTTACTTGCTGGGAAGCAAAGAGTTAATATTGTTTGATCTTGATCTTGATTAGAGTTTCTTTGCTATATCTGCAGTATGTGCTAGACCTAGATGACTTTTTCACGACCTTGTAGTATCATTTATTGCATATATTTTTTTCTGACAGGCCTCTGCCCCCTCTCTTTATGTTCACTGTAGCTATTCATGATGTACAGCCTTCAGTAGTTGCAAAAATACAAAATGTCTTTCCTCTCAGTTCTACACAGGCTTTCTTTCAGTCCCTAGTCCTGACATGCTATCTTGAATAAGCTGCAAATAACCCTCTTCACCTTTACCTACATTTAATCCATACTGTTAAAGCTTCACCTTGGGCTAAACTTTGTCCTTGTTACTTTATATGTAATTTAGAATATTCTGGATATAATTTGCCTAAAATAAGAAAAAAAATGCTGCAGTTCCATGAATGAGATGTTTGTTGTCTTACTTCCAGAATAATTTTTCATGTCCAAATGACATGCATAGCCTCAGCAAACTCTGAAAAAGATCCCCACCAAGCATTGATGTTTAAACAGACTAGCTCAAGCAGATGATTGTTTTGATATTTAGCCAACTTTCATTGCTCCAGTGTTGAGAAAGAACATATATTACCCCACATTGGATCTGTGATGAAATATATTAGTGACATAACCTCAGGTGAGATCACATAGCCCTAGTTAAGACAACAGGATTTTTTCATCTGTGTAGAAGCTCAAAGCTAAGGCAGTTGTTTGGAAGGCACATTTCACAAAGTCAGGCAAAAATAGCTGAAAAAAATGCACTTTACAGAACATCAACTGAATATTATTTATGCAGTCCTTGAGGTTTACCTGAAGTTTTTGTCCAGCTGTGTAAAATACCATTCCAGCAACTACCATTGCTACTTAAGTTATAAAAACATTAGTGGGCCTGTTAATAATAGTTGTAACCAGGTATATCTATGGCACAGGAAAATAATAACAATTTTAAGGTTGTCATCAAGTTCGATTACAGGTAATTGTCAGATGTTTTGATATAGTAAATGTACTTTTTAAAGTCCGGTTTTCTCTCTGTGCTGGAATTTAAACTCCACATAGTCTGTAGGCACAAAAGCTTCATTGTTCTGTAGAAAATTGGCTTGGCATTCTCTCTTTTCCATGTTGAACCAAAGTAATTGACTATATTTACTGTAGCTTCTGGCCACAGATATTGGCATAAAAGTCTCCTACTTTTGCACTACAAGAACAGAACACACTTCTGCTACTATGACCCACCAAAGACAACAAATTTAGTTGCTGTGAAATGAACTTGAAAATTCTGCACAATAGCTGTGAGGGCTGGTTTGTTCTTTGAAACATAGTTTCTCTTCAAAGTGGGTAGTAGACTTATATATACTTATCCAGCTATATACTTATATATACTTTTCCAGCTATAGATTTCTCAAGAACATTTTCACTTTTGGTGGTTTAACCCGGCCGGCAGCTAAACACCACACAGCCGTTCGCTCACCCTCCCCCCTCCCTCTCTGGGATGGGGGAGAGAAACAGGAAAGTGAAGCCTGTGGGTTGAGATAAAGACAGTTTATTAAGATAGAAAATAATAATAATAATAATATGTACAAACAAGTGGTGCACAATGCAATTGCTCACCACCCGCTGACCGATGCCCAGCCCAACCCCGAGCAGCCACCCCCCCCCAACCCTGGCTAGCCACCTCTATATATTGTTCAGCATGACATCAGATGGTATGGAATGCCCCTTTGGCCAGTTTGAATCAGCTGTCATGGGTCTGTCCCCTCCCAGCTCTTGCTGCCCCCCCAGCCTGCCCGCTGGCAGGACAGAGCGAGGAGCTGAAAAGTCCTTGGCTTAGTGTAAGCATTGCTCGGCAGCAATTAAAACATCAGCATGTTATCAACACTCTTCTCATCCTAATCCAAAACATAGCACCCTACCAGCTACTAGGAGGAAAAATAACTCTGTCCTAACTGAAACCAGGACATATATCCACCCCTTATTCCATACCATTTATGTCATGCTCAGGTTACAATCTTTCCAATACATTCTAGTTAATCACTATTTTCATCTATGGTAGTAATGACACACAGTATTATATAATAATTAACTTAATACAACTCAACTCATGGGCTATTCTCACCCAGTATTAAATCCCCTTGAGGTACACAACAAACCTCCCCATTCTTTTGCATTACCCACCAAGTGCATCCAGGTCCTTGAGCAAAAACAATCCCACGGATGGGTTTGCCTTTTCCTGGGGCAGGAGTAGCCCAGACTGTTTTACCCAGCATGTTTCTTACATGCACTACAGGAACTTTATCCCCTTCTACTGTGCGTATCAGGTTTGATTGTGCTGGTCCAGGTCGGTTGGCAGAACTCCTAGTATTGACTAACCAGGTGGCCTTTGGCAAATGTGTATCCCAATTTCTGAATGTCCCAGCACCCATTGCTTTCAGTGTAGTCTTTAACAGTCCATTGTATCGCTCAACTTTACCGGAGGCTGGTGCATGATAGGGGATGTGATACACCCACTCAATACTGTGTTCTTTGGCCCAAGTGTCTATAATGTTGTTTCGGAAATGAGTCCCATTGTCTGACTCAATTCTTTCTGGGGTGCCATGTTGCCATAGGACTTGTTTTTCAAGGCCCAGGATAGTGTTTTGGGCAGTGGCATGGGGCACAGGATATGTTTCCAGCCATCCGGTGGTTGCTTCCACCATTGTAAGTACGTGGCACTTGCCGTTGCAGGTTTGAGGGAGTGTGATGTAATCAATCTGCCAGGCCTCTCCATATTTATATTTCAGCCATCGTCCTCCATACCAAAGAAGCTTTGACCGTTTGGCTTGCTTGATTGCAGCACATGTTTCACAATCACGAATAACCTGTGCTATAGTGTCCATGGTCAGGTCCACCCCTTGATCACGAGCCCATCTGTATGTTGCATCTCTTCCTTGATGGCCTGAGGTGTCATGGGCCCATCGGGCTATAAATAATTCACCCTTATGTTGCCAATTCAGGTCCACCTGAACTACTTCAATCTTAGCAGCCTGATCCATCTGCTGGTTGTTTTGATGTTCTTCAGTAGCCCGATTCTTGGGCACATGAGCATCTACGTGGCGTACCTTTACGACCAGGTTCTCTACCTGGGCAGCAAAATCTTGCCACAACGCAGCAGCCCAGATGGGGCAATAACATTGGATGATTCTGAAATGGAGAAGCTGGATTTAATAAAATAACAATAATTAAGCAGTTGTTATTAATAAGGATATATCTCTGAATCTTTTTTTTTTCTTTTTCCTTTTTTTTTCAGATAGCCCCAATAAATTTGGAAGAGAACTTTTGTTGTGATCTGTCCTATAAGTTTCTCATAGATCCAAGAGCAAAGAAAAAGGTGGAACAGCTTAACTGCAAAACAGATATTGGACACAGATCCAATCATATAAAAATCATTTTACCAGATTCACATGTAAATTCTAGGTATAGAATTTAGGTGTATCTGGGTGGTAATGATCAGCTTTTAGTTGTGCATCAGTTAATTTTGTCCTTTGTATTGTTTGTTACAACCTCTACCATAATAGCCAACCAAATCACTAAAAAAGTGTAGAACAATTATATATATTAAAAACAAACAAACAAACAAACAAACAACAACAACAAAAAAAAAACCATGAAATTTCTGAGATGATTTGCTCAATCTTGTTTTTATCGCTGTTTGAAACTTTCATAAAGGTAGGATTGAAAGACAGGAACAAAAGTAATTCTTTACAAAAAAAAAAATATGGATTTTTTTTTGTTTTCCTAATTGAATGCCTGTCTGTGTCTTTCAGAATCTTATCTTTCCTCTTCATACTCTTTTGTTTTGACATTTCACAATGCTTTCAGCATTGTGTAGGTTCTTTCTCCTGTTCAAAGTTCAACTAAGTAATTCTGATCTGCTTATTAATATTTATGGGGCACATATATTTGCAGATTTAGCTTTAATATGATCTTGTGTTCCTTCAGTGTAGAGGAAAAAGAAAATGATATGTTTCTGTTAATCATAGATTTAAGAACTCTTTGCTTGGAAATGCCCCTTAAAAGACTTGTTTTGAATTAGTGTGACCTTCTGTCTACTGGAAGATTTTTATGTCTGCACACATTTTGGGTTTTCACCCACTTTTTACTTTAGAGACTAGAAATCCAAATGTTTTAATTAATAATTAAAACTTAACCTACCAGCCCTTTTTTCCCTGAGCCTTTCTACCAGTATTAACTATCAATTCATATCACTCATTCATCAACTATTCATTGGTTTTAGCATCTATAATTCAACATAGTGTAGAAAATGTTTACGGAAAATAAAAAACAGCCTATGTTTCTATAGAGTTCTGTTAACTGACCTAATTAAAAGGTCTATTAAATTGAGTATAAAATCAAAGATCTCTCTCTATGTGTGTGTGTGTACATAGTTCCAAATAAGTAAAACCAGAGGGCCACAATGATGAATTTATTGAAGGTGGCAGTAACAAGTGATCTGGGAGCAAAGATCACTTATCTTTGATCACTGATCACACTTTGGAAAGAGAATAAAACTCACACTCTGAAAGAGAATAAAAATGGTTGGGAAAAAAGGGAATCTGAGGACAGCCTATTTTACAGCCAAGCAATATGGATCTAACAGATGAATGATGGCCATCAGGTTGGTAGTTCTGTACATTTCAAAATATATGTATTGTATTCTTCTCAAAGAATCAGACAAAACAATGCTTGGTCCTGTTAAGGAGCTTTTGAGAAAAAACTGCAATGAAAGCTAACTCTTTATAGTTTAAATACTAATAAGACAGGCAGAGGATGAGATAACCTTGCTTGGTTCTTTTGTTATTCTGACATGAATTTCAATATCCCTCTGAGTATGGCTGATTCTTAGCTGGGGACTGAAGTTTACACATAATATTAAAATAATACAGACTTGAGTCAGTGAACATTTACACTCCATTTCCATCCAAGAGCACCCTGATAATATAACTGAGATTGAAGAACAGAGTAATGCAGACTGTGCCTCTTCTGGGATACCTGATTATCCAGAAATTCAAGAGAAGTTTTTCTGAAGAAGAATATCCAGGCATCCTATGGCAGCAGAAAGCTGGCGTAGAGCCATATACTTTCTCTCCTTGCTTCTCTGGACAGAAATAAATAAATGCAGTGTCTGAAGGATGTATGAGATGAAGAAAGAACATTGATTTTTCTGTTTTGATATTTCATCCTTGTGATCTGGCAGAAAAACAGTGCTCCAGAGACATGGGATTTTTGCAGATGAGCAGTGTTTGGAGTTAAAAAATGACAATTTACTGATTACAGTAACTGAACTCTTTGCCACTCAGTGAGACTTGATTATTTAATGTGGGACTTACTTCTCTGAATGGGTCAGTTTATCTCACGTAGGTAGCAGCCATCCCAGATTCTGCAGTGACTTTCTGCAAAGATGAACAGCAGCAAGAAACTCTCAGAAACTCTCGGAATTCAGAGACTGCATATCTTTTGAATACAGTCATTTTGGAAGGTGCATTACTACTTTTGGTTATCTGGATCCCATGTTCTGTAGCTGAAAATAATAAACATTCAAAAACAGATAATCACAAAACAAGTCAGTTGCTAACCTTGTGGCTCATTCCATGCAATGGGAATCTTCACTATGCACCCTGCTCTCTTCTGATTACATTCAAAATGAAAGTGTGTTCACCAGTATACAATTCAAAGAAAAACTGGCAGGTAGAATACCTTAAGATTTATTTTTTCTTACAAAGATACTGGTGACAATTCAGCTTCTAGTTTTGTGTTTGTTTTTTTCCTTGCTTTTTTACACTAGAGTTCTCAGCTCTTCTTAGTGCATTGGAGAAGTAGCCTTCTGGGGTACATATTTGTTCTTATTTATGTCAATATTGTTAAAGGTACTTCCACATTTGAGTATAGCCAACAAATTGACCATAACCAGACATTGCGTAAATCAGAGTACCTTCTTTTCAGTCATTACAGTAGCATTGACTTTCGCCATCTGTTACAACATAGTCTGAAACATCATTCAGAGTATATTATAATCTGCAATTATATAATCCTGTGCCAGCAGTGTGCAAAGTATCCCCTATGGAAGATTTTCCTAGGCCTTTCATACATAGGCACATGAAATTCGTGTATACGTGTACAAAATCACTGACATGCATGATAAATTGAGTCTTAAGGCTAGACTGAGTTGACTGAATTTTTTAAAAACAAACAAACAAACAACAGGACATATGCATTTAGAGAAGTCCACTCACAAATATTGCATGCATGCAAACTAGTTGTTATTTCAACAAATCTGATCCAGCAGTGTTAATGGAACATATAAATAAATTATGTGAGGTACTGACATGATGCATCCCAATGGCTGCTGATGCCAATATCTACACAGGGCTTGAATGAATATTGAACGATGTTTTCCATGTCTGCTCACACATCTGTAGAATTGCTTCAAGTGATCTGTCAAGTAAGGAGCTATGCTTCTAAGGACAACTGTAATGTGTCCTATAAAAGCAAATTCATAAGGTTTTATTCAGGTAAATGCTCACTTTTCTTTCAGTGGATGTCTGTATTTAAGGCTGAAGGATACCAAAATTATGACTGTATTTAAGGCTGACATATACCAAAAATATGACTGAGACATTGTGTATGTTTTTGGTGATACACAATGAATAAAAAGACAGGAAAAGAACAGCATGAATAAATTTAATCTTCTGGGTCCCTGATTCTGAAGATTTATTTGCAATTCCTGCTAGGTTGGTGTATTGCTATTATATTATTTTGTTAAAAATGTGTAGTTTACAATGCTGTTACTGATATCTCCATTTTGCATTCAACAAAAGGAATATGCTTCCTCAGAGATTCACTAGCATTGAGCACTTTATGTTAGTCACTTGGGAAGTATTTCATGCACTCATAACACTTTATCAGCACAAAAGAAAGCAAAGAGGATCAAAACAAAAGATTTAACACAGAG
Organism: Heteronetta atricapilla; assembly: GCA_011075105.1. Lineage (NCBI taxonomy): Eukaryota > Metazoa > Chordata > Aves > Anseriformes > Anatidae > Heteronetta > Heteronetta atricapilla. Next base: position 41,688,723 of record CM021734.1, on the reverse strand, counting down.
TAACACTTACACTGAAGAATATTCATGAAAGCCTTGCAGTAGAGCTGAGGGGTGTCTAATGATAGCAGATATTGTGATAACACATTTCTCATTCTTTAAAATTGTATAAGCCCTCAGGTACAATTTTGCAGAGCCATGAAGTCTCATTTGGTAATCCTGAAGTATTAAGCATTTGTTTATAAAAACTAGAATTCCTTGGGTTTCATTGATCATACTTATGATGTCTTGTAGATAGCGATAACCATTTAGATTGTAATACTTGGTACTCTGTACAAGACAGCTGCATATTTACTGTGACACACAGCTGTAGGAAACAAAATATCATTGATGAAAACAAGTTAGAAGAACAAAGAGTTTATTGTAGCCCACATGATGGCTTCAGCTTTGATTTACCAGCATCTGAAACACAGGAGAACAATTTTATGAGCAGAGCAGAGCCAAAGTGCAATGGTACAAATTGGTGTGGGAGTCTTTTATGTGTCTTATTTCAATGACATCTAAAGTAACAAATAAATGAAACAAAAGAGGACAGGCTTATAATAAAATACACATGTCAATATTCACTTACTAAATCCTACTTGTAGTCTTTAGTCTCAAATCTAATTTTATCCAATTGCCTTTTCGCTATAGTGTCTTGCTCTGATTTCCAGATATAATGACTTTTTAATATAACTTGCACTGTTCTGAATCCAAAGCAGGATTTAGTCATGCAATTTATTCAATCAGAACCAACATATTTTGTAATTAAGCCTCACACCTGCAAAATCTCTACATTAAAGTATTAATAAGTCTAGCTTAAGCTTAGAAGAAAAGTAACTTCACAGAAAGTGTAAGCCTAAATCGCGATTATATAGTATAAACCATTGTTTGGATCCATTGATCCATTATATCACTATCTTTCAGTATTTAGGTATCTTGTCACAAGGTGTGAGGAAAAAAAAAAAAAAAAAAAAAAAAAAAAAAAAAAGGTGTGTTTTTGGTGTTTATAGTAACAAAATGGAAGGAAACAATGCAGTTTAGAGATCATAATGGACCTCATGCTACCCCGGCTCATGATAAATAACTTGAAATATAAGATAAAACAATGTCTGATGAGTCCAAAATTTCATGTGTAATTTTTACTTTAGCCAGCAGTGTCATCATAATATTTTTTACTTAAATTCAACTAAATGTGTTTATTAAAATGTGTATATACCTCATATACTTCTCAAACTTACGGGTTGAATCATGAGGTTGATATGGAATGTGAAAGGTTTTAACACCATACTTCAGGTTATGTGACAGACATTTGTCCAATTGCTCTGGAATTTCTACAGTGAATGAATAGCTGCAGCTTTCCTAGGCAATTTATTCTTACTAGTTCACTGTGCTTAAAATCAAATTAATTATTATTATTTTTTTTTCCAAAATATTTAAATTGAACCTCACTTGATTGTGTATAGGCCTGTAACTTCTGTCAGGTTGTGTTTAGGCACAGAAAACATCTATTCCTTTTACTTTTCATGTACATATTATGTACATTGTGGCAGGCAGCTAAGCACCACGCAGCCATTCACTCACTCACCAACAGTGAAATGGTGGAGAGAATCAGAAAGAAGGTAGAGCTCAGGGGTTGAGATAAATACAGTTTAATATGGCTGAAAAAGAAGAGAGAATAATTATAATAGTAAGAGAAAACATAAAAAACAAAGTGATGCACAATGCAGCTGCTCACCACCCACAGACGAATGCCCAGCCAGTCCCTGTCCAACGGCAGCCCCTCCAGCCAACTCCTTCCAGTTTTATTGCTCAGCATGACACCGTATGGTATGGAATTTCCCTTTGGCCATTTTTGGTCAGCCATCCTGGTTGTGTTTCCTCTGAGCTTCTTGTGCACCCCCAGCTTTCTTGCTGTCAGTGCGGCATGAAAAGCTGGAAAGTCCTTGATTTAAGCACTGCTCATCAGCAACAAATGCTCCCAGGCAAATGCTATCAATACTCTTTGAAACTTCATTCTGTTATGCTCTTTACATTTGTCTTTTGCTGACTCACAACAAAGGATGTGGGTGTGTACACAGAGCTGACTGTGTTTTCTCTAAAGTCTCACTATAGTCATCCTAGGGGTTTCCTATACAACCTCTCTAAATCTCCACTTCCTCAAAGGAAAAAGGGGAGAAAATATGATGAAAAGGGCTCAAGAGTTCTCATAAGGATAGGAATATCACTCACCAATTATCTCTGTGGGCAAAACAAGCTTGGCATAGGAAGATTAATATGATTTATTGACTATTACTGGCAGACTAGAACAGTGAGAAACTAAGAGCAAACTAAAAACACCTTCATCCCCTTCTTCCTCTCCCTGAGCAGTGCAGGAGAATGAGGAATGGGGACTGCGGTCAGTCCCTGATGCTTTGTCTCCATCACTCCTTCATGGTTATTCTCTGCCCCTGCTCCACGTGGGGTCCCTCCCATAAGTTGCTACCATTCCTGAACTGATCCTGCAGGGTCTTCCAACAGGCAGCAGTTCTTCAAGAACTGCTCCAACATGGGTGCATACCACGGGGCCCATCCCTCAGGAACACACTGCTCCAACATGGGTTCACCATGGGTGGCAGCTCCCCCAGAACCCCTGTTACTGCGTGGGCTCCTCTCCACGTGCTGCAGCTCTGGCCCAGGGCCTGCTCCTGTGGGGGCACCTGTTCCACCGAGGGCTCCTCCATGGGCTGCAGTGTGGAGATCTGCTCCATGTGGGACGCATGGGCTGCAGGGGGACAGCCTGTTCCACCAGGAGCCTCTCCACAGGCCGCAGGGGAACTTCGGCTGTGTGCCTGGAGCATCTCCTGCCCTGCTGTTGCACTGACCTTGGGGCCTGCAGGGCTGTTTCTCACTCCATGCTCTTCCAGCTGCTGTTGCACAGCAGTTGTTTCCCTTTCTTCAGTCTGTTCTCTCAGAGGGACAAACAACATTGCTTACTGGCTTGTCTGGCCAGTGGCTGGCCACCTTGGAGTTGGCTGGAACTGGCCCTTATCCTAACATGGGGCAGCTTCTGGACTCTTGTCACAGATGCCACCCTTCTGCCATGTAAATCCAATATGACCATTTACACATAGATCAAGAAATTTATTGTTGACATCAATAAACTGAAGTTTGACTATTTTTATTAGCAAGATAGTTATGCTTTCTAAAAAATGTTTTGGCTTATGTATAAATATATAGTTTAAAATGGTGGGGTTAAAATAGTTAATAGTAAATATAAGTAATAAATAAATAAATAAATATAGTTTGAAGTGGTGGGGCAAAAAATAATGGGAAGGTTGAATAGAAGTTAGTATCCCTGAAAAATGTCCATCCCATGCTAAAGCTAAAAAGATAAAGGGATATTCAAATTTCCTCTACACAAATCCGATTATGTTCACCCTGTCCAAATAGTTTCTTGGAAGTAGAAATGCTCTTCAGTTAAATATGAAATTAAAAAGAAATATGCACCACTATGTTGTGAAATTATTTTTCTATTTCCTTTCCTTTCCTTTCTTTTCCTTTCCTTTCCTTTCCTTTCCTTTCCTTTCCTTTCCTTTCCTTTTTTTTTCTTTTTGTCTAAGATTCCTTTAGGTCATACAAGTCATGATCATTTTGTCTTAAAACCTGCATTTTTAAAAAAAACAAAAACAAACAGAACAAAATGTGATCACTTTTGTAACCGTAAAAATGTTCACTTAGTTTGAACATAAAATATCTAAGTAATTTTTCAACAGTTTTTCTTAATAATGGGTTCTCTAGGAGTCAGAGCAAAGAGTGTTAGATTTACAGCTAGTATGAACAACACTTGCACATGCTTATTATTGCACATATGGAACTTCCAAATTTGACTACTAATAGTTAGCTGCAGAAATAAAAATTCACAATAACTTTGTACAAGTTTCCCTGATGTCAGTCTACCTGTTATATTACTGAATTCTTTCTCCATGTCCTTGAAATACCATAGTTTTTAAATTGTTAATTAAAATTAACAGCTAAGAAGTGCCCTTGGCATTAATGCATTTGTCACTGAAGATTTGTTTTTCAAAAAATAATAATAATAATAACACAAGACCCCCTGCTAACCCTCAATATCAAAACCTTTTCTCTGTTGCACAATAAGAATTTAGGTGTTCACTATTTTTTAGGATTTCACCTTAACTGTCCTAGACAACAAGGATCAATGTAACAATAAATAAAACCTACAAGGCTACATTAATGCTTGATAATTCCATATTTTGATTTAAAATATTTGATGAGTTTCATAGTCGCAGACTATGAAATTCATTAATGCTCATGAGTAGCATGAAGAAATAACATATTATAGAACAGCGATTTGCAAAATGTAATCACCATTGACGAGTTACCTCACAAAATGATGTCTCCCTTGTAGTATTAAGATTTAAAGGTTTAATGACAAAAATATATTAGATCCTCCCAAAATACTAATGGTAGTTAATGGCTGAGAGTTTTTAATAATACTTTAAATGATGAATTTATCAATCCACAGGCTTCTAATCAATGTTAAAGTTGTAAAAAAAAAAAAAATCATGTTTTTGAATTAGTTTTAAATCTGGCCCTCAATTATTATTACTTTTTAAAACTTTAAATAAATAAATAAATAAATAAGGACTTCACAGTCTGAAATCTGAGAAGTACGTACTAGGAATTTTCTAGTAAACTGGTATTGATTGAGTCTCATCAAAACAGAGTGACATTTAATATTTTTTTTTGTATGACAAAAAATCTGTCTGCCTAATCTAATAGGATCTTGTGTGCCAATTTCTACAAGATATCAGTACAATAAATATGAGGCTTAGGAATGAAAAGGTTGTCAATACAATATATAACATTATTGCATTCCAGTTTGCCAAACATCATAAAGTTATAGACTAGTAAGCTGAGAATGATACATAAGATCCCATAAATTCTAGAGAAAAAGAATGTAATACGTGTATATCCTTCATATGGTGTTTTGTTTTGTTTCGTTTTATTTTGTTTTCCAGAAACTGTTCTGACTACCTACCTGTACTACTTGTAATTCAGAGAACATTACAATAGCCGTATTAAATTGTTTATTTAATTTCTCTTTACAGTTTAACAGTTCTTGTTGAAATTGTTTGTTATTCTGTAGGATTTATTGTTGTTGTTTGGTTGTTTGGCTGTGGGGGCAGTAGATTTTTGTTATGAAGCCAGAGAAAAGAAACTAGTAAGAAGAAATTGTGTTTAGAATAACTGTTGGCATCATTTTCCGAAAAACTAAGTATCGGAGGTAAAGTACTGAACTTATGCATCTGGCAAAATATACGTTTTCAGTATTCTTTGCTTGATCTGCAAATGACAGAAAACCAGATGTGAAGCTGAGACAACACAGGCTTCACTGCTCACAATGTAATATAGTCAACATAAAGGAATGAGGAAATCAGTGCGTCATGATAAAGAACAATGATATTCAAGTTTCAGACTTGTTTTTTTGTTGTTGTTGATTGTTTGTTTTTTTGTTTTTGTGTGTGTGTGTGTGCTGTATAGAACATATCTGACAGACCAGGAAACAGCTAAATGCAAACAAGGAGTCTGATGTGTTTTTCTTCAAATATAATTTGATAACTTCAGGCTGGATGAGTCATTCTCTTTTTTTTTTTTTTCTGAAGACTTTTATGAAGATGATGCATAGGCATAGGCTCTATTTCAGAAACTCTGCAGCTTGCTTTCTTCAGGACTCAAACTGCCATGGGTGTAGAGGGCCTATCATTGGGTCTTTGTTGTTGGCAATGATGGTAATGTGTGGGGGATCTATAACAGTATGGTTTTAACCCCATCCTTGTTATATCAGATTGGATTTTTACTCTATGAATTGCTCTTCTAATTTTTTGCGCTTTTAAACTGTAAAGCTCAGGAAGTATTTGGAAGTTGGAGAGAAGGAACATTATGTCAATGGCTATGGCTTCCTCTCAGAGGAAATTAGACTTTTAAGAAATATGGCAAAACTTTCTCATTTTTTTTTTTTCATCTCAGCTATACTCATCTCTTTATAATGCACAAACTCCAGAATCTGCCTTTACTTCATAAAAGCTCCACATCTTGCAGATTTTGTTTTCTAAAAGGGGGAAGCTGAAAGTACTCCATAAATTTTGAGAATTTCACAGATGAGGGGTGGAAAATTAAGTTCAGGAAAGAAACTTGAGGTGTTTGAGGTTCTGCTCCTAATGAAAACTTGTCCCATTTCAGCCAATAGGTGACTGAACTGATGTAGATTTCACATACAGGTGAGGAAGCTGTCAACCCTGACCAAATATGAAGATAGTTGCAAAGAGGTTTCCTAGACTACTTGAAGGATCCCCAGCCTACTCATGCTTTCTGAGGGAAGCTCAGGAAAAAATAAAATAAAATAATAATAATAATAAAAAAAAACAGTCAGAGTTATTCTTCTGTCCTGTTCCTTCTACTGTCCTTCCTCATAATTTGCGGGGAAGAAGGCATAAGGACATTCAAGTATTTATGCATGTTCATTTGTATGCCTGTAAGACTCTTTGTATAGGCAAATCTCATGCTTTTAGCTGATGCTTTAAGTTTCATTAGGCCTTTTGACTACAAGGAATATTCTACATTCTGTGTTTTCCTTCCTATATTGTACCTGTCATAATTTGATCTGCAGTGGCTCCAGGCAGGGTTTCTTATTCCTTTGGTAGACTGGTATTTCATACACTGCATGATATATATCAATATGCACACAAGTAGGAGGTAGGTACATCTTCAGCATTTTTGAACAGGTAACTTATTTACATACCAAAATTCAAATTTAGAAGTTTCATTTTAGGTTCCTCTTTCAAAATCACTATGGAAGCTTTCTGAGTGTTTACAAAGGTAAGTACTGACCAGTAAAATGTTCACAGGCTTGAAATTTCAGACAAATTATTATTCTAGAAAGTTAAAATATGCATACATATGATTTACACATTACATAAGTAATAGAAAAGAAATTATGACTTGCATATCAAGTGCAACACTTCTTCCAAAATAACTTCATAAAATAAAAACATTTCAGAAGAAATGCATAAATAAATGTTTGAAAACATATAAAATGTGCAAGGCTTTGTAGCCTCATGTTCTTGGGGCGCATTAGATGAAGAAAGAAGAGAAAAATCTATCTTATTGTTATTATTATTATTAAATCTAAAAAGCTATTTGAAAGCTTTGGGCTTCAGGCAGCTAGACTTTGCTATTTAGAAAAAATATATATATATACTAGTTCATATTAAAAGTGGCTTCTGTGTCTGATTTGTCTTCTTTTTTATTCTTCTTCTGTTTTCCCTCATAGTTCAAAAGTTGTAAGAGAGTGGCATTTTGAATGTTAGCAATCAGCAGGTAAGTTAAGTATAAATAGGTATTGCAGTACACCTTTCTGATCTAGAAAGATTGCACCTGCAATACACTAAATAGAGAGACTGGTGAGCACCTGTTATAAGACTTGTTTCATTGGAACCCAACATTCACAGCAGGTACTGTGATTAAAGAAAAAATTGCCAGGCCTTCTTGAAAGAATTTAAAAATGCATGCAGAGATTGTGCTAACCTGTAGAACTTTGTAACACCATCAGAGTGGTTTTCTGTGACTTTTCAGCTGTACTCACTAAACATGCTGTTCAGTTGATGAGTAGGAAGAATTCTGGAGAAGAACATCTGAATGAAAATTGTGTCTTACCAGTTTTCTAATGAAAACGAATAAGAAACTTGCAAGTCTGTGATCTTCAATACATAAGGACCAAGAATACAGACTGTAGAAATGCTTAATTGAATGCCAAACTGAAGTTTCACAGGAGGGGGTCTCTTTCTTTCTTTCTCTCTTTTTTTTTTTTTTTTTTTTTCTCTCTTTTTCTCTCTTTTTCTTTCTTTCTTTCTTTCTTTCTTTCTTTCTTTCTTTCTCTTTCTCTCTCTCTCTCTGTCTCTTTCTCTCTTTCTCTCTCTGTCTTTCTTTCTTTTTCTTTCTCCTTTTCTTTTCCAGCATAATTGTGCTAATTGTGAAAAGGGGTAAGTGTAAGTTAAAATCAGATGTAACAGAAATCACTTTTCCATACAGATGATCTTTAGATGCGGACTATTATGAGAATGAGGAAAAAATAGATTTATATTTATCTATTTTAAAGTAAAAAATAAGTGATGTCATACAGAACTGGACTATTGTTTATTCATTAACTCTGGCTGTAGGGCCAATTGTTAGTTGGCCAAGTTGGCTGTGTATTGCTTTAGCAGTCCTAAACAGAATTAAACTTGGTCTGACTAACTGGGGATTTATCCCACATGGGAGAAATCTCTGAGCAATGTAAAGCTGTCATTGCAGCAACCTGGCTAAGGAAATGCTTGTTGAAAAAGTATTGGGGCAGGAAGGACTGGAGCATACCACGCTCCAGTCATCCCTGCCAATGTAATTGCCTCTAAGGGATTCTACCATCTGGTGCAAGTTAAAGAAAGCCTGAGGCTATTTTAACTTGTACTGGGATTTAACCTACGAGCAGGAGAGTGCTAAACTGGCTTTAAGCCAGGTTCACCTTCTTCTTTCCTGCATCAAGCAGAGTATTTCTCTAATTATAAAATCTATTTAAAATCCATTTGAAGTTCAATTAGTTAATAAGGAATTGATTATGACTTCAGGTGGGAAATAGATCTTGGAACCAAATGAACTTCTGTGTTCTCTGCTTTTCATACAAATGCTCCTAATAAGAAGAAAACCAGACAAATGTCAAACACATTTTTTCTCAGAACATTTTTTTTCAGAATGTTTCCATTAAGTCAATTAGAAATTCTAACTTGTTGAAACATGTCCAAGAGTAATAACAAAAATACCTAAATAAATAAAATGTGAAAATATACAATTCAATGGGAATGATGCATGGATAAATATATCTGTCATCACTCCCTCACTATATAATTTTACCTATTCCACACCTGTGGCATGTGGTAGCAGCGAAGGAGATAGCTAGGTTTAATGTTACAACTGTTTATATCTGTGTCCTCTGGAACCCTTTCTGGAATTTTGCTTGTTATTCTTCAGTCAATGCCCTTGTTATTCTCTAATATTCCCAGTTTATCGTGACAGTATATACTAATTCTGTTCCATGCAAAAAGTGTCAGCGTGGACAAACAGTAGATTTCATTGAAAGTCAAATATATCATCCAAAAATAATACGCTGAATTATAGTTCTTTAATATATTTTGTTTTCTGTTGAATTATAAAGAATAAATCTTTATTATTTTCCTCTTTGTAGTGGATGAAGATATCAGTAGCATGGGAAATAATACTGGAGCTCTTTTCCTATGGTATGTTATTATTTTTTAGGTGTTGCTTTTTTTTTTTTTTTTTCCATACAAATCATTTGTTATAGAGAAATCAGTGTGTGACTGTGTTTTATTTGCTTGTCTGTTTGTTTTCTAGGATTGACTAGAACAGATAGGCAAATCATTCTGGAGTAACTGTCAACTTCATGATTCCCTTTAGAATCACTGTGTTTCATAGCCGGTAAGTCTCACTGATGAGAATACAGAATCTACAGTGATAATTGAACTTTAAAAATAATAATAATAATAATAAAAGGCATTATTTCAATCAGGGTAGTTCTCTGCAGTTTCAGTGGTTTTTACCCTTGCAGCTAGCAAAACTTTAGAGCTGTTTGCATGACTCATACTTTTCAGCCCTTTGTCAAAAGTGGTTTTTCTTGTTAAACTTATATGTAACTTATATGTAAGTTTCCAGTTTCCCACAAAAAGCTGTGACTATATATGAATACTGACTGAGTAAACTAACAAGCCAAGAACAGGCTCCACTTCAATAAATGGAACTATTTCAGACCGTATAACAAAATTTAAATAAAAACGAGACTCAAATAATTATGATGTAAGCCATAATTTTCACATTCATATGTTCTCTTTGGTTAGTTTGGTCACAACAGGAATATTTAATTAAAATAAATAAGCATAAAACTGCAATTTATTAGGAAGTTGTTTTTTTAATTATTTATTTTATTTTTCTTTCCAAGTAAAAGCATTTTTGCACTACCTAATAAATTCAAAACCAATTTAAGGACAGAAACTATCCCTAAATTAGGCAGAAGAGGCAATAGAAAGGTTAGATTGTACCACAGGGAACTTTAAAAACATAAAGAATTAATTAAGATATTTAGTATTGTTTAAAGACTGTTAGGAAGTATATGGAGGAAACTCAGAGGTGACTATACATTTTATGAGCCTGAACAATATCCATGGTTTCAGTATAAAATTTTATTAAGCAAAAAAAAGAATGTGGCAATGAAAGTCATGGGTATATTTATTGACATTCCCTATATGTTGACCATACTACTTAGGACATTTGATCAGACAATCTCTAGGCTCATAAAAGCAATATTGGGCATGTGAAATCTGGATTTGTTTCCTATAAAACATATAAGACATGGTATCACTTTGGGATTGCCATCCACTTTTAAGATAATTGTAACTAGGGGGTTGAAGAAGAAAAGAGTAAGAGAGACTATATGAGCATTTCACATAAGATCATCTCCGAGATGGTAGATTACCACTTGACTAATCATTGTTGGTTTGTCCAGTAAACACACATGAGTTGCTATGCACAGTCTTCTAGGATTAGTGGCTGAGGGTGTTCTGTCTTCTCCCCACAGAAAAACAAATAAAAATACTTATCGTAAATTAGTGTTATAGAGTACAAAGTGTCATGTGTTTTCAGGTTCAGACAACTTCATTGGCATCGTAGCTTTATTGGTATGGCATATCATAAAAATGTTGCCAAAATGAGTGAACAGCATAGCATGTCCCCATCAAATGCTAATTTACAGTGCTCCCAGAAATACTTGGACTTTTATCCCATGAGTTAATTTTGCATTTTTGTCTACATATAGTTTAGTAATAGTTTGCTACATGTTGTATTGCTGGCTTGACTGCCTAATTTCTTTTTTCCAAATATTAATTTATTTCCCATATTTTATCATGATTTGCAACATTCAGAGGAATAACATTACCTTTCAAATAGTTGGCAATCTAAACAGGACATAATAGATCAGTGTGATTTTGCTTATGAATATTGACAACTTAACTGTCTTTTTTTCCTTTGTCCTATAGAATACCATATGTATATTGGGTTACTTCCTACTTCCTTCTCCTTCAGAGATTCTGACACCTTACAGAGTGCAGAAGCATTCAGCCTACGACCAACAGATCTGCTACCTTCACGTGGCTGTGTGAAGTCTGGCTTGAATTTAGAAAGCTCTCTTAGGTTTGTCAGACTCTGTAAAGCTGAGCTTATAAACAGATTTTTAGAGAGGTTAATTTATTTAGACACAGGACCACACATACATAGATATACTGGTGTGCACCTGCAGCCAGCTTGACTCTGGCTAATTGCAATAACTCTGTGCAGGGTATTTCATCATGGTGCTCAAAAGTGGTGAATCAGGATTTCTTTTCTACTTTTGTATATGTGTACACAATTTTCATCTCCTCAGCACCTTTCTGTTACTCTTTAAAAGTAATCAGTCAAAAAAATATGTTTTACAATGCAACAGTTCTTTCAAGTAATACCGTATTTACAAGGAATTGGAACCAGCTTAATGGTCGCCAGAGACTTGCTCTTACTGTTGTTATTATGTTTGGGGGGAGTTTACATGGAAAGAAAAGGTTTTTTTTGTTTGTTTGTTTGTTTGCTTTTTTTTATTCACACACACACACAAAAAGATAATTGTCATTAATGAGCCTGGCAGAAGTAATCATGTTTGATATTGCAATATTACTGTTCAAGCTATGTGTGTCTACACATACTTGATACCCTTGCAAATATGGGCATCCAAATGATCCAGTGGAGCATTTCATTATTTTATGACACAATTAAACAGTCATACAACTTTGTATAATACCTAGAAGGCTGAAAACATGGATATAAGACAATATCAGCTAGAATTATCACTCACATGTTTACTGCTCATCAACTTCAAATCTTCTTGAAAAAAAAAAAAAAAAAAAAAAAAACCACACATCTTATTTGATGACTCTCTAAGTCCCTTTTCAATCATCTGGATTTTTACTCCCATAATAATTTGTCCCTAGAGTTCCTGGCACCCAGAATGCTAAAAACTTAATACATTTTTTTGGCTAGCCCATCTGCATATTTAACTTTATATGTCCTAGGTCTTTTTTTTTTTTTTTTTTTTTTTTTTAAACCAAGATTTTTCTGTAAACATGGTGTTTATGGAAGATTTGGTGATCACAAGATTTGGTGTTTGCCTCTTACAGCACCAACTATCTCACAGCACCTATACACCACTGTGTTTACTTCTGAAACTTATACCCTTCATTTTCTGAAGTATAGTTTTCCATAGTGCTTTTATAGATTTTTCCAAAATACAGAACATTTAACTACCCTTTCATACCAAATCGGATCTGCAATTATTATCTTGTCTCTATCTAAAAATCCTGTTTTATTATCTAAAATTATCTATCTAAAATTACCTGTTAAGTGAATAGCTATATTATTTTGGAAAAAGTCCCTTATCTATCACATAATACTACAGCTGGCAAAAATGTTTGCTCAGGTGTCTTTCTGTCACTGAGCAAAGAAAGACCAGTTAGAGACATCAGTAAAATGGGACCTTAAAGTTATGATGCTGCTGAATACTTGTTTACTGTACTGACAAGTGGTCAGCGTATTCGTCCAAGTGAATGCAAGATTTGTTTGACTAGCTTTTCTTTTCTTTATTTGTTTTAACATAAATATTTAATGCTCTTGGATCAGCAGATATGGGGCTCAGTGCCAAGTCTGGCAATGCAGTAACTGTGGATAAGAGTTATTACAAGGCCATGGAGACCTCTGTATATAAAACAGTGTCAGGATCAGTTGCACTAATCAATGGATACTTTTCTTTTTCATTCAGTACTCAGTCAAGCATCTGCTATGCCCCATAACAAATGAATGATTTTTGAAGAGTATTATTATATGTAAAATGGTTTTGGAAATCTAAACTGTTGTACACAATTGTCTGTTAACGCAGAGTTAGGTTACATTATTATCAATCTGTTTTTCCATTGTTAGCTTTGTGTTTTTGTTCAAAAACTTGTAGGTGTAAACATGCATCTAAAATTCCCCTTAAAAAACACTTCCTCCTCAGTCAAGATCTCACATGTTCCTCTGCGACATATTGGATTTCTACCTGAAAAAGTAGCAAAAATATAAAGGCATCTGCCCAGGAGTCACAGAAAGGAAAAAAACTCCCTCCACTTTCATCTGCTCACTTGCCATTTTCTTTACACAATCTTCCACACGTTTTTCCTTCTTCATAAGTTGCAGAGAAAAATGATGCAAGACTTGCCTAGCTCTGAAAGTGATAATACTAATAGGATTACTACATTTTAGTGCAATATGCACTCTTAATGCATGGTATATTTATTTATTTTCCTTCAGAAAAACCCTGGAAAAAAAGCAACAAACAATTACTGTAGGACTTATAATGAATGGGAACTGTGGACTGAAATTATTCTTCCACAATGAGTGATTTTTTTAAGAGAACCTATTAGTAATATATATTTAAATATTAATTATCTTAATGTCATTATATGCCATGGAGTCAAAAATTCTGCACAGTTCAGCTTCTATGAGCCTGGTGAGAAACTGAGAAATAAATAGAGAATGGCTCTGTGGAAAAATGACCTAGCACACAGCCTCTGACAGTCATTCTGGATTATGGAACACAAATACATGGATTGTGTGTGCACCATTTCTGGGGCTTCAGCTCATTCCCCTTTCACAGAAGAAAGACAAATCCTGTTTGTTCTTTTAAAAATAATAATAATAAAATCACATAATTAAACCTTCTTAAACCTTCTTGTGTTTCTGTTTCTGAATTATTCTAGTAAGGATGAAACAGTTCAGACTGCACATTATTATATGCAGAGAAAAAAAAACATTTTTTTTTTTTTAATATCCAGATATTATACAAGAAAAATAGAATCTGTTTTCTTTATTCCTTAGATGCCAATAATTCTAGATTTATTGTCCAGGTTTCAGTTCGGACAGAGTTATTTTTCCTCCTAGTAGCTGGTAGGGTGCTATGTTTTAGATTAGGATGAGAAGAGTTCTGATAACATGCTGATGTTTTAATTGTTGCAGAGCAAAGCTTACACTAAGCCAAGGACTTTTCAGCTCCTCGCTCTATCCTGCCAGCGGGCACGCTAAGGGTGCAGCAAGAGCTGGGGGGAGACAGACCCAGGACAGCTGACCCAAACTGGCCAAAGGAGTATTCCATACCATCTGATGTCATGCTGAACAATATATAGGGGTGGCTAGCCGGGGTGTGGGGCCAGCTGCTCGGGGATAGGCTGGGCTTCGGTCAGTGAGTAGTGAGCAATTGCATTGTGCATGACTTGTTTTGTACATATTATTATTATATTTTCTATCCTAATAAACTGTCTCTATCTCAACCCACAGGCTTCACTTTCCTGTTTCTCTCCCCCATCCCAGAGAGGGAGGGGGGAGGAGAGGGAATGGCTGTGTGGTGTTTAGCTGCTGGCCGGGTTAAACCACAACATTTATATATATATAAAAAACCTCTTAAGGATAGTCTGCCAGGAGTATGAAAATCATCCTGACAGCACTGTAGGAGATAGATGCAGAAAAGGCCTGTTCCCAGGCTAACCGCATCCATTTGCGGAATGGATTTTCATTATATTATCAAAAGAACTATAGCTAGTACAATCACATTTCAATGAAGTGACAAATACAATTCTGATGACCACTTTTAATTTATAGCAAGTCTGTGATCACAAGTGTTATAATCACACCATCACTTAAATTTATGAAAAAAAAAAAAAATCAACAGCTTAATTTTGTGACACTTTCTCTTCCTTTTTATATTTGCTGTCATGAGAAGGAAAGAGGAAAACATCTGTGTCTCAGTATTTGGTAAGTTGTGTATAACAGTGTGTAATTCTGCAATTCTAACCTTACTAATAATCAGGATTTACATTAACTATGCATGCTACATATCATCAACTCCAATGTCCTGTCGGTGAAAAGGAGAAGAGCATCAAATCAGCACTGGAAACAGAAAAAGAACCTAGTGACATAGCATTTGTGGTACCACATTCTACAAGGCACCAGAGGGTATGTGATTATCCTTAGACTCCATAAGACCTCAGTTCAGTGTATGTGTTTAGGACGTCAGAAAATAGTTGAAATAATTCCAGCTGTACATACTTATTTATGGAAGTTCAAAACTAGGAGGTTTATCCAGTTTAGCCCCTAGTATAACAAGGAAGTATACTGTTTAATCTTTTTGAAGCCCTACCTTTCAGTAAAAGAGGCTTTCTGCTTCAGATTGACCATTTAAATGCTGTTACAGAATCAGTCATTTGATGATTAAGGATCTCTCTTCACTTTTTTATTACTTATGGCCAGTTTATACTTACTTCTCCTTGTGCCAGAATTTAGTTTAAACAGTTCTCCTGTTTTCTCTCTCTTTTCTCTGATGTAGTAAAAACCTTTGTGGAGCTGGAAGCAAAGAGAAATGGCGTCCATACTTGATCAAAACACAGAATTATGCATGGTCTAATGCCATGTCATTTTCTGTTCTTGCCACAGCCAATGTCACTGACCTGAAATATCAGAATATAATGTATCTGATATTCAGTAAATGATTGTGATTTATGGTGCATAGCTTACTTTTTCTGCCCTTGGCCAATTTATATGCTTGGCTTAAAAACATAAATCTTATCTCCTTTTGTAAGGAGGCTAAGAACATTTGGAACTACAGACAGTATACCAGAAAGTTTCTCACTAAAGCCATCTGTAAGACTGTTGATATTCCCTCATCTCAACTGAAAAGAGCTCACATTAGGTGTTTTTATAGGTACCTGCAAACTTCAGAGTCTTGTTGCATTGATAACTTATAATTACTCAGTAGTCAATAAACACCAAATTCTTCCTTGTGTCCCAGGTAGTGAACTCAAAGCCAATACTATTTTGGAGATGTCAATAAAGAGTAGTCCCTCTATTACAGCCAGATGAAACCTAGACTTTGACACAATTATTTCAGTCCTATCTACTTCTTTATTCTCTAGTCATCCTCGACTTCCTGTAAAATTTTCTAACTTTCCAGTATTAATGATATTTTCCAACTTTGTGTCAGTGGCAAAATTAGTTAACACAGTTTTCCTACTTTTACCAGCTTTGCTAATGTGTCTGTTCAATAGTAATCATCCTGCACCAGATCGTTAAGGAAATGGTCTGTTAATTTCTCTTTACATTTAGCTCAGCTTTCAATAAAACCACCGACTTCTGTCTCTTCTCTTCAAAGTCTCAGTGTAATCTCATTATCTCCAGGCTAATTTCTAAATCTCCCAGTATGCAATGCATAAGAGTCCAATAAAATACAGTCCCCCCAAAAAAAAAAAAAAGTAACAACTAAGGTTTTTTGAGAAAAAAAAAATGATCAGGATGTTAGTCTGGTGTGGATTATGACTGGTAAATATATTTTCATTTGTTTTCTTTTATATCCACAAAATAAATTCAACATTTTTTGCAGGATTTTTGCAAAATATTCTACTATTGTTTGAATAGTAGTATTTGAAACAACTACTAACAGAACCATGATTTTTCTGCCAGTTATTTAAGTGGATAGACAAAGAAACCACTTAATTCCACTATATTTTTATATTCAGTCCCTCTCCTTCCCTCCTCATTTCAATCAAAAGAAATAGTTTTATAAAGTCTGAAGGAACAGTAACAAGAACTTTGCTGCTTTCAGGCAGCTATGCTAAAAGACAACAGTGCCTTTAAATTTGACTTTTTAATCTCCTTTCCCCTTGTCGATTCCTGGATTCCTGGACATTGACTTTCAATATCCTCATCTTCCCTTTATTGATTTTTTTTTTTTCCAGCACTTTCTTCCTTCTGTCCCCCTCCTCCCCCCCCATCTCTCCACTACCATTCCACTCTTGGAGTAAAGAGTCTGAAATGTTAACAGAGGAGTCATGACGCTATCTAGATGTACGAGATCAACCTTTGTGTTGAATATGTGTCAAGCACACGTTTTGACGGACTTACCATACCCTGAAATATGGGGCTGCATCATCTCTGGTTTTGGTTTGGTCAGGCTTATTTGGTATTGCTGCTCTACTTCATTCCCAGATGGTCAAACTTCAGGAACTTAATTCCTCTTGTAAATACTTAGTACTACACTTATAATCATTATAGATCACAAATGACTATTTTAGAAATAGTGCATTGACTCATTTTAAATTACTCAGCAGTGTAGACTCAATCAAAACTGACAGCTACAGCAACAAAAATCCAACAGATATTAATCTCCTCTGATTCACTTTAATTACATGCATCCTTCAAGGTGTGGCCAGACATAATGCATCACCATGCTACCTTAATTTAAATCACCTTTCTTACATTAGCTCATCTTTATGTTAAATGGTGAATACAATGGCTTACTTATAGATCCGGATCTTTTCCAGTTCATGCCAAAGGAATTAGAGGTGGGCAGGATCTTTGCAATTCATTTTGTACCAAAGGAGAGTCTGTGCCTTCCTGATAAACAATGTTTGTTCCCTTTCTTCTGAGGAGTACAATATTGTAATTTACCAAGCTTAAAAGTCATATTTTAATTTCAGTGTAGGGAGCATCTGTTCATGTCCCTGATTCTGTTCATATGGTATAGAATCATATGTTACTTAATGAAGCAAGTTGAGGCATTGAAAGCCAAATCTATGCTGTTCTGCTTTAAAACATTATTCCATCATAATATATCTGTGTATGTGAAAATTTCTAAGGTTAAGAAAAAGTGTTGCTGTTCTGAGAGGACTTAAACTCAAGTATCCCATTCCCAGTCTGAGTATTTTTATTGTCTGATTGCTATCCATGGAATTCTTTTCCTTTTAAAAATCACTTTTCTACCACTATATGGAATGGAATGGAATTCTTTTCCAGGCCTGCCAGCTGTTTCACATAACCTTTTTCATCCTAAAGTCTCCAATTTGTCAGATTTCTTAGAATAATAATAATAATAATAATAAAAGATGAAGAATGCTAAAGATATGTGAACATTGAATTGTTTTCTGGTTCTTGTAAGAGACTTGTCACATAAAACTTCATAACAAACTATAACTCCAAAGTTTGAGGCCATTTAACGCAGCTGAATGGAATGAATAGAATAAGACAAATATATGACATGTCTGAAGGGTATGATGTTCCCTAGATATAGGAGAATGAGACCTAAAGAAAGGTGGTGTGGGAGTGTGGCCATGGGGGTCGACAAGCCCCATGGTTGGTGATAACATCAGACTCTTAATGATAAGGCCATCAGGGATGTAAACAGTTTAGAGGGAACAAAGCGGGGTGATTCAGACGGCAACCCTTGCCGTCTCGGGTTGCTTGTTCTCCGGCCGTTGGGGCACGGGGGTTGCTGGGTGTTTGCGGTTGCCGGGCAAAGTTGTTGACCAATGAATAGTTAGAGGGAAAGTACTGCTGTGGGGGAATGGTATAAGAAGGGAGCCTGTCCTCAATATGTAGAGACAACAGATATATAATGAAGTTATGTCATCAATAAAGAAGTAGCAGTTACTGATTCTAAAAGAACCTTGGCGTGTGTGGAAATAATGCCACGAGCTGGGGAAAGTATCACCTTTCTCTGCTGGAATGTAATGTGTAGGTACCCATATATTTCCATGAACTCTCATATTTTTCTCAATTTAGTTTCTTAAGAATGTTAAAGATTACAATGTATTGTAATCTGCCCTGCATGTGATTTCTGAAAAAAAAAAAAAAAAAAAAAAAAAAAGAGGTTGAAACAAAGATACTCAGATTAAACTATTTGAAATTGCATATCTTACTGTAGTACGATTTGTGCATACACTGATTTGGGGAAAAAATAATATATTTGAATACTCAGATATTCTAAAAGCTTTATTCATTTACAAAGTTTGGAAGGCTTGCCAAGACCTGTTTCTTCATAGCCACTTGTTGCATCAGCAGACATTCCCACTATCCAGTAGCTTGTTTATTCAAATGATTTAGCCATCTGATTTTCTCCAGCCAACATGTTTTCTCCACTGTTCAATAGCTAAAAAAGAGAACTAAGGATGTTATAGTTGAAGGTCATTCTGGATCTTCAAGCTGTTAATTACACTATTAATTTTCTCTGAACACTGAGGAGGCCCAGGAGGACTAATAATTTAGTTGACAACACTAGTAGTTGCATTCGTATATTTACTTGTTCATTTCAGCTATTTAATCAGCTCAAAACAGTATGCCAATGGATGTACTTTCATTATATTCAGTAGTGGTGTATGTATGCACACTAAAAGCAGGTTACAGGTTCCTGGTGTAGACATAAGTGACATAATAGTGCAACAAAGCACTTGGGCAGGATGGGTGAATGGCATGAAACAAGTGTCAGTAAAAATAATGAGTAATTTATCTGACATGGAAAAAGACTGTGGAAATAGTACACAAAAAAAAAAAAAAATACAACATGCAAGAAAGGTAAAAGGTAAGTGAGAAGAATAAAGAACTCAGAACAGAGGTAAAGTGAAGAAATAAAAACGATGAGAAGGCAACAATGTATGGTTTTCCTTCAGGCTTTTCCATTACTAGCCAATTGTCTTCCTATTCCATGTCTTTCTGTTATACCATGTGCTATAAGTCAGCATTATCCAAGATGAAGGCCTTTTTTTTTTTTTTTCCCTTGAAAATGTAAAACAAAAACCTTTTAATCTGAACTAAATTTATGTTCTAAATTACTGTAAACATCTGCAGCAATTTAGCAATTGGGCAATCATTTACATTTTTCATGAAGATTTGCCTGTCACACTGACAGGTGTTTTTTCTGATTATTTCAATTCTTATATCAAGGAAGTCTTGAGAGTTCTTTATTCATTCAAGTAAAATCAATTTTGATGTATACATTTTAACGAAATCACACAACCTCATAACTAGTCAGAAATGGAAAACTTCAAAGAAACACCAATACACTATTTTTAAAATGTCATAGAATATTTAACCTAGTTATTCAGCTTTCATGGTAGCCTAATATTAATTAGATACCACTTTAATTTGTCTAATGAGGAGATAGGAACTTAATCAGATTTGTTTAGGTGTAGTTACTAAATAATACATAGGTTTATAGGTTTTATATGGTTTCTGTTTGTTTTGTTGTAAGCTTTTTTTTTTTCTTAAAAAAAAAAAAAAGTTGAAAATTGTTTGTTTATCAAGACTGTCTGCTTCAGAACAACCAAACAACAACAAAAAACTGACAATAGAGAACTTGAAAACCGGAACTCAAGTCACACTTTTTTTCCCAAATTATGAACATTTTGATGAGGTGGAACATACTGTAAAGCCCTTATTCCTCGCAATCCTTCATTCCTCATAATCCACCTGTCTGATACATGTGTATTAATTATATAGAGTTAAAAAAACAACAACAACAACAAAAAGTTAAAGCAAGGAAATGTTCACTGTTAGAACAGAATACACAATTATTCTTCTGCAGACTGGAAATGTGGTTTTGTACACAGGGCTAGATTATTGTAAAATGAATACCATGTATGTGTGTTAGAAGAAAAGCAGGCTGATACAGGCAATGAGCTGTATTCTTTCCACACGTTTCACATTAACTTATGACTATTCTAGCCCTATTGAATCAATGAAACGAAAATTAAGGAAACATTGACTGCTAGACAAAAAAGCTGTAAAGACTGACTTTCTACTTCTAATGACTTATGCAAAGATGTTGAATAGCAGCATTGAACAGTTGTAAACAAGCAAGAAGCGATAGATGAATTTTCACTGCATCTCTATTCTTTGTTTCAGACTTAACATTACGAACTTGGAAGAGAAAAATGCAGAAGAATTTCAAGTTCTTTTCAAGTTCTGTTGGTTTGCACCTTCCCTAAAGTATGCCTTAAGAATTCACCTTTGTATATTTTTCATTTTTCATATAGGAAGTGGACTAGAACTTTACCACTAAAATCATAGTACATGAGTCTGTATACTTGTTACATAAATGTAACAAAATACATAAGTCATATACATGGGAGGAAAAATGAATTATTGAATTATCTTGCATAAATTTAAATGTTAAATTTATTCAAATAGTTGAGATAATTAACTTACCAGGAGTAAAGAAGTTTGCTTCAGAAAGGAAGCAATACTTAGAATAACTAAAGCCAAAGCTACTTGCAGCAGAAGCTTGCTTGCAGCAGAAGCTTGCTTCCAATCATTACATTTCCCTGATATGGAGTTATTAACACAGTATGATAATTTAGAATCACTTGTTAAAAAAATAAAAAAATAAATAATAATAATAAAAATTACATTGCTCTAGACCCAATACCACCGTATTGGGTGGCTAACTGGTGTCTTATTGAACTTGTCAGTTTCTTTCAATCCTGCTTCATGTATCCCTGCAGAATATGTATCAATCTACTTATTCTATTCAAAGATCTACTTATCTTTGTAGTAATCTTCACATCATCCAGTGAACTAATCAAGAGATGACTTAAATATTTTAATAGCATATGTCCTGCAAAAGTAGAATGATTTCCCCTTATAAGATTTAATTTTGTTCTAACTATTCTTCAGCTGCTGTATCTTTTTGTTTTGTTTTAATTAATTTTTCTTTCCTTACTATAACCCCTTCACCTTAAAGCGATCTTTTTTCTCTCATGAAAGCAGCTGAAAGGACTATTTTTCAGTATAGAACTTCTTAATAATTACCTTTCTGGTATTTTTTCCTGAAGGGAAAAAATGTATACATCATCAAATCCCCTGATTTTGTAACCAAGTAGTTTTAACAGCCTTGCACACAGCTTGCAGCTATTGTAATTTAATTTGAATATCAGAAGATCCTCAAATTATAAGCTATAACAAAGTAGAGTTCTGTTCAAACTGAAACTTGTTATATGGTGCTTACTGTCTTATAAACTGATCCTGTAGATTTTTTTTACAAGTGTTGGTTTTTCTTCATGGTTTTACTGTTCTCACTAATAATTTATTCTCTGTTATATCTACTGGTTTCTATTTACCCATATAAAATCCACTGGCAATTTATCATCACTTAATCTGCAGAAACATTACATTGCAGAAGCAATACAGGAATGTTTCTGAGCAGGGCAGCACTAGCTGGGAAAATTTGAGACATTTCCTAAAACCACGCTCAAATTGTGTGAAAGAAAATCCTTAAGAAACATACCAGTAGCATTTCTGTTTGACACTTAAACATCAAGAAGAATTATAAAATCTGAAGAGTCCTATGTTGTACTAGGACTGTACTATGTTGACCTGAATATTAAGAATTTCAGGTCAACCAGAATACCTCCCAGTATCATCCAGAACAAGAAAAGTTTCCTGGTTAAGGAGCCATAGTCATGATCAAGGGCTCCCTCAGAGCCTTTGAACTTCAATAAAAGTCACAGAAACTTGCCTGAATGTCAGGACTCTTAAAGGGAGGAGAAAAAAAAAAAAAAAAAAAAAAAAAAAAAGACCATCTATAGACATAGATGAAAATATAATCTTCCCAGATTCCTTATACCTTGTTTACTCATGGGCCATAAGTTAATATGCAAAGAATAACTGCTGCAAAGTGAGAGCAATGCTCTACTCAACAGAGACATAAAAAATCAAGTTACACATAAAAAATCAAGTTTTTTAAACAAGAAAAAAAAAGCCAGACAAGACACCTGTAGTAAAATATATATGATGCAAGTTTCTGGACTGGGTTAGGTTCTTTTGTTTTAAGCTTGTTTCTGTTCTTTCCATGGTAAGAAAAAGATGAAATTTCCAAGAAGTTAATAGCATTTTGAATAGAATTCCCTTTTTTTTTTTTTTTTTAGTTACTCAACTTGAATATCCATATTTTTTCAATTCTGAGAGCATCCGTTTGTCTCGATGGGATAAGTTTTGTGTATCTATTCCATATCAAACTGTCTTTCAGTAGAAAGACAGGATATTGGTCCAGAAAGTTAAGCAACCTCATAATGAGGGCAAACAAATTAAAGGATTTAATTTGGGAATATTGACTTTAACTTCAGTTTATGGAAAGGCCAAGTGAATATTTGTCTTTACTGTTTAATCGCTGTTAGCATGATAATGAGTAAAAAAAATGGAATGCATCATACAGACCTGAACATCCACCTAGACCTTTGTCTCATTTCCAATAATAGCCATACACTAGAAAAGAGAAAAAACATGCCAAATACTTGTTTATATTTCTGCCAAATATGCTTCCAGACAAGCTACTTTTATTTTGAACCCGGTCCCTGTTAATTTTCAGTTGGTTCTTCACAACTTTTAATGGATGAGTATGGGAAACAGCTATCCACTCATAAATGCTTTCATAGACCTACATCAACTGTTCTTTTTTTTTTTTCCCCACAAGATTTAGGAATATGCTTAAAAACACCTATACATACACTCATAGATTACTCCATGGATCGTTTCTTGCCTTTTTGAGCATTTATTACTTTCTGTTTCCTAAATTTTTTAGGAAAAATTTATTCTAATTTATTATTACTAATTTATTCATGCTTTGGCCTTTGACCTTTTCCCATGCCTATTCAGTTTCTTTCATATCAGTTGTGAAAGTTGTTGCCAAAATTGTTTTGACAATACTAGAAAATTGAATTATATGAATGATCTTTATCCAAATCTTCATTGAGTCATCCAGGCAAGACTTAGAGACAAGACCTTCCTTTAGATAAGTATTTTTGACTCTTCTTAGCCAAATAGTGTTTTCCACATATCTATTCAAAATATAAAAAGTTTAATCTACTAATTTGTCTGACATTTAAAGATTTGAAGTTCACAGAATCTCCTCTAGGACTTCAGTAATAACATATTCTCAAAAACCAGAACTCCAGTTCAAAGACTTGTTTATTTTATCAGTTTGTTCTACAGCCTTCACTGTAAGAGAGGTTCTGACATACAAACTCATTATCATGCTTGATTCGGAAGTTCATTTAGCTTTCATTTACCAGCTTGGCTTTCTGTTTGTTCATTTTATAACCTAAACATCAGTTATCTATAGGCAGCTTACTCTTATTTCTTTTTTGTATCTAGTATTGATGTGCCCCTGCCTCCTTTGCACCTGCTTGTAGTATGCTAACGTCTTTCTGCATTCATTGAGGTTAGACATTTCATCTTCCCTACCATATTTTTTTAGATGCTATTTTTGCCATGGTTTTACATTTCACCCTAAAGAAGAAAAAACACATTGTTTCAGTTTCAATTTTCTTCTTCATCCTTTTACTTGCCCTTGATGCAAAACACATCATATCTTTATCCTTAATAGAAGTTCATATATGGAACCACATGTACTCCCATTCTTGTTGTCTAAAGCCCACTTTAAAACTCAGGACTGAAAGTTTTTTCTAATTTTAAGGAGCAGTATTTTGATTTCTTTATAGCTTTGAATAATGACATTTCTCTTAATCCTTTTATTTATTTATGGTCAATTCCTAATAGATCCGAGGCTTCATATAATCAACATTTTAAGTCACGCATTAAATTTCTACTTCGCTATCACACTGGGTTTATGCAACAAGGTTTTTGTAGTCGGGATGGTCTGCAAGGGTGGCCTTTGCCAGAAGAGTCCAGAAGCTGCCCTGTGTTAGATGAGAGCCAGTACCTGCACTTCCAGGTACCTATCTGCCCCTGGCTAAAGCTGAACCAATGAGCAACTCTGGCTTCACTTCTGTGATATCAGATTTAATAAAGGGAAAAACACTGTGCAAGAGCAGCTAAGAGAGAGGAGTGAGAGAGCAGCGTGGTGGAGTTGGCCATTGTTGTGAAACCACCACAACTACTCTCTTGCCTCATAGAGTTACTGGAATCATTTCAAAGACACTTGTTCTCAGTTTTCTTCCTAGGTATCATAATTTTCATTCAGTAGCTCTGCTCCTACCATTCCATTATTGATAACTACATGACATACAGCTGCAAACTTTTGCTTAGTCCTTTATAGTAGTCAGTTCAGAGATGCCACTTCAGAACTACAACCACAGCATTTTGTAATTAAGTAGTACTATCTCTAAGGTCACAAGATCAACTTTTTATATACCTAATGCTATAGCTTCCTCTATCACAGCCATGCTCCTAATAATTAGGGGTATCTGCATTCAACAAATATTCTCAGAGATATAGAAGCATTTTAGAGTAAGAAACAATGAATTTCTTTCCCCTCAAGTCGCTTAGAAAACACAATCATGCACAGAGAAATAAAAACCTTTCTGATCACTTCAAGTTTAATCAAACTATACACACATATATCACTTCCTCATAAGGAAGGTAATGATTGAAATAACAAACTCAATTGGCCTTGTCTTCCTTTTACAGTTCCACCTTTATATCTGTTGTAACATTACAAGGATACTCCTGATACTGATTTCTATGTGTGCTGGATCAAGTTAGCCTCCTATTTTGGTGTTATCTACGAAAGCAAGACAAAGAAATATACCTCACTCTACACAGCCATTAAGAAACTTTCCCCAGATGAAATAGCTTCTCCTTACCTGATTAAAGAGCTTATGTTCTGCTTCTGGTCTTATAACTATTTGGATGTATCTTACCCAGATCCTTCTGTGGCTAGCTTGATCGATTTGAAAGCCTTTGATGGCTTTCTTCTTTCTTTGACAATGAACTTTCTTTTGTTCTTTGACAATGAACTTTCTGGTTTCTGTAGTCTTGAGAACTTGTAATTTGTTCATACAGTTTGGGGGTATCAGGATAGGCTCTCATATGTGATTTATTTTATATTTTCATTCTGCTTCTTCTTTCCTTGTTTATTCTAACTAACGTAATCTCAGAAATTAGATTGAGATAGTACTTTCAATCCTAAATTTTGAGTCTGGGTGCTTGATATAGCTATAGCTTGATAGCTATATGTAAAAATGAGGTCTGAACTATCTGGACTATAACAGCTTAGGGTTTTCCTAGTTTGTTGTCTTAAATTTTGCTTCAACATTAAGTAAGCCAAGTTTTTTTTTTTTTTTTTTTTTTTTTATGAAATTAGCTATGTTATGAAACTGTGTGCTTTGTAGAGCTAAGCTCAGACACGAGAATGTTCTTTTGAAGAAGTAACCTTCCATAGATTTAATGGCATTTGAGGAATAATATCTACATTATCCTAGCAGTTATGGCTACGCTAGGAGATAAGATTCCACACATTGTGTATATCTAATGTTTTCAAACTTCATTTGTGTTGCTGCATTGATTCCAATTATGCTTGATACATGTCATATGGGGCATATATACTTTCCCACTTAAATTCTTTAAAAGTGTTAACAGCAAACAAATTGTGACAGCACAAGAAGACAGCTTGAGATACACAAACAAACCAAAATAACTATTTACTTTTGTAAGATGCTTCCAACTTTATTTCTGCTTGTGGAAGTCAGAATATATGTTAGAATAGATAAGGTACCATATTTTTGCATA
The DNA here is from genome assembly GCA_011075105.1 of Heteronetta atricapilla. NCBI lineage: Eukaryota > Metazoa > Chordata > Aves > Anseriformes > Anatidae > Heteronetta > Heteronetta atricapilla. The sequence goes on along the minus strand of CM021734.1, from coordinate 41,662,239 downwards.
CATGAAAAATAAAAAGTGTAAATAAAGGAATACTTCTTCACCCTATGATTTATCGTCAAGATGAGCAGCATTTCTTTGACTTTGTCCCAGTCCAAAACTATTTCCACTTCACACAAAATAGATTCCCATGGTCTATTTCATGTTAGATGGTATTTCTTGATGTTTTAAATGCACCTACAAAAATATATATATTATGGTAAAGCTGATCAAGGTTCATTGAGAATTTGCTATTGCTTTACTTCGTGACTAACAGAAATATTGTAAAAATATGAAATGGTGCAGAATCCTACTTAGTATTAAATATATATATATTTTGATATGTATGAAGAAGAAGTTCACATTCTTTGTATCATTCCTTTGGCAGCCCTGGGAAATCTCACTGTGTATGTTTCCATCAAATACAAAAAACAGGCCTACATTTTCCAGTCTCTCATCTATCCTCGGGACTTCTGTCATACAGTAAAAACACAAGATTGTAAATCTCCTTCCATTTTCTTTCATTGCTCAGTAATGCATTGCTATGCGTGTGAAAACTGAACATGCTTTCAGCTTCTTGTGCTGCACAACATTTTGACTAATTATTTTGATGATACTGTCCAGAAATGAGTCCTGAACAAAAGACTAAAAGCTCAATATATACATATCCTTTAGCAATCTGTGCAGGCAGAGAGTAAGGGTGATTTATTTTTGTAAATACAGAATGCCACTGAATACCATTCTAAAGATAAATGAAGAATTTTAAATAATTAAACATGCAAGTGAGTCTCACAGCAGCAACCTGAAACAAGAAAATATAGTGTTATCATGGCTAGGAGACACGTAAGAAAATAAATTTCTGTGGAATTGATTTTATGTAATGGTAGGGTTTCTTTATAGTTTTAAAAATAAAAAAGGTAAGTTACAAAACTTTACATTTGCCTTTTAAAAAGCACAGTCTAATCGTATATCTATGACACAGCAAGCTACAGTAGCAAGAAAGCTTTCATTTTCCTTTTCATGAAGCCAGTAAACACCTTGGTACTGAGTGAGTTGGAGTACGTTACTGCTAGTGAAAAAGTTCAAGGGTATGAGTTTCTTTATTCTTCAGGAAATGATAAGAACAAGCAGGGAAAGAAGACCCAGTGAATTACCAAATATGCCAGTACACAAATGGGAAAAGATGCAGCTCAGAGGAAAAAATTCCCCTGCTGGATATGGATTGAGATGTTTGAAAGCTTTCAACAGAAACACCTGTAAACTTAAGGAATGGGGATTCATTTTTGCACCTAGCCAGCTGCTTTCAGTGCAAACGAGATCTGAGTCATGGTGCTGAAACTTTAATGAGTTCACAAAAGTTTATTATATTATATCTGTAGAGTGCTAGCGGTGGGTAAATTTAATGGGTAAATTTTAAATAGGGCTGGTTTTAGTCAACATCTGAGCCCTAGTTGAAAATAATTGGTATTTGAGCTATTTGGTGCCTTCCCAGCAGATGAATTTCATCCTTCATCTCTAAGTGTAAATGAAAAAGTTTGGTTTTGTAGGTGCCCTAGAATTTGACAGTGACAAATATTTTCTTAAATGGTTTGTTCTTGTTAGTTCCTGAATGTTTTGAGGAAATAAAGACATTTGTTTGAAAATATATTAAAGTACCACTACCAGAAAATAACTGTTTTCACATGTTCCAAGATGACTGAACATATTAACCGACCTAACTGAAGTGAATGCAAAATAATAGTAGATATGGTCTTTATTCCCTTTTAGAAGCAAAGACATTCTAATTCATTTGGTTTTCAAAGGGATGTTTTTGTTCACAGTTGCTGTTTGTCAGGCTGCAGGCTGCAGTACATAATGAGCTGCCATTGTGCATGTGAGGATTGTTTTGGTTCACTTACATAAATAATCTTGACTTGTTTTTTACCTGTAGCCTAAAAATGACAAGTATTTATATTGTAGCAATTTTAATATTATTTTTTCGTTTCAGTGCAAAACACAGAGTTGGAGCCTGTTAAAAATCATGATAGTTAATGGCTAAATAGAATTCAAGTCAGGAATGTTATAAATTTATACAGGTTTAGGGGCAATCTGTGTTTTATTTCCTTCATTGTAGGACAGAAGCATACCAGTTTCACCTAGGCTTTCTGGGGTAAAGTCCTGAAATACTACACAAAAGCTTGCATATCTATCAAACTAATATGATGAAATGTTTTACTGAAATGAGATTGATTTTTAGTTTTTAATAGGTTAATAAAGCCCCAATCTGTCTTTCACCCATTCTGTACAACTTAAGAATATTGCAGCACTTAAACTGCTGGAACTTGGTATAGAAAAATGCCAAGTAACCCATGCATTCCTGTGTTTACATGTAATTATTTCATTGGCTTGTCCTCTGAAAAAAGTTTTCAGCTCTTCCACCACCACATCCATCTTTGGATGTATTTAAATTACCTAATATCAGCAATTGCATTCAAAGGTGCTTATGGATCATTGTCTCTTATAATGACAATTTTACGAAAGCATAATAGAAATACAGTAGAGGACTGAAATACCAAAAGCCAAATCTAATTCCTTGTTCTACCACTACCCACATTGCTTTCTACAGAAACTCTACTTGAATCAGGAGATTCGAAGTGCTGGGTGCAAGGATGCACCCAGCATGTGATGATACAAAGAGCCAAAATCAAACTTGTATTTCTTTCAGAGAAAAAAAAAAAAAAAAAAAAAAGCTTTTGATTTCTAATTCCTTCATACACTTGGTATACATGTTTTTAGAGTTAGATGCAAAAATCACTTTGTGAAATTACACCTACTGAATTTTGTAGGAACTCTTGTGAATCAGGCAGTTAACATAGACTGTTCACAGAATCACAGAATCACAGAATTTCTAGGTTGGAAGAGACCTCAAGATCATCGAGTCCAACCTCTAACCTAACCCTAACAGTCCCCACTAAACCATATCCCTAAGCTCTACATCTAAATGTCTTCCAGATGGTGACTCCACCACCTCCCTGGGCAGCCTGTTCCAATGCCTAACAACCCTTTCAGTAAAGTTCTTCCTAAAAACAATAATAAATAATAAATACTGTGTGTTCTCAGTTGACCTCATGATTTTTGTCCTTTTTGTTTTCAGTTGTGGGTTCATAATAATTTAGACACATTTTTCAGATCTGTGTTGCTATATTCCTCATTAGCTGACTTATTTTTCTGACTCCCTCCCTCCATCCCCTTCCCTGTATCTTCTGAGCTTTATACAGGTAATGTAAATATAAATTTTAAATGTTACAGGAAAAAAATCTTTAAAGGAAAAAAAAAGTTTAAAAACATTTTCATGCTAGTCCTACACGTAATTATGTAGTCTAAAATACCCCCTCTAAAATTTAACACATTGCAGTAAATTGTTCTCTGGGTCAGCAGAAATGAATTCAATTAAGGCTAATGAAAATTCCACATCTGTGGCACAAAGCCACGTCTTGAGGAGAAGTATGTGGAATAATTTTCTTTCAGGTTTAAGCCTGATCGCTAAGTTCTTTCTATTATGGAAGCAAGCTCATCAGACTTTTGAGAAACTTGAAGTTTGACTCTGAAAATTTTTGAATCAGTAGCCTGGTTAAAATAGGGAGCAAATCAAATTAATTAAAGAATTAGGTTATTTTAACATGGCTGGAGTCTGACACACTCTTCATATTTCTTATGATTTAAGAAAAAAAAAAATCTGAAGAAGTTGCACCTAGTCTTCATAGAGCAGAAAGACACCCTGAAGTCTATGTTTCAGGTTTTAACATGTTAAGATACTTTAGATACATCACATACACATGAAATAATGGTTTGTAACAGTGAAAAAGAGATAGAGAATCCTTTAATAATATTAAGATCTATATTTTCATAGAGTTGTATTCTTGGTGCAATAGAAGAAGGATTTACTAGTGGATCTGAGCCAAACATCTGTGTTTCACTGCATAATTTTTATTTTATTTTATTTTATTTTATTTTATTTTATTTTATTTTATTTTATT
>CM021734.1:41622217-41658237 GCA_011075105.1 Heteronetta atricapilla | reverse complement strand
TTTTATTTTATTTTATTTTATTTTATTTTATTTTATTTTATTTTATTTTATTTTATTTTATTTTATTTTATTTTTCCTTTTTACAGAATGGAAAAACAGGAACTAATGGAACCAGGTGGAGAACATCAAATTCCTCCAATGGAATATTTCTACCCTTTCCTTTTTTTTTTTTTTTTTTCCCTCCCCTTGTCAAAAGAGAAGAAACCCATGACTCTTTATGACTCTTTTAGCACAGCAATCATGTTTGTGACCATTTTGTTTGATACAAAAGAATTCCCGTCATTCTGTGGGACTTGCTCCTGGTGGGTGTATTTATATGACAAAAAAATATGCTTCTCCGCTGTCTCCCAGTGATCAGTGCTCAGCCCCTCTTCAGTATTTTTCACATACTTCAGTGTTAATTCAGATTTTTTTTTTGAAATGGCTGAAGCACTCAGATAGAGGGATGAACTTAGGCCATGTGATTGGACCTTAAATTAACTTCTGGACTTCTGAGGAATAAATTTAAAACCCTTAGAGATTAACTTTGGCCTAAGGTTGACTTGTTAAATTAATGAAAACTAGTACTTTTATTCACAAAGAGCTAAATGTTCCTCTTACTTTAGGTCTCAACCAATAGATAGCTTGGGACTAATGACACCAAAAATATTCTATCTGAAAGGGTTTAGAGACAGCATTGTGATTATGGGATTTACTTAATTCTGTTTCTTCTCTTTATTCACTATTATGCCAACTGTAATTTTCCTTGTTTGGTGTCCTATTAGGGACCAGCCTTCTAACTTTGGCATAGGCTGTATATGAGGTGAAAGGCACCAGTGAATTTTCCTGTCTACTGTTTTGACAAGATAAAACTAACATTTTTCTTTTGCCAAGGTTTCTCTCACATTGTATATCCAGCAAAATATATATATTTATACCATCTTTTCTTGAATAACAGAAGTGAACCTTTATTTCTAAAGGTTCTCTATCTTTTCCTCTATCTTTCGGGCACTATTTTAGCAGTTTGATCCCATGTCTGTAAGGCATACATAACTGAATACAATTCAGCAGAATAAATAAATAAATAAATAAAAATGAGGTCAATCTGCAGGTCATTTTTTTTGTTCTTTCAAAAATAACTTCTGGCACTGTCATATGACTACCCACATCAAAAAACTGCAATTATCTATGTCTCTTCAAATTGTGAGGTATCAGTTCAGCATAACTTGCACAAAAATATTACATATTGTAATATATATATATAAGGAAAAATGAGAATCGATAAAGAATATATATTATTTGTTCTGATGTAAATTTGTCTTTTTTGCCTATATATTTTTGTTCTGTTCAGTTAATGAGACAAATTTGATGAGATTATTTTTTTTTTTCCATAGACAGTCATTCTGTCTGAGATTATTTCTTAATTGTGGGAAAATAAGAATAAAAGCAACAAGTATACTTTGACTGCTGTAGTAGGATTATTTATTTATTTATTTATTTATTTATTTATCTTTATCAACTGTGGGTCTTACATTATTCATTTCTTAGAAATTTGGTAACACATGCAATTTAAATCTTGTTCAAAGTATTCAGGCTTGTACATTTTTAAATCACTTTTAAAAATAGATCTTAAAGTCCAATTTCCCATAGATAATGTGTATATTTTATCATTTTCCTCTTGAAGTATACTACACAAATTTAACCAAAACGATACAATACTGCATTAACCATCTAGTAAAGATAGTTTCAGACATTTGGGAAAAAAAAAAAAAAATATATATATATATAAAATCATTTTCTACTACCATTTCAGCTTAAATCAGAATGATGTTTAAATCTTTGGGCTTTCTGATCATTCTTAATTTTAAATATGAATGCAAAATTATCAATCTTCATGATAATTGAAGAGTTGTGCTCTTCAATTGTGCTCTTCTTGGCCAACAGCATCCTGGCCTGTATAAGAAACAGTGTGGCCAGCAGGGCTAGGGAGGTGATTGTCCCCCTGTACTCGGCACTGGTGAGGCCACACCTCGAGTACTGTGTTCAGTTTTGGGCCCCTCGCTACAAGAAGGACATCGAGGTGCTTGAGCGAGTCCAGAGAAGGGCGACGAAGCTGGTGAGGGGTCTGGAGAACAAGTCCTATGAGGAGCAGCTGAGGGAGCTGGGCTTGTTCAGCCTGGAGGAAAGGAGGCTCAGGGGTGACCTTATCGCTCTCTACAGATACCTCAAGGGAGGCTGTAGTGAGGTGGGGGTTGGTCCACGTGCCTGGTGACAGGATGAGGGGGAATGGGCTTAAGTTGCGCCAGGGGAGTTTTAGGTTGGATCTTAGGAAGAACTTCTTTACCGAAAGGCTTGTTAGACATTGGAACGGGCTGCCCAGGGAAGTGGTGGAGTCGCCATCCCTGGAGGTCTTTAAAAGACGTTTAGATGTAGAACTTCACTAACACTGTTAGTGTTAGGTTAGAGGTTGGACTCGATGATCTTGAGGTCTCTTCCAACCTAGAAATTCTGTGATTCTGTGATTCTGTAATTGGATGACTGTTATGTGTTATGTACTCAAGATACAATGAAAAAAAAAAAAGAAGAAAGAATGTGTCTTACCACATTTTTTCCACTATGTGGTAACACAGTTGAGAATTAAAGACTTGGATCCTGAATGTTCCAATAAATCAGCTCTCCCTCTTATACTGTCTTGCATAAGACCACAGTTCACCTTGTTCAGTTATCTTGTGCATTACTACACAAACTTAAGAAACTCTACAGAAATACTTTATAATATAATGTATAAAAATGTATAATGTATAAATATATAATGTATTAAAATTTATAATATTAAATAATTAATATAATTAATAAATATTTGACACCTGTAGTTCATCTTGTAGCTCACATGCAACACAAATTCCAAACAAAAGTATTTTAGAATATTTCTTCTTTACTCCTATTATTTTTGGAAATGTTATGTCTTTGAAATATCATTGTTAGCCTATAGTTCCCAGCTTATTGTCTTTTGTTTATTCTTGGACTTTCTAAATTCCACTCTTTCTTTTTAGGTTCTGATGTCATTCACTGAAAGAGAACACCTGCACTTTATGCTGTGCCTGAATTATAAGCAAAAGGTACCCAAAGTCACAACAAGTCTTAGACTTTTGGTCAGTGACTATTAGTTAAGATTTCTATGCATTATTTTTAAAAGTATACATACTTCAGATGTTGCCTTTCAAGCTGAGTTTTAAAAGAACAGCTTGTAAAAACAGTAAGCATGGGAAGAGCATGGGAAGGGGAGGAAGACAAAGAGATTGGCCCTGCTGTCATTAGTGATTACCTAACTTAAAAAGCAATTGCCTTTTTTTTTTTTTTTCTGGAAGTTCAATTGAAGAATAAGCATATATATCTGGCATTAAATGCTCCTTGCATGCTTTTTTCAACTTTATTATTATTATTATTATTATTAGATATAGATATTTTATTTCAGTACATCTGTTTCTGCTTTTATAGCTTTTCCCTTTTCCCCTTATTCTTGCCTGAGGTCAACATTTTTTTCGGCTTTTTCCTCTATGTTATGGCATGCAAATGCCATCTTCAGCAGAAAATACTAGAAAAAAAAAAGCTCTTTTACAAACACCTTCATATGTTACCTTGAATTTTTACAATTGGTCACACTTTCTAATTCATTTTCTGCTGATAGTGAACAAATGTCTTCCAAAAACATTCTTTATATGTTGGGTAATGATAATTTTGGATTCCAGTCTTTCAAATTCAAACTCATGCTAAAAATAAGCAGACTGAACAGTTGAGACAAGCAGGTAATTTTTAATAATATCAGACAGTTCCTTTCTGTTAAGAATTACTACTCTCTCATCTCTAATCAACCTTCTCTGCTGTAACAGCAGCTGCCAATTAGGGATGTTGTCTCTTGGCAGAGTGCTCAACCCACACTTGATTTATTTTAAATCTGTAGTGTTTCTTCATGGAAGGTGAGGAGTGTTTTCCGTGTTTTATACCATCAGAGGCTCATGTCATGTTATACAAAGTGGTCAGATCATGCTGGAGTACTTACAGATTCCAACAGAGTTTCTCAGGGGAAAAATCTAGGCTCCTGACAATGCTAAAGAAAGAGGAATACTTATTTCTCCTTTATATATATATATATATATATCACAAAACCCATGTCTTTCTGTAGAAATGCCCTTACTGATTTCCATGAGACCTTTTTGTCTGATACTACGTATTTATCTAAAAGTTACCTGCCAAGTTTAAGCTAATAGCATTAGCTCCCCAGTTAATATATATATATATATATTAACTATATATATATATATATATGAAGGAAAGTTCTGCACAGAATCATCCTGTGGAGACACATCCTGGTTGGTTTAAATTACAAGAATAGAAGAGGTGAATCTATTCATGTAAATTCATCTTTTTTTTTTTTTTTTTTTCCCCCACTGAATTTTAGCAGTAACATTTTAAAGACTATGAAAGCAAGGCTTAGAATATTTAGACCAAATTACATCTAATCTATCCCCTTTGCCTTCAACCTTGCTTTTTTTGTACATGCAAACACACATATACAAATTCATCAGCATAAATTTAAAGAAATTATTGAAGCTTTGGAGATTTGATTCAGCTTAAATCAAACATTGTTGGAGGTAATAATATTAGGCATGTTATAAAGCCTATCTACTGTTGCTTAGATATTAACATTGCAAAGAAGGAAAATCACCCCTTGTGATTCTTCTTCATTCGGCAACTTTTTTTTTTTTTTCAGTTTTATTACTACAAAACAAGCTAAAATTAGCATAACCAGACTGGCAGTTACAGAGAAAAGGAATCATTTCATTTATATCATATCACTTCATTTAGTGATACTAGAAAGTGAGTGGTTAAATATCAACTGCTGCTACCTGCAAAACAGGACATTAAAATTGTCTGGCAAATCAGGCAGTATGTTACTAATCTCCACAAAATAGGAAGCTTGACAAGACCATCAACCAATACTTCGAAAGATTGTACTGTTCTCATGCTATTTTAATTCTAGACTTTTTTTTTGGCTTAAGAACTAAATTAATGGCTGCAAAAATGTCTGGATAATTAAGAGACTTGGAAAAAATCTCCTGGGAGCTTAAACAGTGTTTAGCTTGTCTTATTTTGTTGATGAGCGAGACATTTTCATAAAAGAACAAAAGAGAATAACTCATAATAAGAACAATATAAAGCTTAAGTATTTAAACGTCCCCCCAAATTAACTCATGTCTGAACAAGGTTAGAAAACCATGAGGTTTTTTTTTTTTTTCATTTAGAAAATGATTTTTTTTTTCAATTTAGATATGATTTATCCAATTATTAATTGATAGATTACAAGACTTGCCTCATATTCTTAGGAAGCAGTAGCCTGCCAAACCATATAATAAAAATTGCTTGTATAAATAAATATACGTAAGCATGCACATACATACATTCATATATAAAATGTAGTCCCTGCCCCCTCAAAACAAACAAACCAACTAAAAACATGAAAAACCTTTAGGGAAGCTTTATTTTACATGTGCAGCATTCTCATTCCAGCCTGAACTAGACAAAGCAATGTTACGTGAATGAAGTTCTTTTATTGGGTAATATCTATGCTTTGCACCTCTTCTAAAGAGACACAAATTAAGTGAACAAAATAGAAACAATGAGAACTAACTGAATGTGAAGAAATAAAATGTAGAGGAAATGAAGAAGAGGAAAACAACGAGAAGGAAAAGGGTGAGGAAAAAAAAAAAAAAAAGCACATGGAAATTTATTTATTTTTAAGAAAATGATGGATAAGTGTTGAAGTAGTTTTGCTTCAGCTTTATCTTTCCTGGAAATGCTACAATGCATAGGCATGGTTATCATTATGATACATCTTTTCTTCTCCTAGATTTGAAACGAGAACATTATCTTTCACAAGACACACCAAACTTTTGAAATTTCAATGTAGCTGTTGCTGCTTTCCTCTTCTATTTCATGCAGACTTGCATTTTATCAGGCAGTTTTCATCATGGAAAATATTTTCTTCTATCCATTCTTTAATGGTGGTAGTAAGCTTCTTGCTTAATACTTTTAAGAAAAATAAACATTGCATAGTAGGTAATTGTGGAAAATTCAATACTTCATTTTCAAACCAACGTTAAGAATGGATGCCTTGAAAATCTTGACTTTATACTGTAGCACATCTTCACATTGATTTACTAGTCTTATTGTAGTGTTTCACTTTATGCCACAGGTTTTCCCAATTATGCAACTTCTTTTGTCCTGAATACAATGCTTACTTACCTTGTTTGGTGTTCTTCCTCTGATCATAAGATAGTCCATAAATAGTTTAAACCACAGAGAAACATCAAGGTGCTTAATAAGTAACATATGAGAATTTGTTTCATCAAGGTGACTATCAGTAATAGGAAGTTATGAATTAGTATGTAAATGGGGGCTGGACAGGATGACCTTCAAAGGACCCTTCCAACTTTAAACATTCTGCGATTCTGTGATCTGACAGCAGATATTATATTTGAGTGAAGCACAAAGCACTATTAGAAACATTCATAAGTTTGGATGATTTGCCAGATCTGATCTTTTATTTTCTTTCAAGGCTTTCTATTGCTGAGCTGTGTTTATTCTGGATTTACTAGTGGTGTAAGACCAGTGTGACTTAGTCAGGCAGCTGCATTTCAGTTTATTGAAGTGAGTGGATCTTTGGAATTAAATGTTCATTTTCAGCTCTGCATTGTAGGTTTTTTTGTTTTGTTTTGTTTTTGTTTTTTGACAGAGTTTCAAACTCTGACTCTTAAGAGTTCCTATTTGCACTCAAATTTCTTACTCTGTGCCAAAGAATGTTCCTGATTATTGCTTTCTCTCCTACCAATACTGATCCCGATTCTCTTGGTTATGTACCCCAAATCCTTCAAATATAGGTGTGCTGGTAATATTTGTTAACATGCTTTGGTGCCCCAGTCTATGTAATCTGCCATAACGTTCAGTAAAGAAGGCATTCTGGTTATCCAGTATTTGGTTATCACAATTAAGCCAAACTAAAGCAAACTGAAATTGAAATATATATATATAAATTACATCAATACAGAGAACTTTTTTTTTTTTTTTTTAACATTTATAAGACTAGGTAAAGAAGTGGAAGAAAAGACACATGCTAGTCTGAGTATTAAGGTTTCTTTCAACCTTATTGGTCTATTCTCCCACATGCCCAGTAACAGGATGACGGCTAATGTGACGGGTGATGGGCTAATGTGCCAGGGAAGGTTTAAGTTGATTATTAGGAAAAACTTCTTTACCAAAAGGGTTGTTAGGCTTTGAAATGGGCTGCCCAGGGAAATGGTTGAGTCACCATCCCTGGAGGTCTTTAGAAAACGTTTAGATATAGAGCTTAGTGTTATGGTTTAGTGAAGGACTTGTTAGTGTTAGTTCAGAGGTTGGACTAGGTGATCTCGGAGGTCTCTTCCAACCTAGATGATTCTGTGATTCTGTGATCTGACTGACTTGCTCTTTGATCCTGAAGATCACAAGACTGAAACCCTGGTCAAGCTTGCAATCTTCCTTCATAATTTATGCTCTCTACATGCATTAGGCAGGCCCAATTCAGGAACATCCACCAGAGACCTCTGTCATGATAGTGCCACGAGAGATTTTCTGCCCCCAGACTCTCTTTCTCTCCTCCCCTGGGTTTCCTCTGATAGAGTTGCTTCCTGCTTGCTGTTATCCAGGAATTCAAGAGAAGGAGAGAGATGACACTTCAGTGTCTCTATGAACACTGAGCTGGGCCCAGACTGCTCTTTGTTCATCTCTCTACTATGTCACCACACTTTCTTAAAAGAATTTTGGTAGGGGACAGACAAGAAGATGGAATTTCCTGGGGAATTCTCATCCTGGTCTATATATGTAGAGAATGAACTGCTTCCTATTGCATGAGGTCTTTCTTTAAGGGGAGAGAGATATTCATGCAGTGTGCAAGTCTGGTGGTTTTACTCAGCTGCACAACAGAGCTCCACCCCAATTGGTCTCTCACTCCCCCTCCACAAATGGAAAAGGGGGAGAATATAGAAAGAAAAAGGCTCAAGGGTTGAGCTGAGTACAGGGAGATCACCCAACAATTATAATCACAGGCAAAACAGACTCAGCATAGGGGGATTAATGTAATTTATTATCTATTACTAAGAAGCTAGAACAGTAAGAAATTAAAAGCAAACTAAAAGCACCTAAAGCACCTTCTCTCCCCCCCTCCCCCCCCCCCCCCCCCCCCCCCCCCCATTCACCCTCTCTATGTCCTCCATGTGAGCAGCACCGGGGAACAGGGTTTGGGGGCTGTGGTCTGTCCTTCATGCTTCGTCTTTGCTGTTCCTTCACTGTCACTCTCAGCCCCTGCTCCAACATGGGGTCCCTCCCACAGGATGCCACCCTTCCTGAACTGATCTTGTGTGGGCTTCCCACAGGCAGCAGCTCTTTAAGAACTGCTCCATACCACGGGGTCCATCCCCCAGGGGCAAACTGCTCCAGCACGTGTCCCCCACGGGCAACAGCTCCCCTCAGACCCCTTGCTCTTGCATGGGCTCCTCTCCACAGGCTGTAGCTCCGGTCTGGGGCCTGCTCCTGTGGGGGCTGTCCATGGGCTGCAGCCTCCTCCACATCCACCTGCTCCACCGGGGGCTCCTCCGCGGGCTGCAGAGTGGAGATCTGCTCCGTGTGGGACCCATGGGCTGCAGGGGGACAGGACAGCCTGCTGCACCAGGGGCCTTTCCATAAGCCACAAGGGAACTTGGGGCTGTGCCTGGAGCACCTCTTCCCCCTCCTTCTGCACTGATCTTTGTGAATACAGGGCTGTTTATCACTCCACACTCTCCCAGTTGCTGTTGTCCAGCAGTATTGTTTCCCTTTCTTAAATCTGCTCTTACAGAGGTGCCAGCAACATTGCTTATTGACTTGGCTCTGGCCAGCGATTGGTCCCTTTGGAGCCAGATGAAGCTCTTATCTAACATGGGGCTGCTTCTGGATTTTTTTCACATAGGCCACCACTGCAGCCCCCCACTACCAAAACCTTGTTATGTAAACCCAATATAGCCACACGGAGCATACAAGATCAGATTCTTACACTAAGCTGCTCTCAAGAGCACCCAGATCTCCACTGACTACTGAGAGAGCATCTGAGACTACACTACTGGCACTAAAGCATCCTCTTTCTTCATCATACCCTTCTTCACCATGTGTGCTGCAGGGGTTTGGTTGTGGGGCCTTCTGAATTGTCATGGTTTTGTTGCAGTAGAAAGAAAATAATGATGTATGTAGGTGTGCGCACACACACACAAGCATGCATATGGTACAAACACAGTGTTTGATCCTCATCAATGTGTCAATTTAAAAAAAATTGACTTACTGATTTTTACTCCAATCCATTATAGGAAAACATATTTAAAATTTCAAAAATGCCAGTTCATTAGAAATAAATATTTCGTGGTGAGCTCCAGACTTTTTTCTTTTTCCTTTCTTTCCTTAATTGTCACTGGTACAGTGGTCTCACAAAAAAAAAAAAAAATGCAGTGATTTGTAGCTACCGTTTATCTGATCTTCTCTTTGAGCTCTTTTAGGGATGTTATGAAATAGAAACATAGTTCAGTAACTAGTGATGGTTCTAGCTGATTTCTCCTTAACAGTGTTGGAACCTAAACCCACCATTAATTTTATATATATATATATATATATATATATAAGAGAAATATTTTTCCAAGTAAACCTCAGCAGTGTGTTGTGCTGGACTCCTTATGTGACTGAAATTTCCAAGTTCTCGACCAAACCAGCTCAACTCTCATTTAGAGAAGAAAGTGATTTACCAAAAGAAAAAGTGCTCTATTTATTTATGTATTTATTTTAGCATATACACATGAGTGTCTCTCTCTCCTTAAAGAAATTCTTGTAGGATAAAGATGATGCAGCACCTTATTCATAACAGCATCTTTCATTCCATCACTTGGACAGTGGATAGATACAGGAGAAGAGAATCACTGAGAGATATACAGGACATACCCTCTTTCACAGGCCAAATTCATAATGCTCTCAGTCATAATTTTCATTTTTCTCTACAGGAAAGGAAAACAGTGATTCATGAATATTGGATTGCAGCAAAGTGATTTTTTTAAACATTTCCAGCACCAAAAATGTTTGATCCATTTCCTCCCCCCCCCCCCCGCCCCCATCCGAATTCAATAAATAAAGAAGCAAAATAACCACCATTCAATAAAGGAAAAATATTCACCAAGATGAAATGTTTGCAGCAATTTATTTCACACTTCAGTCACCAAGCAACTGCTTACTTCAGATATTTGGATTAGAACTTGCATTGTTTGGCACCTAAATACAGTCTGCTAACCAGAAGGTGAGATATCTATCTCCAAGCTGAATTGATCAAGAAAACTGTGCTGTATGAGGTAGTCTGACATGAGTATACTATAGTAAAGGGTAGCAGTCTACATTTATCCATCACATAAAAGTCAACCTTTGTGAGACAGGCTCAGTGATTGAAAAAGGACCTTTTCTATGCTTTACAAAGTTTTCATTTAGACTTTATAGCTTTTATTTCTCCCCTTCTCTGTGTCAACTAATCATCTCTTCCATGGCAGATAAATCACTGAACACTCCCATTCACTAAATCATGAACGGGAAGCTGCCCATAGATACCCTGAATTTCATGACTTATACCCAATGGAATAACGTGTAGTTAACTTGTTAGAAATCACTTCCTTTTTAATTTTAATTTTATTTTTATTTATCACCTTTTAAAGACATATGTACTACCTTTAGTTTCCCAGAGAAGTACAACAACAACAAAAAAATTAATCACATTCCTGAATTAAGGTCTGTAAATGCAGATACCATCTCCTCTTTCACCAGAGAAGTTAGAAAGGCAAGGTTTGATGACCCTATGAAATAACTATTCAAACCTGAAATATTACAAATATCCTGAAAATAGGAGTATATTATTAGAAGTGATCTTTGAATGAATAGATCACTTCAGTCAAATTATCATTAATCATATTGATTGGATGTAGCCTCTGCAAGGCTGAATAAACTGAAAGGGAGAGGAGCAGCATCAATGTTGCAACAGTAGTATGAAGTAATTCCACTCCGTTCTGTTTGTTGTGTGGTATCATATTCTCCTCCTCCACAAATACATGGGATAGGCAATAGTGGAAAATTTAGAGTTTAGGCAGACGAGCTTGGGTAAGAGATATATAAACTTGTCACTGTCATATTTCTCATGTGAAGAACTGTTGTGTCTGGGCATTTTTAACCTCAGGGTCCAAGAAAAGGCATCACAAAAATCACCAGGAGAATCAGCATTTGAAATGAAAGATTGGGTCTAAAATGCAAAGCCACTTCATGCTCCATTTGATTGAAAATTATTTTCACAATTGTAATATATCATAAGTCTTCATATATGCACGGTGCTACCATTGAGCAGAGAATAAAAAATCACTTTTGATTGTTTGGTATTTTCATACTTGATTCAAGTTAATGTTATGTTGAATTCATACTTGTTTGTTTGTTTATTTATTTATTTATTACTTTGTGAGTTCTTTGAAAGAAGCAAAATATGATCAAAACATGACTGCATTAAGTTTTAAAAGGTAAGATGATAAGGTTATAATTTCAGTCAGTGGTTGTATTTCAATTTATTAATCCTTCAAAAAGCACATGCATCCTTTAAAGATTTCCTTTAAAAATACAAAGCTTGGGTAAATTCCTAACTGAACTGAAATTGCTGAACTAAATACTTCATTAATGTCTTGGTATAAAGAATGATAAGGAATGTCATAGATGTTGCAGCTCTTGTTTCTTAAAAAGCTTCTTAGGACTCAAATACTGGCTTTTGGATACAATTGGTAAACAACAATGATTTCAAATGCAAAATTTTAAATCTTAGACTAAAGTAAGCTTTTTACGGTCTTACTCCACAAGCATATTTCTATTGTTAAAATAGAAATATGAAAATTTTACATTGAAATATGTGTAAGTAAAGTTATGATTAATGATAAATTGTGTCATGGTGAGAGGCCATTGACCAGGGAATAATTTTTACATGCATATTCTACGCTGTGAAATACCACTTGTATTTCTCACATGAACAAAAGAAGAAATACTGATCCAACAGAAAAATCTGCTAACTACTTGTACCCATTTCTTTTCAGCAATCATAAATAATTATTTAATAAAAAGGTTTTATTTTGCCCTTTAAAAATATCACTGCTCTATGGCTACAGTTCAGTACCATATCAAGTTCAAGTCTTTTTATTTCCACAGAATAAGAATTTTGGATTTATTTCAGAAGTTACAACTCTTACCCATGAGATATTTTTGAACACAGCCAAGAACAAAAAGAAAACTCTGATTTTTTGATTTTTTTTTTAAAAAGAATAATTTTGAGTACTTATGAATGCTTGCTTTCAATATTTTGAACTACTGAGCCTGACAATATTGTTAGTCAAATTCAACTGGGAAATTTTTATCTGGATGAGATTTACCCTATATTTGAATGTGACCTGAAGCCTTTTTTTCTAAATTGTAGGCTTTATACAGAACTGATTTTCATCCATTTGTGGTTTTGCAAACCATTATTCATGTTGGCTCAATGAACAATTTCATAGACATACTAATATCCACAGGTTTCTCATGAAAATTACTGACAGTGTGAATATCCACTGAATAGTCAAAACTCAAGCTGTAAGAACAGCTGCCTAATTCACCTTTTAGTGCTCTATTCCCTGACCAATTCATCAAATCTTTACAATGAGGAATAAATAAATGCATGTGGTACACAAAAAAAAAAAAAAAAAAAAAAAAAAACTAAATAACCTTAAAACCTAAAAAAAAAATAAATTAAAAAAATCAGGGAATAAAATATAACATTTATGTAAGATGAGTGAATGTGTGTGTGTTTGTATACATATTTACGACACTTACAATCTTTCCAGTTCCTCTGTACATTGTATTGGCCCGTGTTTAGGCCTTAGAAATAAATTCTGAAGTTTATAATTTTGATTTATTGACAAGCTTGAAAATTTACCTTTCTTGTTTCTGCTATTCCATTTCCACTCATAATCTGTAGTTATTTGGAAATGGCGTAATGAGGGGAGCAGGGGATGTTTGAGGAATTGCAGCAAGAATTAACTTCTCCATCTCTATTTTGCATGTGAATACATACATTCTGCATGGGAAAAAAAAGGCAAAGCTGTCTCTAAAACCCTTTGCATGAATGTAGGTATATCAAATTCATAGAAAAAAAAAGAATGCAAATATGAAAACAATTGCATTAACATTTTCTGTATCATTTGTCTAGCATGAGACTAAATCTATAACCAAATACTATGCAATCACTTCAATCAAAAGCTTCTTTAAACAGAGGAGCCTTGTGTTATGCCCTGAAGGGAAACTAAGATTCACAGCCTCTCAACTGAACACAGCCTGTGCTTACATCTTAAATGTGCAAATCTGGGGATCTTTACCTTAAACACCTCTACTGAATTAATTGTAAAGGGAAAACTAAGAGAGGACACATTTATGCAACACTGTACAGATTAGCATTTAAACATGCCCTTAACACAGAGCAGGTCTACTGCAGTTCTGTCATTGTGAAAGCAACCCTTTTCACTCACAATGTCCTTTTCCATTCAAGGATCATAAATACCAGTGGAAAGCTCCTAATGTGTGTTCTTTTAAATACTAAAATCAGCGTCAGCATGTGACTCAGCTACAATATCGTAAAATGATGTGCAGTTATACAGAAACACCATGCTACCTGAGGAGGACTTTACTTCTCTGTGAAATATTATAAAAGGAGGCACTAACTAGGCACAGATTATGTCCTTTCTTTCCTACTCTGCTTTTCAATGGCATTTGCTGGAGAAAGGTTGTTTTCTGTTGTCTTTTTGGAGCAACACCAATTACAATTCAGCTGGTGGTGTTTCATGAACATTAAAAATGCCAAATCATACTGGTAATGAGACTGCTCAATTCAAGTGCCCTTATCTTAGTTTCGTCTCTGATTTTTACAACCAAGAAACAATGAAATCTGGCCTTTCAAATACCTTTTCTGTATTCATCCTATGAAACAGTACTGCCCAGATCTAGTGAAGTGTAGCCTGCTACATTGAAGTACATGACTCAAATTTTACTTCAATAGATTTTTTTTATTTTTATTTTTTTTTTAACAGAGGAGCTCGATATTGATTCACTTTGTTGTGCTATCAGCTCAGTAAGTTATGAAATTTTGTGAATGATTTTTTTCACAGTCCCATTGCTGTACCATTTCTTTCATTCCACAATTGCAAGAAGGGCTCTTAGGGAGAGAGATTTTTGGACTACTGCTGCTTGATTTTTCTCTAACACATGAGCATTCCATCTTCCTATAAATGCAAAACACTGTCATGCATTAAAATGTTATTTAAACCCCTGTCCTGGTTACAGCTGGGACAGAGTTAATTTTCTTCCTATTAGCTGGTACAGTGATGTGTTTTGGATTTTTGATTAGAATAATGCTGATAACACACCAACATTTTAGTTGTTGCTGAGCAGAGCTTTCACCAAATCAAGGACTTCTCAGCTTCTTGTGCTGCCCTGCCAGTGAGGAAGCTGGGGTGCATGAGGAGCTGGGAGGCGACACAGACAGAACAGCTGACCAAAACAGAACAGAGGGATTCCCCAAACCATGTGGTGTAATGCTAAACTATAAAGCTGGGAGGGTTGGTCAGGGTGGGTGGGGTGAGGGTGTTGCTGTTCATGGTCTGTCTGGGTCTCTGTCAGTAGGTGGTGAGCAATTATATTGTGCATCACTTGCTTTGTATATTCTTCTGTTTATTATTATTAATAATTTTTATGTTTGTTTTCTCTTCCCTTTCTGTCCTATTAAACTGTCTTTATCTCAAGCCACAGTTTGTTTAAAAAAACTTTTTTTTTTTTTTTAAATTTCTCTCCTCCATCCCATTGTGGGGAAAGGGAGAGTAAGTGAATGTAATGTGCTTAGCTGCCTGCCTGGTTAAACCACAACAGCCCCAAACTACAGATGAGGCTGAGTTTTAATCTTGAAAGTGTACTGACCTTTTTCACTGCTGGGGTTGCCAGGCTAGCTGTACTAGTTAGATTACAAGCAGTGGTAGCAGAAAAGCATGTCCTACCCTGCAGAGCAATTCAGGCCACAGAAAGCGTGAGAAAGACATCAGCTCACTGGAGATAAACCAACAAGGAGAAAGAGTCAAAGGGATAGGAACACCATCCATGTGAGTTTTTTTGTTGTTGTTCTGTTCTGTTTGTTTTTTAATTTAATGAGATTAGATATCAAAATTGATTTTCCTGTAATAATTCAGGTCTCATTGCTATAATCTGCTACTCAACTTTACTGTATTACATCAACATTTTCCTCCCCTGTTCCTTTAACCAGATTTTTCCCCTGTTCAGATATTTTTGTTGGCTGGCTCTAACTTTCCACAGTGCCATAAAGCTCCTGGACCCTGTCCATGATTTAATACTTCATGCTCTGTATGAGCCTGAATCCGTATTTTCTTCATCTCTTCTCTTTTGCTTTCCTCTCCAGAGCTGATTGGACAAAGTGGCATTTTATATATTTGGCTATCTGGAAGATATTAACATAACACTGAACTGAACACAGCTGATCAACTACTGAGGAAAATGTTGTTGAACAAATAGAAAAAGAAGTGAAAAGGTGTTTAAATGGTTCAAACAGACTATCATATGAGTCTTTCTTGACTGCCTCAGCTCTCTGCTAAGCTACTGTATTCCTCTCTCTCTTTTTTGTCTTCATGATCATCCTCCATGGTACTCCTGATGTATGGAATGGCCACCATCAGTGTTTTTATTTTAAAATTTTGGCTCAGTGCTAACTATTTCTGGAATAATAATAATAATAATCTACCAGCATCTCTGTAATCTTTGCAGAGTAAATTAGTTTGCCATGAACTTCATGGCTAAACTGCCATTTGTACAAAAGCAGAGTAATTTACCTTAAGTATCTTAAAGTCACTGTGCTGTATGTATATATGTCAACACTGAGATATTGACATATCCCCATTTAAGGGGATAAAAAATCTTGTAAGACCTGACCCTCTTATTTTTGCTGACCATTATGATTCCTACATTTTCCATGTCCTTAGCTCTTTCATTTTCATACTCAACCCTGGGGAATTGTTCCATCTTCACAGAGCATTTCTCTGCAGAACAGAGAATTCTACTTAATTACTAAAACATAACTGATGATAGCCAGAATAACCAAAAAGAGGCTGACACTCAGGGAGAACAAGTTAGGCCACATCCCCAGAGTGTGTAAATCAGGATGAGTTGATTTTTATCATCAATTGCATTGGATTACACTAGCTGAGGCAATGGCTAGCTCTCCTTTAGCTCTGTTTTAGCCTTTGCATTACTCTAGTGGCATCCTCGACCTTCTTGTCTTAGTTTCATGGGTTTCATGTGTTTACACTCTTCATACCATCTGCTATTTATGGAATGACTCATTAAAGAAGTCACTCCTCCTACATGCAAGAGCAGGAAGCCTTTTTTCAGAAGCAGAGGCACTGTATTTTCTGTGTGTCAAGCCCTCTCTGTACAGCCTTTTCAATTGTGATGTTCTTTGTTACTGTATTAAAACTACTGATTTCTCCCTCCCCAGTCTGCTGTTCAATGACACGTGAGCTGAACTGATTACTCTGCTGTTTATAATTCCCTGTTTATAAGACTCTGTAAGGTAATAATGTAACACTTCAATAGTTTATTCAGACATATTTCTGGTTTCTCAGTAATTTCTTTTAAAAATATTTTAATGTTTTTCACTTCTATATTTTGACTGTAAAAAATGAAACTTTAAGAAAATTAACGTTTTCTACTATAAAAATATAAATAAGAATTGCATACAAGCCAAGAATATATTTATATGTTAGGAGGGATTCTGCCAGTAGCAAAAGTTTGCAGGTAAATTATAAACCCTCCACCAAGGAAATGTATAATAGATTTGCTGAAAAAATACCTATTTCCATGGGTGCATTTGAATTCCTTTTGTGAAATAAGATCAGTTACTCAACAAATTAAAACACAAAAATTAAAATTTAATATTCTGAAAACGCATGTATTTGTCTTGTTTGTCAAAATGAAATTTGTTAGGAAAAGGGAAGCTACATTTTATATCATATATTACTTAGACAAGCCATTATAATAAAATTATCAGTAAATTCATAAATCAGTTTTTCAGAACTGGCATTTTTCACATACTGTGAATTTACACTGTGCAGAAAGAACAATAATTTTCTCATAAAACTAGGGCTATTGGTAAATTATGATAACACAAGAAGAAACTAAATTCTGTCCTGGAAAAGATATTGCCTTGACTCCAGTTAAAATGATGTACGTTACCTGTTAATTCTATGGTTAGAAGAGCTGGAAGTTAAAGAAACTGATTTATTGTTGTTTGTTGTTGTTGTTGTTTTCAAGATGGTAATAAAATATATACAATAAAATTGATCATAATTTATTTTTAATCTCCAGATTGTCAGTCTTAAAGGACAAGAGTCATATTATCCCATGTGTTTGTATAATCTTTGTGAGAATGTGGCTTCATCCAAGACTATATTTTGGACACTCTTTGCTACAAATATAAATAAAAATACAAATAAAAATAAAACATAGCCATATCAGGAAAGAAAAGTACCTTATTAAGAGATTTTAATAACCTTTGATTTAAAGTAACTAAAACCTGAAAGCTAAATGAATGAAGCTAAAACCATATTGTGCAATGTTGAGGGGAAAAATAAAAAGAGCATACTAATGGTATTTAGACATGGACATATGATAAATTCCTGTTGCTTCTTTATCATTGCAATCATTTAAAAGGGAAAATGTTTCATATTCACCATGGTTTTAATAATCAGAAAGTCTTAATCGTTTATTTAAAGTTGACTAGCAGCTGCCTTAATGGAAGGCAAATTAGAAGTCTATGCCAGTAGCAATTTGAAAATATGCCTACAAATCTTTTTTTTTTTTTTTTTTTTGATAAATCTACAATTGACATCACATTTGCCTTATGTGCCAGTTGACATTATAGGCCAAATCTTGCCCTATCCATAAAACATGGTTCAATGGGGTAAGGCAGGAACAATTTGTGATAAGATTTAAACTTTCACAGAGAAAATGGAAGAGATAGTAAATGAGAAGGAGACTTATGTAGTGCTGAACAATATACCACATATGCAAGAGAATTTTATAATCAGAAATGCAAATGGCATGTCAGACAAAATAGTAGGTATCCACTTTCAGGTTTGAGAATGTTTATATTATATTTTTTGTGAATTAATTTTCTCCTAAGTGACATATATGCAGATGGTTAGTTGCTAAGTTGAAAAAAAAAGGGGCATTAATCTAAAAGACCTAAACTCAATATAAGGTGGTGAGGGTGGGGGTATCTCTGCCTTTTATACTTAAATGGAATTTTAACTTTGAAACAAAAACATAATTTAGGAAGGCAGGAAGCAGAAACAGAGAATTTGTGTTTGTTCAGTACCTTCTCTTAGACAATCAAAGAGTACTAATTCTCTGCTTATATTCTAGAGTAGTATTATTTTTTTCAGGGCAGATTTCCCTAGCTGAAAGGACATAATACAAAAACACAATAGTCATTTCATCCAATCTGTTTTACTGGCAGAAACTATAATTCACCTAACTTTCTCCTGTGGATTAGAATTTCCAGATCATACTGAACCTGAACAAATCTATAGGTGATATATAAAGCTTAATATAATTTGGTAGTTTCACAGAGTTACTGTTTTAAGTTTTTTTTGTTGTTGCTGTTATTGTTTCTTTCTCTTTTTTGCCCTTGGTATCTCAAAAAGTATGAATTAAGTAATAACACTGGCCATAAATTGTCACTAATGAAAAATTTAAATGAATCTGGCAAAGAGCCTAAAGAGGAAAAAAAAATGTGCAGTGTTATTTCTGTGAGCTAACTTTTGAATAAGAAGCTTCTGTGTTTGTTTATTTACAGCATTTCATTTGCTTATGCAGTCCAGCTAATTCTGCATGGAAATGTCATTCAGAGTGTATTTCTGCAATTATGCATTTCTACAGGAGCCATAAATGCAAACATTTTTTAAAAAAGTATCTGTTCTCTCTTTCTGCAATGCTTGTTTTCTAGCAGTCAGACTTCTACAAGTCAGACTAGGAGTATTTTCCTAAGTAATTATGGATAGAAAAGTAGAAAGTTCAATCTCTTTAAGAGAATTATAAATGGAATACAATGACTGCTAAAAATCTTGTACAATGACAGTTTTCTTCTAATGAAACACTAGTAATATTTGCTAGCAATAAGAAAAAATGCAGAAAGGTCTCTACCAATCTATTTTTATTTTTTTAATCATTATAATTATATAGTAATAATTAAAAAATTCCTGAGGTTAACCTTACCTGAGCAACAAAGGTTTTACTAAAGTAGGCTTTGAAAACAGTGTTATAGGAAGGATTTTTCTGTGTTAAGTCATACAGATAACTTATGGGATAACTAATTTCTCTTCTGTGGTACCTGAACTGCTGTCAGCAGCTGAGCCTGGCTGCCAAGGTTTGGCATCCCTTTAGTTTGCTGCTATGACTACAGGACTATGACTACATTATTGCCAACAATGTAGTACAGTTATTTTTCCAAGATGAGGACTGAAACTGAGCTAACCTCTAGTGCTTTCCAAGGTCTTTGTAGAGGGCCTTGAGCCTCCTGATCTTCAGATTTTAGAAGCTATCCTTTGAGCCTTTCCATTGCCTGAGGTGACAGCCAGAGAACCAATATGTTTGGATATTATTTTACACATAGGCATTTTATGACAAATCAAGTTATAAATTAGTAACATATTAAGCTGGTGATTTTATGGAGTGAATTAAACAAACAGGTACGTTCATTCTTCATGGGAACAGATGAAACCTCCTCCAGCCTGTAAAAAATAAAACCCATAGTGCAAAGGCAGAAGAGAAAAGTTTTATTTGTTCCATGCAATCAAATCCCTCTGAGATATAATACTAAGCACAAATTATTAACATTATTTGGTGGACTTAGTGTATGCCAATTAACCTATTTGTGCCATATCATGTGATGAAGAACACCTTTGTGTTTTACAGTCCTGAAAATGATGTGGCTGCATTTATTCCATTTTATTCATTCCATTATTATAACAAATGCAATAAACACTTCCTATAAATAGAACATCTCAGTTCTCAGTTTTTATGAGATAATTTTGCTCACTTTTCATATATTATATAATTTTAAACATTGTCTTAACTGAGTACTGTGTTGAAAACTGCAAGGAAATGCTAAATTACAGTTCTCATGAACTCGAGATTACAGGTAAATATACAAGCATGGAAGTTCTAGGTCTGTTCACTAAATTTGTAAAATATGAACTTATAACTGTCTACTGTCAGCTTAAAGAGCATGTATGTATAATGAAAGATTGGACAAAGGAATAGGTACCTTCAATGTCACATCAAAATATGCTAAAGGTATAAATGTAGGATATATCATGTTCAGAAGTATTAGTTATCAGTTTATAAATAATCCAAAAACTTTTAAAAAGGGATACAGGCCATCTTAGTATAACTTGATGTGATTCACTTTGTAAATAGTCCTCATTGTCTTTTTTTTTTTTTTTTCCTGAAATAGAGACTTATGTACTGGTATTGCTTGTAAGAATTGTTTTTAGAAGTGTTAATCCATATACAAATTCTTCTATTGTTAAACCTGTTTTCAAAGCTATTGTCAAGTTACTTTAGATGTTCAAAACCAGAATTTGTTTGAGGAAGAGTGCTTTATAGAACCATAATTAGTTTATTATAATGATATTTTACAAACAATGTGACTAACAATACCGAATTTAAATACAGACAACAATATGGTAACTTTGGAAGATGCAAAGTTTAAGTTGATCCATAACAGGAAAAGATCAAATACATGAAAAACATTTCAGAAATGTAATCCCTACACACTCCTTTTTTTTTTTTTTCTTCCACTTTTCCATTTATTATAGAAAACTAGTTTGCACATCTTGGTTTATAACAAAAGTCTCTTTACCCCAGTAATGTTTCTCTAAAAAATGACAGAAAAAGATATTTAGATTAGAGATGGAAAAATTTGGAATGATCCCTCTCCTAATTAGGCCTAGCAATTAGGGATAGGAACCTTTACAAATGAAACCAGTGTATAATCATTTTCAATTGTCATTGGGTGGGTTTTTCCTCTGTGCATGCATCTATCTTTGAGTCAATTTATCCCCATTTATCATTAAAGCACTCTGTGCCAGTAAATTCATAATGTAATTAAGAGGTATTAAAAGCAATCCTCATTTTGTCACAGATTTCTATTTTATGCTCAATTCTGTTTTTAATTACTCCTCTCTTGTTGTCCTTTTGACAGCTAAGCATTGATCAAAGAACTATTTTTACTAAGCTAATTTCAAATGTGATTTCTGTATGCATGAATCCTCCTAGTGAGTCCATCTTTCTGGTATATAGTTGGGGTTTTTTTGTTTGTTTGATTGTTTTTTTTTTTTAAGCTGTGCAAATTTAAGTACTTTGTCATTGGGTATTTTTAGGATTAAGCAATGGGTCTATCTTTGTTGGTAACTGCACTGTTAACTGCTGATAACATGGCTGATTTTCAAATTAACAGAGATAACTTACCATTTTCTTTCCTCTTTCTACTAAAGTTTTAAGTCTCAGACCTTAATGTTCTCCTTTCCCTTTGCCCATTTCATTTCTTTTTCTCATGATTTCTTTCTTTTGCCTGTTTGTTTGCCAACCAATGTTTTCACCCTTTTTCTGGTGACTATTACATTCCATTCTTCTCTTTATAAGATGAAATAGCAGCTAAAAAGTATGTAGCACATTACAAATACTGTAATTAACAGCAAAAGTCATACATTTTCCAAAGTTGTAACAGATATTTCTATGGCTCTATAGCACAAAATAAGGCAGAGGATCGTATCTTGGCTTCAGTGAAGGTGATGGCCAGCTTCCATGGGTTTTAGTTTGAAGGCTAAAAAGCCCTCTCTGTTTAGCATTGCACAAAGATTTACATGGTATCTGATATGTACTGGGCTTGGAAAATGATGAGTTAAACATGTTAGACCTTGAATAAGTATTAACAGAAGAACTCTGACATTAATTATTTGAGTCACAGACTAAATTTGTGGGTGTTTTAACATAGTCCAGAAGTTGGCTACTTTACATAACAAAATGCTGAGTACATACTTTCTGTATACTCTCAAGTTCAATCTGTTTGTTCTGCAAGGCATATCCTCAAAAAATACACAAAAATACACAAAAGCAAAACCCAGTAACCCAGAAGGTTTGAAGAGCTGGGAAGAATATAGGTAATAAGATAATTTGTTAGTATGCCTAGATGAGTAGTCTCAATTTAATGCTTTATATATGTGGGTTTTTTAGGTCATTTTAAGTAATAAGGGAAAATAGCAATAAATGTTAACAATCTAATTCAGTTTTACTAGAGAATAACTGAATGCAATGAAATTTCTTAAAATAGTTTTAAGCTGAAGGCTTAAATATTTCTAATAAAATGTTCCTATTTGAAATCTGCACTGTGCTTCTTCAGGTGACCAAGATTTTAGATAAATTTAATGTAACAGTGACAACAACAAAACATGAATTAAGTTTGAAAAGTTTACTAAATCAAGACTATTAGTGATTAGGATGGAGTTTAGATAAGTTTCCCAGCATGTCTCATCAAAAGAAGTTAAGTAGGAGCCTAGCCTAACTTCTCCAGAAGCTCTATTGCTTACAAAGTTCTAGAATCTAAAATAAGTACTGAGATAATGTTTTCTTCACTGTCACTTTTGTCACATGAGATTTCTGTCTTCGTTCTTATAGTTAAATATTTAATATCTGATTGTGTCCTACCTTATACTCTATTATAAAGATAGTACAGCACCCCCTATATACATTGCAGTGAAATGGTGTTTTTAGGTGCAAATTGCAGGCATTTTAGTGGGAGTGTCACTAATAGGTTTTAGTGGAAATAGTTCTCAACAAAAAAATATTATTTTGTGTTGTTATTATTTAGCCTCAAATAGTGTAATCATAAGTACTTTTGAAATATGGCACCATCTGGAAAACAGATAGTACTTACACTTGGTAAATGCCACTAGAAGTCTTCATTTTCCAACCATCCAGATCACAACTGGTCAAAGGTGCTGTGCCATTCCCTTTTGGTCTGCTTGTATGATATTCTTCCCATAGAAATGAGTGTGTTGAAAGAGGAATGTTTTATTCCTGGTTCTGTTCTCAAGAACTTAAAATTGATGTACTCTATAATAATTCAATCTAGGTATTGCCACAGCAACCTAGGTGACACTTTGATTACATTAGTTATCTTTTTCAGGATTCTTGGGTTCTGCACTTCAAAAACATCCAGATATTCATTTCCCTATTTCATTTCAGAACAACAACTTCAAAAACAATGCTCTTGAATACCTTTCAGAAAATAATATTTAGAAACTTCATCCTGAAGGAAGAGCAAAGCTATTACCATAGGAGAGTGATAATCATTATTTTGTATAGTGGCTGCTCATTTACCCATGACATTAGTTAGCAACAGACGTTTTTGCACCTGGTTAGTTGGTTTATGACATGAAGTATATAATACAGATATAGTTAGTGTGCTTTCTTATTTGAAGTTCATTTTAAATTTTTAATCTTTCAATTACACTAGGGAAGTAGAAAATAAAAGTAAATACAGTTAACTCTTCTTTCTTCACTGTAATTGGTATATGTTAAGAAAATAAAAATAGTTTCAGTATTTTCCTCTCATTCTGTTTCAATCAAGGCAAAAACTTCATATGTGGGTAGATAATTAACTAAACATATACTCAACCCACAGTCTCTGAATCATATCTCTTTTCTCAGCTAAACATTCTTTTTTTTCTGATCTTATACATTTCAGCTCAGTTTTACACTAATAAGTACACTAATAAGTTCATTTTATAACATTGATCAACAAGCTTTACTTCTTATAGTAGTAATTGTTGAAATAACTCTTTGTAGGAAAACAGTTCTTCAAAGATTTTAAATTGTGCTGTCTGTATGCCTGATTCTAGAACTGAGGACATTCTGTCATTTATGATAATTATTTATTTAGTTCATGTAACTTCTTAAATAAAATAAAAAGAAGACTTTCCTTTGATACATCTGAATCATTATGTGAAATACTAATGAGGTATTAGTATTGGTCCAATAATATGCACCATCCCTGGTATTTTTGACTTAAAAGAGTATTACTCAAAAGCACTTATTAAAGTTTTGAAGTTCTCATTCATTCATTTGATCTGATTTTTATCCTTTTTTTTTTTTCCTCTTTCAGTGATTAGATTCTTATACGTTCCTGTCAAGGAAATTTTGAATGTACAAAATGAGGTATATCAAAATGGAAAAAAAAAAAAAAAAAACATCCTTGAGCAAATAAGCCCAATATCCACACCTTTTTTGATGAACTGTAGTTCTCTTCCTATGTAAAGCATCTTGAATAACAATATTTGCCACCCACTGCCACTGCTCCCTGCTTTTTGACCTCTTCCATTTAAGTCTGTACATATTTATATGGTCTTTCAGTTATGTGATTCATCCCACAAATTTTATATTATGACTCATATAAATTTTAATCAGCATCCTTCTTAGAAATATTTCTTGCTATGTTTTGCTTCACTGTATTCACTTGGAACAGCATGTTGTTTATTTTTAAGGAGCAAAAGAAAATCTATGTATATATATATGTTTAGACATACTCAGAACAATTAAATATGACTTGCCATCAGACTTTTTTGCCACAATTAATAAATACTATTAATTTTGAGTCACAGGAATTTTTGAATCCCTGTAAACATTATATAGTAGAACAGTAAGATATATTTTAACAGATAATGAACATGTTGGTTTTTGTATTGTGCCTTCTCCCTTTCTTTCATCCCCATTTGCCTTTGGCTTTAAACATTCCAGTGTAGTTCACGTAAGACTTGGAGAGGGTTTCAGAATGAATAGAAAGCCAAATGTTTTGCAGTTGATATCTGCAAGTTATTACTAAGATGTATTTATTTATTTTTTAATACCTGCGCACTTGTCTTCTGATTCATTTATGGTGTTCACTGAGGTTTAAAGGTCCTTTTAGACTGAGTTTTGACGGTACCTCCTTGTTTTTTTTTCTTCTCTTCTGTTTTCAGGTTTAACTTTTCCTTGTTGCTTCTAAGGGAAATCCTTCTTAATTATTGATTTCTGTATATTGAGTGGTATCAAATTAAAATATTCATCCTGTGAATCATTTCCTTTGTCTGGAAAGCCTTATTGCAAGATTTTTCTCCATCAATTTAGTTTTCCTTCATCTTTCTCTATATTCTTTCCAATTTTGATGTTCCATCTCGTTGTCTGTCCACAGCACTATGCTTTTATCCACCGTCTGGAAGAGTATGTATAATATGGATCAGGCTGCTCTGGATCCTCCCTTTCCTTTCTTCTTTTCAGTTTTTCTTTAGATTCCTTCCTGAATAAAAGATTTCTGTACCCCAAGCCACCTCTTACTCTGTTTTCAAATTCCAGTTCACTGCTGGACTATCCATTCTTTTGGGTGTTCTGTATTGGATCCTTTACTTGTTATACTGAGAATTACTAGAAGAGTTCCCAATAGAGGGAAGGCATGAGTTGCATCTTTCTTTCCCGTGTTTATTATTACTGTTTCCATTTCTCTTCTCTCTTAGCTTTGCACCTTCTAAGTCCAAGAGAAATGTTCAGTGGTCTCATAAGGACCTATACAGAAGTTAAACACCTAGGTTATGGGGAACCATGTTTTCTTCCTAGAGCCAGAAGCTCTACTTCTTTTAGCTTTCAGTAACCGCGAAAAATAAGTTACTAAAAAGTTTGAGAAGGAGATAACTGAAGCAGTGAAAACTTGTTTTATTTTCTACCATTTGTCTGCATCAGAAACCTTTAGTAGGTTTGAAATACGAAATTAGATGCTGGAAAACATTCTGCAGATTTTGATTGCCTCACAGTGCATACACATACAAAGAATTTGAAGCTATCCTGAATGTTGCACAATGCAATACAATTTATTTTAGCAATATTTTGCTGCAGTTATCAATTCATGACTCCCACTCTGCCCAAAATATCTTACTTTTATCTCCTGAAAGAAAACACATTTTCTGTCAAATATGCAAACCCCAAAATATAGGCAAGAAATATATTTAAACATCCAGCCAAGAGATGGAAGTCATGATAGTAGGTTGTACTGATTTCCTGTGTTTTGATAATGGATGCTTGTTACATATCCATCCTAGAGCTTAGATAAAAACAAACAAACCAATGAAAAAGAAACACATGAAAATCTTGAATTTATGCTCAACTTATCAGAAAGCAAAATATATAGAATGCAAAGGATGACAATTGATAAATAAAAATAAAAAATAAAAAAAGAAGCTTGAACTCCGATATTTTCCTTAAGAAATTATTTTTCCTCAGGCAACCAAGCAATTCTGGCAGCAGGCTGGTGGTCTTTCCTACCAATAAAACTGAACTGTTAAGAACTATTGAAGTTCTCTATCCACAGCTAACAATGACCTACTTTAAGCTACAGATTTCTAAGTAAAAACCATTAAAAAAAAATCCCTTCAGTCCATATGTTGTTTATTTTTGCTATAACAGCAAACTGTTCTCTTGGAGAGCAAGGGTCAGTCAGTTCCACAGGAAGCAGGAATGTTTTGCCCTTTCATTTGCTGCTTTGTAAATAGCAGCAGGTATTACTTTTCCCTCATAATGTTTGAACAAGTAGAAGTGGTTAATGTGATAATGCAGTCTTTGCAACTATTGTTATTTGAATTCAGTATAACAGATCATCTGGAGATGGATATATGAACTCCTATTCCATGACATTTCTTTTGCAAATGGTGCAATGTTTTGACCACTTTCCTGACTCTACCTTCTTTTTTGCCTTTTAAAAAATTGTGTTAAAATTATGTTTCTTACATAGTACATGTTATCATACCAATAATACATGTTATCATACCAATATTTTAAACATTTGTATTTTTCCTTTAGTTTAGTTTTATTTTGTTTAATTAGGAACTAGTTTTCCTGTATAAAATGAAAATATCACAACCTAATTTACATCAAAATGTGCAGTTTCAGTACAATTTTATTATTATTATTATTTTTCCAAATACTCACAGTTATTAGTCAGCTGTGGATGGGGGTAGTAATCTTACCCATGCATTTTCTGTAGTGCTGAGAAGAGGAAAAGAAGTAGCAAGCATTGAGGGTGATATTAACGCACACTGCAGATATGAACTGGTAGCTGAAGAGAAGAGTGATGAGTCATACAGTTGCAGTTGGTAAAATGCTTGCAGTTGGTAAAATGCTGAGCTTCTAATGATATATATATAGTTAGTAACACAGCCAAAGGTTTTTTTTTTGTTGTGTTTGTTTGTTTTTTCTTTCCCTGCTTCATTTTAGCTTTCCAAAATTGGAGGTATGTGATGAGCAGTAAATTATTCTTTTTATTTATTGTCCTTGGATAGTAAATTATCTTTATAACATTCCTCAATCTATTGAGATCAGTAATAATTGTGGAGGCAAGGAAGAAATATAGACTAGGACTGCATTATTTCTTTTGGTTGTTCTCCTCACAGTGGTGTTGATCCAATTTAAATTAACTTTATTCAAAGTAAGACCAAATTTATTTCATTTCACAGTTTGCAATCCAAGCCGAACAATGTATAAAATCAAAAAGGATTCCTCAGAAATAAAATATCCAAATCTGACAGCAGTCAGTTGTAAGTTTCTTTAAGCATTCTATGATTTAAGCATACATATCAATTTTGGGAGGTTTGGGGATACTGGTATTTAAATGATTCTGGCAGCCAATCTGTGCTGGTACTGATTGCACAAAATACTGCAGCCTTTAAGGAACAAGCATTATTTTAAAGGAATTATGGAATCATTTTCCAGTCAGGCTTCGGTATCTTACTATCTATTTTAGTACCAATAGTAACATATGCTGTGTAAGAGAAGTATTTGAACAATGATTTCCATACACTGAATTGCCGTTCAATAAGCATTTTCTTGTTCTGGCTATTTTTATCACATTTTGCTTTTGCAGGATAAACTGAAACCATTAATTTGACAGTTTCAGATGATTATACTACACCGGATGCCAGCACAATTTATTTAAGCTACTTTTTTGCATCTGTTCCATAACACATGCTTCAAAATATTTATCATCCTGCAGTAGGGAAAGAATAAAGGTCATTGCTTTTTTTTGATTTCCTCAGATTCACCCCAAAATGTAAGTTCAAACCAAATAAATTCTAGTGGGTCATAAGCCTTTTCTACAGATATAGGGCAATAGTATTTATTAAAGAGAACAGATTTTAAATACAGGAACATTATCGTAGATAAGAAATGACATATAAATTGAACAGAGGAAAGCAATTCTGTAGGCACATATGCTATCACTAACCTAATTTCATCAAGGTGCTACTGGTCCTTATTCCCAGTTCTGTAAAAATAATTTGAAAGAAAAAAAATACATAATTTATTGAATATTAAGATTGTAAAAAGGCAGGATAATACTGTAGAAATATCCTGGTCACATATATGTCCTATATGTATCCATTCGTGTTCCTCAAGTCTGGAGCATTCTTGGGGTTCATTCTACAATATGTATGCACTACTGCCGTGAAAGGAAGGGAGGACTCTCTTCTGGATAACACTCCTATTCAAAGGCCTCTCTGAATGGAATCCTTTCCCTATTGGAATGAGAAGTGATGTTTGCAATGATTTCACTAGGGGCCAGGCTGAAATCTTCACTATGGGTGAAGATTTACAATCTATTTACAAAATGGCATGGTAATTCTTCTGCTAGATAGAAGGTCATAATGGGTTAAATACTGAAGGAATATACATGCTTTTAGGTTTAGAGATTATATTGTTACTGCTTCTCAAAATTTGAAATGTAGTGTGATTTGTTAATCAGTTCAAGTAATACTTACGTCTGTTTATGTGGGAAGAACAATTTATTTATTTATTTATTTATTTACCTTAAATGGAAAACCAGCATGATAGAAAAACAAAAGTCTTTTATCAAAACCAAAAAACAACAGCTCATTTCTGAGCTGTAGACAGGAGGTGACTGGACAACGAAAGTGAGTGAGGAGGTTGTCCAGTTGCTAAGTCCTCCTTTCTCATTCAGTTTCATCGACAGCTCAGGTTATTTTCTCAATAGCTATTGGACTGGTACATCAGGAGCCGATCTGAGACATGGGATTCTTTATGCCAAGTTCTCAGCATCCATTTGGTAGGAATTTGGAGGTGTTATCTTGGTTTCAATGTCCATGGCAATTAGAGTGTTAGCAGAGCCTATTAATTGGAGAATATGAAGCACACATTCTGGTTTAATTTCACTACAGCCTATGCATTGTCTTCATAAAGGTCTTATAAAAAAAAAAAATAGAGAATGACTTATGCAGTCTGAAGGTATCAAATTTTTTTTTTGTGACTGAGCTCTCTGACAAGGTGACAGAGAAACGCAATTCATGAGACAATACAACCGTATTAAGCAAGAATACATAGAATTCATTTGAAAACAGCACTTTTTATCCAAAGCAAAATACTCATGCAGATACATCCTCAGTCTCTTGACCTCTGAGTAACTTAGTTATCTTGCTTTATTAGAATTTAAAGAATACACTAAATCGCACAATAATTGCAAAATTTGTATTTCTTTCAGTCATTTAATATCTACAGAAGACTTAAGAACATTGCCTCATGTGTTCTGAAAACAGAAAATAGTTTTCACAAAAAGAAAATTTCTTTCACAAAAAGTTGCATTACAAAAGAATATGTGATGGTTGTAAAATACGTGTCATTCAGATAATCCTAAATAATGCACTACTATTTCACACTTTTAATAACATAAAAATAATAAGAAAACACACCTCACTGACTAAATGCTTTATTTCACTAGCTGTCTAATACAAGGCGTTTAATGAAAATATTATTTTTTGCACAACATAAAACACAAAAATAATCAACATCCCTCAGCTTAAATCATGTGACCTTTTTATTACTATTTTATGTAATCTATTCCTTGGATTTTGCAATAATCTGTTCTTAAATAATTACAAAACATCAACTAGGTCATCTTGATATTTGAAATACTAGAAATGCATTGAAGGTTCATTACATAGTGACCCAATTTCTAAATTTAGTTCAGAAGCAATTGCTGCCTCATTGGGGACATCAATTAACTTTCAGGAAGTCACATGGTTATTGCTCACATTATAGTAACATTAGCTATATCCTAGTGGGATCTCTTAACCTCCAAAGCACTTTCTTGGAGTATAGAACCTCTGGTTTGTGAACTGAGTTGTATGAGTCTATTTCCAGATCTGACCTTACATATGGATGTTTCTGTATATAAAAAATACTCTAAAAATATATATAAAAATACATTATTTTTTAATATATATATATATATAAAAGAGAAAATGCAATTAATATCTAAGTGTTTCAGGTCAAATGAAGACAGGTTATCTAGTCCTCTGGACTGTGAAATAGAATGCTAGAAGTTCTCCTGAAGGCTGTAGGTAGACAAAAACATCTCAATATTCAGGATATTATACTGGGCAATTACCATTAGTAATGAGCAAAATCTAAGTCCTGCCAATAACCTAATCTCCTCCAGAGTCTTAGGAAATTAATTTTTTGAGATAGACTGAAGAGGTCATATTTTGGCAATTCTTATCATAAACTCCAAATTGTAGGAAAAAATAAAAAATAAAATCCTTAGAGCCACTATTAGTGTAAAGAAGGAAAAAACTCTTCTGAGCATGTGGGTATGCTGATCTTGCTATGATATTGTACTGGGTCTAGCTGGGATGGTAACTTTCCCTGCAGCAGCCCATACAGTGCTATGCTCTGCACTCGTAGCTAAAACAGCAGTGGTATCACACCGGTGTTGTGTCTGCTGCTGAGAAGTGCTGGCACAGCTGGCACTTTCTCTAGCCCTCCTAGGGGGTGGGCAAAAAAGTGAGAAACATCACCAGGGCAGCTGACCCAAACCAACCAAAGGGATATTCCATACCATATGATGTCACACTCAGCAATAAAAGGTGGAAAAAGGAGGAAGAGGGGAGGGGTGGGCTCTCGTTGCGAAAACGTCTGTCCTCCTCTCTGAACTAGCCTCAATGCTATGTGCATTGAGGCCCTGCTTCAAGGACGTGGTCAAGCATCACTTATTTGTGGGAAGTAGAGAGTAATTTTTTTCTCCCTCTGTATTTCCACATAGCCTTTACTTGTTTTGTTATTCCCCTTTCCCCCTTCCTCTTCCCCTTTTCCCTTTTTTCCCTTTAGTTGAATTGTTTAATTAATAATAATATTTTTAATAATAATAATATTGTTAATAATTTTTTAAATAATAATAATATTTCCTTGATAATATATTTTTCTCTTTATTAAAATTATCCTTATCTCAACCCGTGAGGTGTTTTTTTTTTCCCTTTACTTCTTCCCCTCCTCATCTGAGGAGGGGGAGTGAGAGAGCGGTTGTGGTGTTCAGTTGCCTAACAGTCAAACCACCACAGATATTAGTGTCTAAGAAAGATTCAAGATGATTTTATACTTTATTTATTATTATTATTATTTTATGTAATAGATTGTTCTTCTCAGTATAGTGTTCTCTGACTATCCAAAGCATTTAACACTTTTTTTTTTTTTCCCTTGGAGTAAAAATAAAAATAATAATAATTCCTGAAAGCTCCCTCATGCTCACACACTTTACATTGCATTAAATTCAAGAGAAACTAGTGTAGCATTTTCTTCATGCTAAGAATAACACAGACAATTCCTCTTTTTCTCTGGACATCTAGAGGAAAGAGTGAAGATGAGCTTTTTGTGTGGCACTCAGACTTAACAGCTTATAATAATTATCATGGAATATGTATTTCTAATATATACTTCCCTATTCCCTAAGAATAATAATGGTAATCCTTTTATTTATTTATTTATTTATCTTCCGAGAATCTGGAAAACAGCATACCTGTAAACTATGCAACTGCACGTTATGAAGCATCCTAGTGAGAGAGAGTGTGTACCACATCAGTTCACAGTTTTTAACTCTTCTCATTGATACCTTATTTCTAGGCTGTACTAAACTCACAGTAACAAATACTGTGTTTCACATCATCTATATAAATTTGGAAATCACTATTTTATTAAGGAACTTTGTGTATATTCATACAGTAGAGGTATAGCTTTACAAAATCCTGTTTGATAAGGCAGAAAACTTTAAATGTGAAAATACTTACTTTTCCTTCCTTTTAAGTGTTTCATTATTCCCTTCTGGGGTCTTTCCAAAAGGGTAGAACACATGCATATCTTGTATGAGACGTGATACCAAAGCCTGAATACTATTTTCATAACAGTGTTCTCAATGCTGTCTGTTGAGATATGATAATTATCATATTTCTAATTGATATTCCTTCTTTTATATATCCAAAAATTTCACCTGGCCATTTCAGTGCAATATTGCATTCAAAAGTGATCTAGTGATGATTATTCAGGATGACCTCTTAATTGCTTTTCTGAATCACTTCTCTACCATCTGGTAGGTATATTCAGCATTCTTTGTTCCAAATATATGCCCTTGTGCTTGGCTCTAGTTCTTTTGGATTAATATTTATTAATTATGATTTGCTGAACATTTTGAAATTCTTGGCGAAAAGATTGTATCTACTCCATAGGTTACTCTACAGGACAGTGCATTACTAAATGTAACTGATATGCTGAATAAAATGGACTTTATAAATTCAAAACATTTATCTTTTTAACAATTTTTTAATATTTTTAACAAATAAATTTTTAAAAGTTTACATCACGTGGCAACAGCTCAGTGCAGCTGTATCAATAACAGCATTGCTTTCAAAGTAATGAGATTGAATATTGTAGATATTTGATGAATATTGATGTTAATACAGTTAAGCAAATTATATGAAACAAAATGAAAATAATATTATGGTAGGGGTTAGTTGTATGGCCTTTCACTTGAATGAAGAACAGAAGAACAAACATCATCCTTCTGAAAAAGTTGAAAATTTAAATCTCAGATGTTATTCAGGAAAAGTTAAATGACAGTCTTTCTCTTCTTGTGACTTGGGACAAATTTTCTGATTTCCCTTAATGTAACCAGCTTTATGTACCACTACAGATCAGATCAGATACCTGTAGGCATAACAGGAGGGTCAATTTATATATAAAAATATTTATTTTTCAAATTAATAGCAAGACAGATATGATCTTGCTAAAAAAATCTACAAAGAAAAAATTGTGAAATTACTGGGATAGTCATGCTTAGACCTACATCTAAGCTTATATACTTTGTTCAACAGCACATTTAAATTGATATACCATTATTTCTGTACTCTCATCTTTTTCATATTTCTATTGGACTCATCTCTTGAATTAAATCTTGTGTTTTCAATCATATTAGCTGGTAAATTATCTATCTACAGCTTATGATTTTAAATATTTTGACAGCTAAAAATAATTGTGTTCATTTCATAAATTTATCACTGCCTTTCAGCCACATAAGAACATTTCAATTAGCTTTTTATGGAACTGCTGAATTGCAAATCCTTTTCAAATTAAAGGGAATGGTCTACCATTTCAATTCATTCAACAGTGATAATTTCACAGATTTGACTTAACACATATGTAAGCCCAAACGTATTTGCATACAAAATGCCACAAAGCCTGGAGGCCTAATACAAACAATTATTTCAGTGTTTTTATCTCCTGGTAGCACAGGGCTTCTACACAACAAATTATTTTGGCAACCTTATAGTTCAATATGTATCATGCAAGCAAGACAGCCGTATTTTCTCTGTGGTTAAGCATGGAAAAAAAAAACATTTTTGGATTTTGCAGCACTCTTGCCCAGTTGTTGATACCGCACGTCTCAGGATAACCAACAACAGCATATCATTGACACTGTGGATGGCTTCCATTTAAATCCCTTCATTTGGATTTTATTAGAATGGTAGTGAGAACAGGAAAGTGGTTTAGCGTAAGGAGAATTAGTGCCTGGATTTTTTAGCCACAGAAGTGATATTAACTCTAATGGGAACTGCAAATCCCTTGCATCTTGTTACAAATAGTCTTCAGTGATTTCCAGTGACTGCTACTCATATTTTATATTTTTCACTCTGTTTTATTTTCAGATTAGAGTGGTTTGGTGTCTGATGGTGAAATAGTCAGTGAACACACTCTGCAAGCAGTCATCATGCTCAGTTTCATCAGAGATTTGCCATGAACATTAACCCTGCTCCTGGAGCCTGCTCACCTGGGTTAGATGCACAGGGCTATTCCACACATCTGTTATCTGACGACATGCAAGAGACTCTGACAGGTTTGGGGAACGTAGATCACTTGACTAGTGCCATAAAGAAGTCTTGGGGTCACAATGGGGAAGGGAAGGTTTGAACTGAAAATGTGAGTGAGGGATACCAAACATTCACCCAGGGTTCTGATGACAGGAGCAGTGTCTACAGAAATATTTCTGCTGATTATATTCAGCTGACATCTGGATTCTGTTTTTAGCAAAGATGTATTTCTTGTGTGACCTTGGAAAAGACATCTCAGATAAAATTACTGCCACATTGAAGCTGATTGTAAAATATCCATTCATTTCAATGTATTATAGTGCGAATAAGGAGTGCTATAGACTGACTTGGTTAGTTCATGTGAAGTATAAATATAACTCCAGGGGGCAAAATAGTGCTAGTATGACACTAATGTACTATTATAAATGTTGACAAATAATATAACTTTAGTTGGTGAGTAGAAGCTCTGAATGATTAATGTTTTTGTTCATTTCATAACAGTTGGCATTTCTCCAATACTGTTCCGTCAATAGCCCTTGTATGAATCTATTGTCACTACATTAAAATAATTATCCATAACTGAGCCATTTTGGCATGTGGAATAATGCAATCTGCATTTAAAATGCAAGCTAATTAAAAAACATTTTGTACCTGTAAGGTTTGCTCAGAGACATTTCCATAGTGGAGATCTTCACCTTGTTTTAATCACAAATGACGATCACTACAATTCCAGAGAGAGAACCAGCTGGCTGGGAAAGCACATGGAGCTACATGGCAAAAGAAAGTACTTGCCAAACTGCACAAAATCCTTGGTAGGAAAGCAGAAAGGGGAAGAAGAGAAATACATAGAAGGTTAAAAGTGACAGATAGAATAAAAGT
Organism: Heteronetta atricapilla; assembly: GCA_011075105.1. Taxonomy (NCBI): domain Eukaryota; kingdom Metazoa; phylum Chordata; class Aves; order Anseriformes; family Anatidae; genus Heteronetta; species Heteronetta atricapilla. Next base: position 41,622,883 of record CM021734.1, on the reverse strand, counting down.
AAATGGATAAGCTTGATGGTGGCAGTGAAAATACCGGCTATGGCTTTAACATGAAAATTATGAAACTATGAAAAATAAGGGCAACTGCCTAACACAAGGGATGGTGGTGAAGTCACATTTCTTGATTTCCTCGTATCTCGTTCTAGTTCAGGTAGTCCACAAAAATCTGTGTATTTGTTAGATATAGATAAGGTGCAGTATTGAACAGTGTCTTTTACAACAACAAAAACAAATACAGTTTACCATTTTTACCTACTTTTTTTTCTTTTTTTTTGGGGGGGGTGGAACAAGTCAAAGAGCAAATACAATACTTTGTATCTGATTTCCCTACTGGAAGCAGCCCTGTAGTCTGCTTTTCTGCTTTTCTGCATTAAGCTCATAAAATACTCTCTTTTCCTCTGTTTTGAAAAATTCATACATTCTCTGAAAACCCACCAGAGAAAACAGTGATTTCCAGTAGATACAGCAAAGTCATCCCAAGAAAAAATGAAATAAAATTAAAAAATAAAAAATAAAACATGAAATAATTTGTATCTTGACCTTAATATCCACCTTGGGGATTTTATGAATTTCTGTTTCTGAAACTTAATTTCTGACCCTCTTGATAATGGTGCTGTTCTTTTCTGGGGGGGGGGGGGGGGGGGGGGGGGGGGGGGGGGGGGGGGG
>CM021734.1:41609689-41622117 GCA_011075105.1 Heteronetta atricapilla | reverse complement strand
AAAGAAAAAGAAAGAAAGAAAGAAAGAAAGAAAGAAAGAAAGAAAGAAAGAAAGAAAGAAAGAAAGAAAGAAAGAAAACCTTAATAAAACAATTCCTCTTTTTTTCTTTACACATTAATCTTGTGTTTTAGCAACAAATAATTGGACTTTTCTTTTTTAATTCTTCCCCCCCAAAAACCAAACCAAACCAAACCAAAACACACACACACACACAAAGCTCTCTAATAATAATAATAATAATAATAATAATAATAGTGTGCTAGAATTAATTGAGCAGTATTTTTTTTTAAAAAAAAAAGGAATATCACCTTACCCATTGGACCAAACATCTGCTCACAGTTTCTTTGTAAGGTCAAATTCTGAGTTAAGTACTGTGAAAGACTGTTTATATCACGCTAGCTAGCCACATGTGCATCTAAACAAGTAAGCATAATCAAATCTCATGCCTTAACAAACAGATTGCATATAAAGTTGGGATGTAATTTTATAGGTGAAATATTTCAATCTTCTATAGTAGTTATAAGCAAAACCAAAAGTATTGATGTACTGCTACAAGTTATGTATCCTCTGCTTGGCCTTCATGCATTGTTAATGCACTGTGTTTATTACATATCCCATTAAACTTTATAAACAAATCCTTTTGTTTCCCCTTTTAAAAAGAGGTAAGTCCATCATTAGCTTAATTAAATATACGTTTATTGCTGTTTGTCTATAGCTAAATTAATGAAACATTTGGCAATGGAAATTCTGTGATGACATTGAAATGATCACTTGCTACTGGGGACTTAAAAATTAAATTAAAAATTAAATTAAATTAAAAATGGAAATGATGTTCTATCAAAGAAACACAGGTACTATTGCCAGAATGACAGCATACATTGGTTACACATACTTGCTGGTATCTTTCCACATTTGAAACATTGCTGTCAATTTTCTTGGCAATCACTTAGCATTTTACAGTTTCAAGTAAACTTTTCTATATTTACCTTGGGATTCTTAACATATTGAAGTACAATAATGAAGATAAATCATTTAAAAATATTTATACTAACATTCCTTGTCAGACATCATAGAATTTTGATTCTCTGATATATAATAGTAATATCAGACTTTGTATATACAACTGTTTGTTAAAAAACAAAAACAAAACAGGAACATATCTGAAAACAGATAATATGAAGGTTTTATTTTTTAATATTAGTTTTTTTTTTTTTTTTTTTTCCAAAGAATCATAGAATCATTGAATGGTTTGGGTTGTAAGCAACTTTAAAGATCATCAAATTCCAACCCCCATGCTATGGGCATGGACACTTCCATCAGGTAAATCAAGTTGCTCAAAGCCCATCCAGCCTGGCCTTGAACACTTCCAGGGATGGGGCAATGACAGCTTCTCTGGGTAACCTGTCCCAGTGCCTCACCACCCTCACAGTAATGAATTTCTTCCTTCTATCTAATCTAAATCTACCCTTGTATAGTTTGAAGCTATCCTTGTCCAGTTCCCTGATGAAGAGTCCCTCCCTAGAATTCCTGTAGGACCTCTTTAGGTATTGGAAGTCTTGGAAGTATGCTATAAGGAGTCCATGGAGCCTTCTTTTCTCCTTTTCTCTTAAAAAATAAATAAATAAAACTAAAAAATAATAAACTTAATAAACATATTTTTGGTTTTATCAGTTTACAGGTAATAGCTCAGAGTTTCTTAATATTTTTTAAAAACCACCAAAATTATCTGCTTTAATTTAAAGCCTATATATTTCTTTTGGTCTCTCAGCCATCTTCTGCTTAAACATCAAATTGGAGAGTGCAAGAAGTATGTAGCAATGAGACCCAGGGCTGGTTTGGGAGATGATGCTCTGGTATGTTCTCTAGAGCACTCACTGAATTTTACTGAAATGGTGAATTATTTACATTTGAGGAAACACTAATACCCAACAAATGAAATAATATCAAGCATGTGATGTGTTCATCTATGTGCTTGAAGAGAGAAATAGGCTAAGGTGAAATGAGTTTTTGTAAAAATACATCTCCCAGGCATCTTTTTGCAGTTACTACAGTAGAAAATCTACAAATGTCAATACCAGAAAAATGATCAGAACAAACCAGATGTTCTCCATTCATCTGGTTAATGGTTTTGGATTGTACTTTGTGAGATCTTTGAGAAAAAAATGACATTATAAAATTTAAAAGAAATTGAGGACAAATATGCTAGGATTGAGGATTTTTGCTTCCCTGAGATCTGTGTGCAGTTTAATAAATGAAATACCACTCCTATATTATTATTGATATACAATATAACCACATTATTTATATTGATTATTAATACATAATTTATGAAAATGTGTAACAACTCCATCTATTGTTCACCCTACAGCATATTTCAAGGCAGTTTGTATTTCTTGCTAATTTCAGTTTTATCTGTTTGTCTTTGGCTGTCTGATCTGAGTATTTTATTTTTAATTGCATTTAAATGGCTCTTTTGTAGGATTTTTTGTAGGATTTGTTTTATGGGGTAAAGACTTTTCTAATTATATTTCCAAAAAACATGGAAAATACATTATTAACATTTAGATGTGGTATTTAAATTATGTGTGTTTTCAACTTTTTTTTTCTCCAAAGATTAAATGTCTATTTGAGATTTTCCATGCATTTTTAAATTTTGCTCCTATAAAATACAGTTGAACAGTGTCTTCATGGAGAAGACACTTTTAAAAATGTTATTAATTTTTATGATCATTACAGCATAAAATTAAAGATACAAAACATAACTTATCAACAGCCACACTGCTCAATTTAAGTAACGTACTCTTAAATCTTCCCCAAATTCTTCTTAAAGATTTTAATCTCAGTTTTTCCCAGACTATTTGATTCTCTAAACAGATCAATGTCTTCAAAATGTCTCCCGCTCCTAAACTAAGCATCATATACTTTGTATTGAGAGCTACAGTACAATAGTATTTAGTAATTGGATCAGAATCTCTCTTAGTCCACTAAATGGATTCTAAAGTCAAGGAGGAATCCTGGGTTCCATTACAGCTGCTTAAAGACCAATTCAAATGGAGGTGATCTCTACCAGTTTGATGTGTCATCAATAAAACATTCATTCTTATTTATAAACTAAGAATATTCAACTATACACGTTTCAAAAGAATAATTCATTGCTAAATTTGTATTATCTGGTTGTGTGGTTTTTGTTTGTTTGTTTGTTTTGTTTTTTTTCCCATGACATAAAATATTCTTACTTTATCTTTTAACTGCCCAATTGTTATGTTTATCTCACCACATATTGTGATTTCTGTCTGTAGTTGAAATATAGGTGTTAATTTTCTTAAACTATTAATCAAAGGAAAGCACTTTTGAAAATATGGTTCAAATTGGAGTAAATATAAAAACAAAATAAAGCAAAAAATCTAATTTTCAATATAGATATACAGGATGTATAATTAGTATTGGTATAATTGCAAGGAATTGCAAGTATAAATTGAGAAGGATGTCCTGTTTGACAGTCATCTGAAAAGTTATTTTCTTTTTAAGGAGAACAGTAAAAAATAATAGCTTTAATAACTGGTTAATTACTTTCAATTATTTGATAAAGAATAAAAATATGCTAATAATTTTCAAAACATACATTGGACAATACCAAATCATATCTCAAAACTTCTTTCTACCATCCTATGAAACAAAGCCAGTTTTGTAGTTTTGTAGTGTGCCATTTGCACATGATGGACACTATCATATTTCTAAGACAAAAAGTAGTCTGGGAAATGTATTGCATAAACACAGCATTACAGCTGTCAATTTTGTTTATAAAATTTCAGGTTGTTTCTTATGGAGATTCATCATGGAGAGATAGGGAAAGCTGCAGCTAGTTTTTTGAAACATTATTGTAATAGCAGCAATGCAGGATGCAATTAAGGCAATATACTATTAATGTTAAAATGTTGTACATCATTTACAAGTTGGAAGGTAAAGAAGGAAAAATTCTTGCTGAGGGTTATCAATGAGTAGTAATAATATTGGCATTCTGAAGTGGTACAGCGATTGTAGTCAATTGTAGATACAACTTCATTCTCTATGATGTATAGAATATTGTTTATTTTGATTTGCTTTTGAATGCACAACACATGCTGCTAAGGAAGCTTGCATGGGTGTCCTACTCTTCATCTGTGTATTGAAAGAAATAGAATACCAAATGTTTCTCTGCAGAAAACACTTGGTATGTGTTTTCGATCAGACTCTGAAGAGATATAATCCCCCCAGCTATTTTGAACAAGTGTTCAAGAAAGACCCAAAGAGTAGTTTGCTCAGCAAGGATGCATCTAGAAAATTTACTGAGATTAGTATGTTTTCATGTTTTCAGTACACTGTATGAAATGTCCAAAGGAGTTCTCTGAGAATGAGCATCTTGAGCAAGACAAAATTTTGAACTTCTTTGATTGTGCACAATGGATGGAAATTACTCCAAAGGAAAAAAAAAAAAAATAAAATAAAAGCCAAATGAAAATCAGCTTTGGCTTGTAGGTATAATTGCCTTTAAGGAAGATATCAGTGCAGATGTGGTAAGGCTTTCTACCTGGTCAGTGAGTCCCCCGGCATCTCATAGAGTTATGAGAAAACTAGAGAAGAATCTTCAGTGAAAAAAAAATCTAAACCATTAACAACAATGTAACATTGTTCAGTTCCCAACTTTTCTTAGGAAATTCCAACAAGTGTGCAAAAGCTTGATGAATATTCCAGTGAGAAATACATTGTACCTTCAACATTTTTTGTCATCCAATTAATGTATAAATTGTATATTCTTATACAATCCCAGCAAAAACTGAAGTAACCAGCAGAATATTTCACTTTTTCCATATTTGCTTTTCTGTCCTTGCTACCTGTCTGTTCTATAAATATCCAGTAATAAAGCTTCTGATGCTGTCTCCCTTTTATATGGCCTATGCATAGAATTTGCTCTTCCTAGCAACCAGATTTATTGCATTTAAGCTTAAAAAGTAATATATTATGTAGTTTGGAAAACACTTTCTTAGATGAGAACAGAAAATTAATAGACTTTTAGAAACTGCTTTATATAAGGATGAGACAGATACCTATAAAAGACAGTGCCTAGTTTTAATTTACATATATGTTAATAAATATTCTGATAAAAGTAGTCCTCACCATCTCACCATCATCACTACACAAAGGATGTATCTTTTTTTTAAAAAAAAAAAAAAAAACTATTCAAAGTGTATATATTTTAAATTTAAAATATTCAGACATAAGAATATAAAATAACATTCTGCTTACTGCAACAGGGATTTAAAAAGCATGCCTCTTCTAAAAAGCATCTTCTGTGATCATACTTTTAAGTACTACACAACATTTGAAAACATGACATTCAAATTTATTTTAAAGGACTCACTGTTATATCAAGTTTATCTCATCTGGTTAAAAGTATTTTTTTCTAGCAGATTTTCACTCAACCTCTTGAAAACTCTACTGCTACAAAATATCTGTAATTCAGCTTTAAATATCCACAGAAGAATATTTGTATTTATTATGACTTGTTTACAGTACAAATATTTTTACTTAAACGAGACAACTCATGATGTTTAATAATGAAAACAAAATAAATCTTATCAGGATTAAGGCCTTGGCTATCATGAAGTGATCCCACAGATATTTGAATAGCTCTCTGTTGTGCCAAATAAGATGTCTTCCTTTTCAAATTTGGTGTTAACATAGTGACAGGATTAAACATATAAACAATAATAGTAATAATAAAGTCATTAATGTACTGGTGGATAAAGATCAGGCTTTATCAGTAGGATACATTGCACTGATATTCAGAGGTGGGCATTATGGGTATTAGCCATGATGATCAGTCAGATAAGGTTGACACCTTAATATATTTTTCCATTTAGATGCTGAGAAAACATTAGGTATATATAAAAATTAGTATAGTAAATGTAGTTCACTTTCAGATGTTACTACTCAGTGAGTTCTAAGTATGTATTAGGTACAGAACTTATACTGTTAAAAAAAAACAGATTCCTTAGAAATGTTCACTCAGTGTTATAGAAATATTCAAAAAAACACACTATTTATTTATATTTACATATACTTTGCCATCTCAATCTCAGTTTTGGTACAGAGGATAAAATATATAGATATGTAGATAGCATTGGTGCACTACCAGAAAGAACAACCACTAGCTGTTTCTTAATGTTTCCTAATATTGTTCACTTTAATGAATGCATTGAGGGAAGGATGCTCTATTGTTAGAAGACAAATTCTCCTAATGCTCTAACAGAGAATGAAAAGACATTGCTGAGCTTTGCCTTTCCATTCAAATAGGAAACAAAAACTACCAAACGCATGCAGATAGTTACTGAACTGCAATCCAAACTTTAGCCATGTTTCTAGATAGTCCTCTGCAGCAAATCTCCAGCATTACATTTATGCCACAAAAAAAGTTGACTTCCCCTCCACAGAAGATAAGGATAACATAATAGCTTGAGAAAGAGTGTGTTAAGGGAGAATGGGGGAGAATATATTTCATTCTTTTTATCAGTTTCAGAATCCTAGTTGTATGTACAGATAAGTTCAGAAAGGAAATTCCTAGATATTTATGTTGAGATCAGCAGCTAATTGTCTTTCTCTGACCAGTGTCTGAGAAAAACAACAATAAACAACAACAAACAACAACAACAAACAACAACAACAAACAACAACAACAATAACAAAACTTTAGAGCCATCACTCAGAGTTCAGACCACCTAGCAGTTACACTGGTGTGTTTTGTATCTGCCAGTACTAGCTGACATGAATGTACTATGTGTATCTATCCAAAAATTGCTGCTTGGGATTTATATTTACACTGAGTTTCCTTAAGTCCCTGGCTGGAAATTTGAAAGCCAGCTTGATCTTGCAAGAGACTGATTGCTTTGCAAGGCAAAGCTGGTCTTTCATATGTATGTGTATATGTACTGTATATGTCTTCAGACATTCAACAGTAACAGTGTTTTCCACTCCATTTCTGTGGAAAATGAAAAATGATGAAAGCCTGATCTAATGGTGTCACATATTTGGCTAGAAATTTGTATTCTTTCCTATTTTTGTATGAATCTCTGCAGGTTTGTGCCAAATAATTGCTAAGATTACATTAACAATGGCCTTATTTCTTATTTATACTGCACCAGTGCAGAAAATATAAAAGCTGAGGAAGCCAGCAAGGAAGTGGCCTTGTAACAGTTCTGTGGACTTCTCAGTATAAGTTAAAAGACATGAGACAAACACTGTTTCCTTCAGACATAGTGGAATGAATTAATGAAGGAGTTAATATGGGAACTGAATGTGAAATGGACATGGCTTGGCAAACCATGCTCAACAAAACACCCAGGAAACTGTTCCAGCCTTGATGTGGAAAATACATAGAAATATCTTTGAGGTGTTCTCCACCTCGGAAACATAACAAAAAGAGGACTACTTTTCTCCACCATATATGGGGAAAAGTAGAATTATGCAGAATTTTTAGTATCAAAGCATCCCATAAATTTGAACAAAGGAGCATTTACTAGAACTGAGAGTTACCTCAGATGTTATAATGGGTGACATGAATGACTGAATTTGTCTGGACTAAAGAAATGAAATTATGGGTAATACAATACAGGGTAGATGTTGAAGGAACACCTGAGCACTGGATACCTCCAAAAGCATTAACAATTGTGAATGTGTAGAATTCTCTCTTTGTGCTTACTTCCACAGCAAGAACTTTTCATCAAGTTCTGTGTCACTTGTTATTGTATCTGCAGGAGGATCAGTTTTACATTTTGTTTGTATCTCTCTGAAGTCTTTAAACAACACCTTTAAAATAACAGCTCAGGTGCTGACATCAGCACAGAGCTTAAGAAGGACAAATTCTATCTAACAAAGGGTGTGAGATTTCAGAAAGCCTCAGCAAATTTTGTGTAGCATGTAGTCAAATTGCTTTTGTTATGGCAGCCTCTTCTCTTTTCTTAGGTGGTATTCATTTTAACATTTATTTTTGTTTTACACCACTCTGTATTTTTAGCTGTTAAGTTCAGACATTAGCTTTTCACCATTTTTTTTTTTTTTTTGATTGAGTGATTATTTACAGTTTTTAGTAAAGCCCAAACGTTTGGAGGCATGCTATAATACAGGAAAACAACTTTAATATATCCCTTTTGACCAGAACTTTGGAAATAAAATTTGGGTTGTAAAAAATCATTCCAACCATTGCAATTTTGCAGTATTTTACCCAAAGTACTGTGCTCTTACTGGTACAAAACTGAAAAATTCCTGCATTAGACTTTTGAGAATTAATATTGAAAGTGCAATCAAAACAGTTTTGAACAAATTGTCTGTAGCAATTCCGGTACATGTAAATTTAACTATAGTTTATCTTTAAACGTTGCTTTTGTATCTTGCTTTGACTTTGTTGATAAATACAGCCTCCAACAAGCAGCTGAAAAGAAGTGGGAAGAGTATAATGAAATGATATCACTATTACTTACTGCTGCATTATTTTTTTATTATTATTTTTATTTTTTTTGAGAATCCCATTTGCACACGTGCAACTTTTGTGGATCTGTTATCAGTAACTTTGCTACTAAATTGAAATGTACAAGAATAAATCTTTATTGTTTGTGTTTCTTGGCCCCTTCTGGCCATTACAGCTTGTAAAGTGAAAGGAAGATTGCCCTGCTCTTAGAAACAGTATTTATATTGAGTTTATTTTACATTTTTTCTGCATCTTAGCTCAGAGCACTAATGTAAATTGCACATATTTGTGAATGTGTGAAGTTTATTATTAAGATGTAGAACTATTTATATACTGGTTCTCTTGTGTTTTTTTTTTTTGTTTGTTTTTGTTTTTGTTTTTTTTTTTTTTCTAAAGTTTACATTTTGAATCAACTTCTATCTCATAAAATTATGCTGTTAAACACTACATATGTCCTTATCATTCACCAAGAACATTTATTTATCAGATAAAGTTTTTCTAACATTTGAAATTAGATATCTTATAACACACTGAAACTTATGCAAGATGCAAAAAACATTTTTCTGCAAAGATAATCTATATTTTTGCAAATAAAATGATTTGAGTATCAGACAAATTTATCACTTTATATGAAAAATGTGTTCATGCAACATCATAGTATCCTTTAAGAATAGCACTAACTCTTTCTTAGAATTAAATAATAAAATAAAAATGAAAATGGTGTTGAGTTAAAACTTTTGTAATATAATATTAAAGCATAAGTTTATGTGGTTTCACTAAACCAGTACAACTTTGTAGGAAAAGAATAAAACGTGTATTCCAGTGACTTTGCAGAAGGGACTTAATTTAACAGTTCATAGCAACTGGTGAACATACTTTTGTCTTTCTTTATTTATTTATTTATTTATTTTTCTTTATGATATTGGAGTGAGGATATCTTAAAAAAGTCACTGGACAGACTCCCATAAAGATCAATTTTCTATCTCTGTCTCATAACTTCTGCTGTCTGACCTTGACACCTAAGTACAGTCAGACAGGACAACCTTTAGAATAATGCTGTTCTTAGTGGGAGGACAGAAACATGGGATTGCACAAGTTATTTTATATAAATATATATTTATATACATAAATATATATATATATTTAGTCAACCGCCTCAGGCTAAGCAAGTGCAAGAATTTCAAAATATTTTTCAGTTAGAGAGAATATCCAAAGCATATAGACAACATCTTCAGGAAAGCTGGAGAGCTCTGTGATCCTCCCATTCAGCTGTCATTGTACAAAGATGTGGAACTGGGGTACATTAAGCACTGACATGAGGAGACATTTTAAAAAAAGCACAAAATGAATAGCTAGATTTAACACTGGATCATGTCCTATTATTATCATGGTTCACTTGTAGGCATGGTCTGGCTTGCGTCTTTTTCATCTCGCATCCCTCACTGCCTTTCAATCTCTCTCAATGAAGATTCCCATGAAGTAAATATAGAGGTACATGAACATCCCAATCTGACATCAAAGTAGGGAACCACAAAAAGCCACACTGCAGAGAGAGAACAACAACAACAACAACAACAAAAAAAAAAAACAGAAGGGCAGATGTCACTAATGCCAGAGGCAAGACTTCTTCAGGCAAGTTAAATCCTTTTCATAGTGTCAGCTTGACTGTAAAGCACAAAGACATTGAGTAGGACAATCTGGGCAATCTGGGAAGGAAAAAAAATCAAATTTCAGGAAAAGATATGGTTACTGGTTTCCAGATGCAGAACACACCTCTGTGCTCAGTGAATGAGTAAGTTCTATAATGCTGGCTAAAAATTGCTTTTATGTGCATTTTTTATGTGCGTTTTTTCCTTTTCTGATTAATGGGTTACATATATATATATATGTATATATGCATGTATATATATATATATATATTAGCAAGAATTTTACCTGATCTGCTAAGATAATGTCATTGTGTATGAATAAAATATGTAATTCCTCTTCTGAAATATTTTATCACATCTCTGACTCGTGTGGTTATTCGGGATTTCACCACATAAAAATGTTTTATATTGCATTGCTGCAACATTTCGTACATCTTAACTTGTAAAAATAAATCATATTCTTTAAAAAGTCCAGTATTTAGTGATTGTAGTATTTAGTGATTTTTTTTTTCTGCACCTCACCAGCACAACACAATTCAGATGTCATAACTCCTCCAGTTTTTGAATGACAACTTTATTTTCCTTGAACATCAATCACCAGCATTTCAGAGAGAAAAACCTTCTGACCAAGCTGTCAGTCATATGTTTAACATTTCAGACCAGGGGCCTGAGAGGTACTGATCCCAGTGACAGAGGGTCACCCAATACTTTGCATCTCACTTGGCAGATAGTTTTCAGAGCCTCATGGGGAAACCTGAAGAAGCCTACTTTACTAGGGTACTAACAGATTATTTTACAAGCAACTCATCAGATTCAGTAATACTAAGCCAGTGATTTGTGACTCCACATGCTGAACACAGCCCTTGACACTGGTGGCAGGTGGAGAAGCTCAGCAGCAAATCTCACCATAAGAAAAGATTCTTTGCCTCAACTACCAACCAACTAGAGTATCTCCATTAAGGTTGTCTGATACCACAACTGTGTAGTGAGGCATGTCCTGAAAGAGGTGGACAGGAGCTTGGCACAGGTCTTTTCTCTCCATGTCAGGTTGGAAGGTAAGTAAAATCAGAAAAACATAGTCATTTTGTTGTGTACATAAGGGACTAAATTTCCACATCAGCTGAACATCCTTTGCTTGAGTAACAAGTTTAAAATATATCACATTAAAAATGGACTGAAAACCATATGGAAATTTGAAAGGAACTACTTTTTTATGGTCAAATCAGGGTCTTTGTGAAGTTATGGCTGACTAAGTTAATTAGGTAACTGTAAATAATTTGTCTTTCACAGAGTACGTGTTTTTATTTAAAGTAGGTAGAACAGTTTATGGTTATTTCTATAAATAAAGCAAAAGGAAATATTTTGCAGAAGCAAAGACTGTTTTTGACATTTAGTGCAAGTGTTTCAGATTGTTTCTTTTAGCAATATATTGATGCTGAAATTAGATAATTTGGCACTGACAAAGAGTGCTTTTGACTCAAGATGTAGGTTGAGGAATTTTGAAAGTAAACTCTTCTGCCTCTAATATAAGTAGGAAAATTCAAACGTGATTTGAACCTGAATTTGTAATAGCTAAAATGACCACTAATTCTTATAGAAATTAATTTAAAACTTTATTTGCTGATAACAAACTGCATAATTTCATGTAGCGTATGAAGTACAAATGAAAAAGATTCTGTGGTGTTGCTGTTTTTCTTTTTTGATAATATTTTTCTTTTTTTTATAATATTTTCATGTGATCCACATGAACCCATTAGACTATTTTTTTATTTTTTTTTCACAACTTCTGCTAAAGTAACAAGTCCTGATACAGCTGTGCACATTCTAGCATCTGCTGCACATTCTAGCATTTCCATAAGGAAAGAGAGAAAAATAAATAGCCTTTGGTGAGTTAGAGGGTGCAGTCTCCTCTGCCAGAGGATATATGCAGAAGTGAAGTGATCCAGGTTTCTGTCTTCTCAATGAGATATAACATTTCCAGGATGATAAAGCAAGTAGCAGTCACAACAGCAACTTAAAATGGGTATACCCAATGTCTCTTTTTCAATTTCTGTTTAACTAGGTCTTTCTACCAGACTGCTTAGTGAGATGTCTATTCAAGACCCATGCCAGTTTGCTACCACTCAGGGTAATTAAATTAAAATACAGTCCTTGGTAATAACATTGTCACAAAGCCAAGAATAAATAATGACATCTTTTAGGCACAAAAACTGAACAAATAATAATAATAAGAAGAAAGAAAGAAAGAAAGAAAGAAAGAAAGAAAGAAAGAAAGAAAG
>CM021734.1:41598675-41609679 GCA_011075105.1 Heteronetta atricapilla | reverse complement strand
AAGAAAGAAAGAAAGAAAGAAAGAAAGAAAGAAAGAAAGAAAGAAAGAAAGAAAGAAAGAAAGAAAGAAAGAAAGAAAGAAAAAGAAAGAAAAAGAAAGAAAGAAAGAAAGAAAGAAAGAAAGAAAGAAAGAAAGAAAGAAAGAAAGAAAGAAAGAAAGAAGGAAAGAAAGAAAGAAAACCAGAGCAAATATTTTCTGCTCTGAATAAAAAAACATTTTGCAGGGGATGAACTATATTTTCTGAATCACTACCTCGCATAGCTCAGCTGCCTTTAAGAAACAGAGCTCCATGCCTCAGTGAAACCAGGCACAACATTTCACAGTATAGTACATTCCTAGGAATATTTTAACAGAAAATTCTGCTACTTTGCACACGTGAATTTGTTTAATCCCTGAGGACTGAAAATGATAACCTATTGATTGTTTCACATTGTTTCTCTTAAAAATGATGGATCTTGCCTGACTTGCCTCACCTGACTTGCCTGAGCTGGCACACCAGGATTGTGAAGGGGAAGGGGGGACCCAGCCAGCTCCTTCACAGAGCTGTACACCTAGAAAAGTTGCATAGCTGTGAGCCTACTTTATTTCTTTTCCTCAGAGAAGACTCTAGAAAGGAGTCAGTATGATGCTTCAGCTAAAGGACACAAACATCTTTGCACCAGCATATAGCCATATGTTTTTATATAAGCTCTTGAAAGCACAATGTTAACATGAAGCTAAATTTGTTCACCTACATCACAGTCTTTACTTTCAGTATCATTCTCCCTTGAACAGATAGTTAAGTCAAAGAGCTCTATTCTGGTCTGCAAAAATATTTTATTGCTAAGTGCCAGATTTCTGGAGCAACAAGATGTCTATGCAACAAACACTTACCATAACAACACAAAAACAACTGATTTATTATTCACATGTAAATATTTGTACAACATTCAAATATACTACACGTATGTGCATTTCCAAAAATCTAGTCCTGAAACCATCCATATTTTAAAAGGAAACTTCTCCCAGATATTCTAATGTAATTTCCAGGCAATGGAAATGCTAACTGTATTGGGCAGCTTTCCCAGCCCTGGAAAAGAAAACTTATTTCTTAGCAAACCTTTTTAATTCCTTAACATTGATTCATTTATCTCTGGAAGTCCACTGTTCTCTGCTGGTCCAAGCTCCCAGCACTCTTGTTGTCCACCTCAACTGTGGAAGGTGAAAAGGTTCCAAGGGCAGATGTGTATTTTATATAGCTGTATTTCCCTGACTTCAGAGACTTCTGCATCCTTAAAGACATTAACATATGGCCTGTACTGCTTTGTCTTTTCTTAAGACAGTTATGTGAAGAAACCTCAAAAAGAGAAGGGAGGGAGAATAGAAAGGTGCAAAGGACTGAAGAGTTTGGACTACATATCCATCACTGAATACACGTGGTTCTAATGTTATTTTCAGCTCTGTTATCCTCAAATCAAAGCTTTTCTAGAATCTTTGATTTTACCAGAATAACATCACATCATGGAATTAATGGACATCAGCATGACAACATGCGTATTTTTATTTATCTTCTTTTTTCTCATGTCTTATTTGATGTTGAGTTCAACAAAATATTTGAGGTAGCACAGTAAAGTCTGCTTTGCAGTAAAAACTGGAAAATATCACAATAAACATGGTCTGCTGCTATAGGTATTGTTTGATCTCAAGTACTGCCTAATAGCTACTAACAGTTCTAGCATCCTCCTTGTATTCTTTGCTGCACGAACATCCTGAAAGGATTTATATTCTATGTAAAGATCAGAGAAGGCTATATAGAAATAGAAGATAAAATCTAGAAGAAAAAAAAAAAAAGGAAGAAAAACAAGGTCAAAAATGTTATTAAATATAGTTTCTGACAGTAATATAAGGTTGTTCTTTTTATAACTGTTTGTTCCATTTTGATATATGTGCAATAAAAAGTTGTTCTGAATTGGTAATAGGATTTATTAATATTATTATTAATGCAGCATTCATGGTCATACAGTGGTGGGGAGCATCTGGCAAGAGAAAGATCACTACAACCCACTGCAGAATCAAAAGAAATGAAGGGAACTACGGCTTAATGAAGAGTTTTGTTAGGGAAGGAAAGTTGTTATATTAGTAGTTTAATTAATGCAAGAATTCACAGAAACCTTATCTCATCAGAAAAGCAGAAATAATAGCTTTAAGAGATGAAATTCTTCATCTATTTTATTTATCTTTAATTAGATTTTGAGGCTGTTGTTTTTCTTCTTGTCCTGGCTGCATGGGAGATTTACCAATATGCTAGAAATCTTTAAGCAACAGATGAGTGTCCGAACTGATGCTTACTGTCCAAAATTCTGGGAATAACTCTGTCTTTTTCCATGTTCATGCCCTAGAATAATCTAAACAGAGATTTCCACTTCTACTCTGCCCTTGTGAGGCCCCACTTGGAGTACTGCATCCAGGTCTGGAGCCCCCATCACAAAAAGTATGTTGATCTGTTAGAGTGGGTTCAGAGGAGGGCCACAAAGATGATCAAGGGGCTGGAGCACCTCTCCTACAAAGAAAGGCTTACAGAGCTGGGGGTGTTCAGCCTCAGAAGAGAAGGCTTTGGGATGACCTCATTGCAACCCTACAGTACTTGAAGGAGACTTAAAAAAGATGGAGAACAACTCTTTGCTCAACCAGATAATGACAGGATGAGGTGGAATGGTTTTAAACTAAAAGAGGGAAATTTAGATTAGAGGTTAGGAGGAAATTCTTCTCTGTAAGGATGGTGAGGCACAGAAACAGGTTGCCCAAAGAAGCTGTGATGGTCCCTTTCTTGGAGGTGTTCAAGGCTGCGTTGAACACCCTAGGCAACCTGATCTAATGGGTGGCATCCATACCTATGGCAGAGAGGTTGGAACTGGATGATTCCTTCAAACCAAGCTGTTCTATGATTCTATGATTCTATAATAATATGTACCTCGCAATCCTAGCATATTTTTCTAGGTTTTGCATTTAAGATTCAATTTTTGTATTTATTTTTTTTTATTATTTTTCCCTGGGTCATTGTCTTGATGTGGGAAGCCATCATTGTTCTTCTGCTATAAACTTATTAAGACTGAAGAATGTGAGAAGTTTTTAAAATAGCTTCAAGTGACTATTTTTATTCATGCTTTAGGGTGGTTTTCAAGATTACTTTGTTAAGATGACAGACTGAACTCTACTTGAGTTGGCATAACTCAGTGCTTGGCTCTCTAAAGCCTTTTCCTAACCACAGAAATCTCATTCTCCATTAATGACATTGTGTTTCTACATCTGTGTTTAAAGCAACATTCTTGTTTTATAACCAAAAGGTAGTGTAATAGTCTAACCAATCTGAATGTAAAACATTATCATATAGATAAGAGAAAGTCTATCATTTGCCTTTACTTATCCTCAGTATCACTCAGAATCATTTTTGCTTTCATAATGAAGTGTCCAGAAATAACAGACTGACCTAGACTCTATCCTGTGGTGTTTGGGGCTGGGTTATTTTTCAGTGTGCTCTTTCTGCCCCCCAAACTATGCAAACAGCTGTTCCACTGAAGTCTGAGTGATGGCCAGATAGCTTGAAAATAACTAGGGAATACAGGTGAAGGGACAAAATTCAGGAATATGGATAGAAGCAAACAGAGAACAGAAAGAAAAAGGCTTCACTAAAATAGATATAGATGAAATAAGTAATGCTCAGGAAGAGACAAGGTATAAAAACCAGCAAAGATAAAGTCAGAAAAAAAAAAAAAAGAAAATCTAGCCAAAAATCTAGCCTATATATATATTTTTAAAAGGCAGAAAAACAAAAGACTACACAAAAATAAGAATAAACCTCTTACCTTCATATAAAAATAGCAGAAGTATAATTTAAATAGCTATTTATTATTGGACTTTATTGCGATTCTTTGGATGTGATGTACCAGTTTTGTCAATATAGGACTAAATAGAATAGAACAGAACAGAATAGAATGTGTTATAACTGTAATTTTAATAATCTTAATCCATGTAATCCCAGTTTAATCCAATACAAGATTCAGATGTACAACTCACTTAACTAATTCAAGAGGTATGCCTTTAAGTGATTTGCAGGAAAATGTGCAGACTGAAGTTTTTAATCAAAATTCAGCACTACGGAAAGGACTATTTAAACTACTCAACATATTATAAGATTTTAGGCTTTGTCTACGTTATACTTAGTTTCATATTAGTCTTGAAACATTTAGTTATAAGATAAAACACAGCGTATCTATAGGGCTAGATCTTAGGTTTCATAGAACAATAGAGTTCTGATTGGAAAGAAATACATTTCCTCTTCTAAAACGTAATCTTTTATGGTCCTAAATATAAAATAATTTTGAAATAGCTTCCACAAAATGAAGAAAATACAGGAAAGCATAGGTCTCTGCCAGGAATTCACAGTGTCTGGATCTCACCTCTCACGCAACAAGAGAATACTAATCTTAGGGAAGCTATTTTTTCCTTATAATATTGGACTATAATTGTAATAGCCAAAAATGTAAAATAAGTGTGACAGTTCTGAAGGAATTACAGAAAATGACATGGCCAGGATCAGACAAACATGGAGGCTATAGTGCTTTTCCTTTTTTTTTTTTTTTTTTTTTATAACTAGCAACCTCACTAAAATAGTACCATTATTCAGTGATCTGAGGTAAAAATGTTTTCAAATGAATTTTGCTAATCTATGATGAACTTCTTGATAATTTGTCTTAAACTTGTTGATTTAGATATACAGGTGACTTGTCTTAAATACACTAGTGATAGAGAACTAGATGTCTCTTGCTCTCTTTTAACAAAGGATTAATTCTAGTACTGTTAAAAAGCCTTGTACATATTTCACCATCTCACAGTATATTTTGAACAGTTTGTTGGGGTCTTCATTACAAGGCCATTAAAAAGGGATATTCAACAGATAGTTTGGCAATATATGATATCCTTTAAGAAATAAAACAAAAAACAAAAACACACAACACACATTAGAGTTAAATAGGTACAGTTTTATTGAAAGACTTCTGTATGACATTGAATATTACTTTGTTCTCATGTATAGAGATTTTAATATATTATTCAAAATCTTATTTACATGCTCTGTAATTAGGTTCACCATAAAAAAAAAAAAAAGAAAAAACCCGCTTGATTTTTTTTTTTTTTTAACCTGACTTCTTCCATTGCCCCAGGATATTTTAACCTTCATCACATATCTTATGATAGGCACAGGTGTGTACAGTAATTAAAATGTGGTACTAAAAGATCTTCAGTGACTGAACCATGACAGAACACTACTGTATATATATGAACACCCAGTTCAAGGAGAGGTTTGTAAAACATCATTTCTTTAAAACAGCAACTGGAACATACAGTCGTGGTGATATTATCAGCTTGGTATTTGTCCCTTGAAAGCTATGATGCTATGGTTCATCTTGGTACAAGTTAATGCTTTAGGATAGCTAGAGTCCTTAGGAGGACTTGAGTCTGAGGAAGGGAGGAATCCAACAGTAAATTCAGGTTTAAAGAAATCATATGACCTACAAATGATGTTACTAATAAATAAAAATAATGTCTGTTTTTCAAAACATGTAAATTTCCAGGAGTCCTGCCATACTTCCAAGCTGGTATTTAAGTCACATATGCTCCTTCTTTGGCAAGACAATTTTAAAACTACAGAAGTCTTCTGGTAAGAAATTACCTTATACCAATAAAATATAATTCTTATTAATTACATTTCAGGTCATGGGAGAATTTCCAAGACCTGTAAAATATAAACTCCATGACAACTAGTCTTACACAAGCCCCAGTAATTAAAAAAAAAAAAAAAAATGTTCCTTTCAATTTAGATAGTTTAGTCATTACTTTTCTTGTCTTACTGTGCTTTCCTAAAATTTCAGGATCACAGCTAGACACAATTCATAAGCTGTGATTGTCAGATTTGTCAGTCAGTGCATCTATTCTAATTTCCCTTGTCATTCAGCAAAATCTGATACTCTCTTGCAGAAATGCAGCAATTTTTATGCCACTTCAAACTAAATTCTGTCTTATGGAATAGCATAACTGACTAAGCTTCTATTGACTTTTTATTGAATATGCATGGAAAGTGACCATTAAGGGCAATGCATTTCGATTATTAAACAAGAACAAAAACAAAGAAAAAAAATCTCGCTTGTGAATTTTATTTCTGAAATAAAAATATATTTAATGATTAAAATGGAATGAAAAGATGAAATCAAAAATTTCTTTTTTTTTCTTTTGAAAAAAATGTTAATTTAATAGGTGCATGTTATTTAACTTCTGTTAGATCTTCTCCAAAATATACTTTTGATATTTATTTTCTATTTGTTTGAAAAAATATGAGTGGAATATTACAATAACATTTTTATGTTATGTTTGAATCATAATTTATTATCAATCAACAATTACAATTTAAAATATTCTTGAATTTCAAAGCTTTGTGCAATTAAAACTGTTCTGGTAAAAATGTTCTTAGTTTTTTGGTTATGTGTTGTAGCTCAGTTTAAAGAGGGGAAATACACAAATACAAGAGCTTAGGCATTGTCTTCATTTTTTTTTTTTTTAAAAAAAAAAAAAAAAACGTTAAATAATATCTTAAAATTAAGTTTTGTCACTAGTAAGGTTTTCTTTTTTCCTTTTTTTTTTTTTCCCAGAATTGCTTAATATAAAACAATTGCATACTACTAGATTTCCCAGCAACAAAATCTACTCTGCTATGAACATGCATTTTAGCAATAGAGTTCAAAATGTCGAATCAAATGCCACAAATTGGTGTCAAAACTTTACATCTTATCATCTGTTTGTTAATAAATCCATCCAGACAGCAGATGATAGTCTAATAATTCATTTTTTGTTCTGCTTCATAATTCACTTCATCTTCACAGTAGACATCACAGATATCTTTTTTGTATTTTCTTGAAAGGTGGAAAAGACAGGATTTAAACTATCATGCCTAAGGAAATCATGCCTAAGGAAAATACAGAGACTGAAATATTGTTCTAGAACATAAATTTAAACTCTCTGAAAGTGTTTCTGTAAACTCTCTTTCCAAACCTGATATCAGGACAAGAGGAAGAGAAGCATAAAAGAATATTATTTGTAACCTTTTTAGTTTCCTCCTGGTGGGAGCTGAACATACAGAAGTAATTTACCTGTCTTACTTTTACATAATTAAATGATGATGAAGCAGCATTCCTGATCAGGTCTTGTCTTGAACAGCTTTTATGATTTCATGGCATTATGTGGAGTTTAGTAAAATATTCCTGCAAGTTGTGCTCTCAGAAGCTGGTGTTTAACTGGGCTTTAGTTTTAAATTAGCTACAGGCCTATAGGCACAAAGCCTAACTATTTTAATTTTTTTTTTTCTTTTTGAAGATCAAGATCAAGTAAAACTTTTTGTTCAGACAAAATCCCACTAGTGACCAAAACTAATTTTATGACATTAAAAAGTGCAATCTAAATCCATTTATTATACTTACAGCTTCTCTTGTCAAGTGTCTTTAGCAAATAATATCTCTAAGCAAAAAGCTTATACAAAATGAACTGATCCAAAGGAGACATTTCTTCTACTAATGAGAACCCAAGGCACCATTTAAATTTAGGAAACCATCACATGGTTTAAAACTATCATTTTAAGCATGAATAGAAAAGTGTTTTAAACCAATCTATTTCACTATATCACTATTCAACCTTTTTTTCCTGTCCTCCTGATAATATTTACATTAAAATTTAAGCTTCATATTATCTTACACATTATCTTGCACAAGGTCTTTTATGTTGATCTTGTCAGTTTTCTGGAATTTCACTGGATGCCTTTGCTAGCCTTCCCTTCTGCCATCCTGTCAAACTTTTAAAAGGAATTAAATTGCTAGCATAATAAAATACAGAATACCTGAAAGGTTAATGCAGTACAGCAAGTGCATAGTATATTGAACGTGAAAACTTTAATGTCCTATTCACAGAACAAGAATTGTAACAAGGACAAAGAATGACAAAAAATTAATCAGTTCTCATGATGATGCTCAAAATAAGAGCAGAAATGCTTGCTGAAAACATAATACTTTCAAAGGGCTCATTTAAAATTGCAATCCTAAGCTCCTCCTTGTATTGTGGAAGAGTAGATGATGGTCATTATCAAATGAAAACCAGCAGGTGGGGAAAAAAAAAAAAAAAAGAAAGAAAAAAAAAAAAAAGGAAAAACTCAGTGTTTTGAAAAGTATTCATTATAAGTTATGAATCATTCTAAGAGCTTGGCCATTGTGCCAGAACTTTATTTTTATAAGAAACTTACCTTTTGTTAGGTTTTATTACAGCTTAGCATTGATGGATCCTATGCATCTTACTCTGAAAAAGAAAACAGGCAATATCCATTTTAAAATAGAAAAATAGAATAAAAGT
This sequence comes from Heteronetta atricapilla, assembly GCA_011075105.1. Classification (NCBI taxonomy): domain Eukaryota; kingdom Metazoa; phylum Chordata; class Aves; order Anseriformes; family Anatidae; genus Heteronetta; species Heteronetta atricapilla. Next base: position 41,601,255 of record CM021734.1, on the reverse strand, counting down.
TAGAATTTTCTGTCTTTGTTTCTAAATTGGAGTAGGTGATGCTGTAAGCCCTATATATGAAAATTGGTAAAAATATGATATTTTACGGGGTACTTGCTTTTTCTCTCTAAAATGAGCAGAACCTGTTAATTTTGGATCCCACTAATTATAGAGGAATATTACTTTACACACAAAGCTGACTTCACAAATAAAAAATTTATATTAGAATCTTAGAATTACTTCCAAAAGATCTTTTACTCCTCGTTGAAGTGTTTAGTCCCTCTAAACTCCTGAAGGACTACTGAGGGACTCCTCAGTAGTAGTTGCTTTTTCTGAACCTGAAGGCTGAAGACACTACCAAATCTTAATGATACAATCAATTTTTCTTTAGTCTTTGTTCCTAAATTGTCAAGTCTAAGACTGGGAACTAATAACTTTTTTTTTTTTTTTTTCTTAAAAAAAAAGGCTTTATCTTTTCCAATTAATTCACTGAATTGAACCTTCTTTGAAAGGCAGCAACTTATCTGTACCTATATTCAGTGGAAAACCACAGTGCATAAGAAAAATCAGTCACTGGTTTGGTTCAACTATTAAAAGTCTTCCATCACAACTGCTTATGGTACTCCACTCTCAGTGGAGAAATAAACAAAACTGATAGTCAATTCAAGGATGTATATTCAGCATCCTGATATAGCTTGTGGTTTCCTGAACATCCTTTTCATCAATAATGAAAAATGAAATAACAAAAATTTATCTAGCTTTTACAGTTTTTGTTGTTGTTGTTGTTTTCCTTTTAATCAGTTTTGTCCACCTCTTGCCTATACTGAAGAAAGGACCAAAATAAATTTAGGGTTTCTAGACCTCCATCTCAGATTTCTAGCAACCTGCTACTCAGAACGTTATAGAATATACTTTAATAATGAATGAAGAAGAATGATGGCTTTTTCACTTCTCCAGCCTTGAGTGGGAAAAGAATAGAATTATACAAGTGGAAATAAGAAATTGGAACAAATGTAATTTCCCTGTCTTGCCTCTCAATTTCTATTGCAAAACAGCTTTAGCTGCCTTGAGGTAAGTGAGAAGATCCAAGAAATTAACTGTCCCTGCAAGACAAGGGAAGGCAGAACATCTTGTTTTTCAGTAAAACTGAAGAAGTAAGTTACTCTAAATTTACAATTTTATGCAAAAAATAGCTTAAAGCTGTAAACAAGGTTGAGTATTGCACTTGTCATAAATGCTTACTAGAGTTTAGCAAAGCTAAATAAATTTAGCAAAGCTCTGGGTTTAAGGGTATTAGGTTCTGCCGGAGATACCAAAAGAAGAATTCTCTAGTCAAAATATCATGTACAGAAACCTTGCTGTGCCTTTACAAATGAAATTAATAAAAACCTATCCTGCTTTCCAAGATTATGTAACTTTATATAATTGCATATATCTTTTTATACAGTGTTGGCCATAAAGTCTATCTAGAGAGTTCTTAGAATCATTTCTACTCTTTGTAGCAAAGTCACTTAAAAATTTCTTGCAGCTTACCATGTCATTTTACACAGAAAAGGACATGACACACACTGGGGACACCAGTGGTGCTTAATGACTTATGAAATGGGAGATCTACAGTATTGGTTGTCCACATGGTATAAACTTCTCCTGTAGTGTTGGTGTGATACATCAATAAATTAGGATCACTCGTGAAGATTCTGTAAATCTCTAATATCTTGAACAAAAATGAAGAACATTTAAAGTATGTCTTCAAATTACAAGTTATAATCCAAAACTTCAAGAATTTGAGAATGGAAAAAAGCTCTTTATCCCTATATTTGATGAATTAATTGAAGTATAACTACTGGAGGAGTTAAATTTGTATAACTTTCCCTGCAGTACTGCTGCAATGCTTTCCACATACACTTTGACTAGTTTGGTGAAGGAATTGTATCAAATGAGTACAAAGTAATCATCAGATGGATGTACTGTCTGCTGAGTAAAAAGCTGCCTGGATCCTAATCTGCTTGAGGATAGGAAGGCTGTGCAGAGGGATCTGGATAGTCTAGATCTGTGGGACACATCCAGTTGTATGGTATTCAACAAGGTTAAATGCCAGGTGCTACACTTGGGACATAACAACCTAATGGAGTGATAAAGGCACAGGGAGTGGCTGGAAAGTTCAACTAGAATGACTATCTTTTGTCTTCTTTTCATGAAATATCGTTTTCAGATCAAAATTTTATACTGAAAATGAATATATATATTGAGTTACAGGACCACTATCTTTAATACAAAAGATTTCATTGTGACACTATTGGACTATTGGAGCCAGTTTTTTACAGTGTGTAGATTAACAACATAATCTTGGAGAAAGTACTTTTTGTTCTGAAGTAAAGAGAAATAACAGCAAAAAGTAGTGTCTTATTTGAAAGAAAGTTCTTAAGAAAATGAAGGATCGAAAAGCAATTGTGATGCAAATTCCACAAATTCTGAGGGATAAAGAAAAGGGGTTAGACAAAAGTGTAAAGATAACAGTAGTCTTATCTTATTATAAATCTTTAGGAAACTTGAATCATAGCCAAGACTTGGGAAAAAAAAAAAAAAAAAAAAAAAAAAAAA
>CM021734.1:41500821-41574021 GCA_011075105.1 Heteronetta atricapilla | reverse complement strand
GTTTAATACACAGTACATAAATCTTCTCCCCCGCCGCCCCCCCCCCACCCCCCCCCCCCCCCCCCCCCCCGGGGTCCAGAATTCCTGTGTCTTCCATATCCACTTTATTCTACTTGCTATCAGCAGTATTCTGGGATCCACAGACTAGAAGGACTACAATTTCTTCACACTCCCTAATCTTATTTTTACACCCTCTAGCAATAAGATTTATGTACTGTGTATTAAACACTGCACTTGCTTACAAGAAGACAGTCATACCTATATGTTCATGTTTATTTATTTTTTTCTTACTACTGGGAGTATTTGTTTTATTTGTAGCTCACCTATATTTAAAATTCTTCTTACAGTACTGAACCCTGGTTTTATCATTTTTTCAGCTCCAATTGCATTCTTAGTTTCAGTAGTATTTTTTTCACACAGCTTACCTATTTGGTCACAGCATTTGAAAATATCTACCAACTATTGTAGCCAATTTGTTAAGTTGGCAACAAGTATTTTCCAAAAGTTTATCCTAAACTTGATTAAACAGAGAAAAATACCAAGGATGTTTTAAATGATATTATTTTTGCATTATTAGTAATCTGCTAACTTATAATTTTTTCCTGAAGACAAATACTTTCTCCGTCTTTCAAAATAAATTCTGTAAGTTGAAGGACTGAACTTTTAAATACAAGGATGAAAACTGAATAACAGTTTTAATGTAATCAAATTATGTAAATCTAAGATAAAAACAAATTATATTTATATATATTATATATATGATCAAGATAAAGGTCTAATTAAAAAAAAAAGTGTGAACAAATGATTTTTGAAAGGTTCTAATTGTAGACCTGTAGGCTAGGGATTGGTTTTATGCTGCCCCAGTACAGAGCAGCCTGAAATGCATTGTGTGCAAGCCTCTGCCGGATTCTCATGAGTAACTTGAGCAGCTGTCGAAACTGCAAAATGCAGCAGCCATAGCTTGGCCAGCAGCGTGTCACCTGTGAAAGCTAAAGCCTCTGTAGAGCTGACTGCTTCAGCCAGGGAGCCAGGGACTCTGCTACTTGGCTAATGCTGAATAAAATGATGAAGCCAAAAAAGGAGTGAGTATGCTTATTAACATGTCCTGATACTCCATTATAAAATACAGATTTTAGTACTTTTCAATTTGCCAATTGGTAGATACTTGGGCTCAAATGTTCCTTAGTTTCCACTTAAAATGTGACTAAAATGTGATAGTTTTTTTTTGTTTGTTTGTTTTCAAAACTTTCCTGTAATTTCTGACAAAGAATCAAGACATTATTTTGCTCATGATAATAAATCAAAAGGGAGAGGGAAGGGAGGAAGATGATAAGGGAAGCAATTTAAATAGTTAATATAATTTGAAGCTGCAGACTGATATTTGGCAGCTGGGCATAACAATGTGGGATGAAAATTAAAATTTGGCTTTTGTTGCCACTGTAAATTAAAGGTTCTGGAAAAAAAAAAAAATAATAACAACAAAAAAAATCATGCTCTGCAGAGATTTCGTATGTCTTAAGCACAGAATATTAATCACAAAAGGAGCGGAGGGGTTCCACTTCGGACTAAGTAACATTGTTGTGTATGCATATCTGTAATCTTTTAAACCAAAGTAACAAGAAAAGAAAGCAGGCAGTCTGTTGAGCACAGCAGCATGAACACCTATTAGAGTCACTCAGGGACAAAGGACAGATATCTGGGGAGTAGGTGCAGTGGGAAAGGGATTCAAAGGGCTCAGGCAGTGGGAAGCTGGGATTCTGCAATGCAGACAAAGGGGAAAAGTTGGGATTTGTATCGGGGAATTTGTTATGGGTATATAAGGCATAAAGATTGTAATAGATATATATCATAGATAGAGAGAATGGGACTTAGATGAGAACCCAAGACTTTGGAAAAGAATAAGAGCAACAAATAAAGTGTTTGAGGAACTGACAGAAGAACCTGTGGCAATAAAAACATACTGTCTCCCTGAACTTGGAAAGGGTCCCAAAAGTCTTGAACCATTCCACTACTATATTACCTCAAGTATCAGTGGTCTGTATATTAGTATTATTAATAAATGTGTGAGAGATTTTTTTAGTGGCATGTTACAATTAGTCATGTTATAAATCCATATTTGGTAATACTTCATTAGAAATTGGTTGAGCAACCTTAATAGTGCAATCCTTATGTGCACATAGTATGGAAATATATATATATATATATATATTACATAATAGCATGCAATTTTTCCTTCAGAAAGTATACCTTTGTCAGTGCCTGAGATGGGATGCTTCTGGATCTGAAACAAGATTGTGCAGTAAAAATTACTGTGGCCTGGATCCTCCACTTGCTGCAGAAATTGGTAAATGTAGTGTGGCTAAAGCAAAGACTGTAGGGGAAATAAATAAATAAATAAATAAATAAATGTGTTTTAATGGTTAACTCAGACAATGCCACCTTGGAGAATAAGTTAACCTTTCACAGGTGGCCATAAACTATGTTCTTCTCAGTTTCTGGTTGCCTGACTTGAGACAGTGGCCTCCATTGCAGAAGTACTCTTGAACTCCCTCAGTGGCAGAAGAGGTAACAGAAGATATTTGAGTATAGCAGATGCTATGTGATGCCAGCTTCTCTAAAAAATACGTGTCCTGTTTATCTTAAACAAGAACAATTGAATCATCAGTCTTTAATGAATCTCTCAGTCTATCAGCCCTTTTCCTGTCTATGCTGGGCCCAGGTATGTAGCTGGAGTAACATAACTGTGGAGAAATCAGAATTCAATTCTAGTCTTTGTAGGTATTTTATAGTATGATTATCACAAAGAGCATCAAATGCAGTGGCTAAGGTATATCTGTTTTTCTTCCTCTATCTTCTTCCTAGAAGGAGAAATGTCCAATATCTTTTATTCTGAATTTTTAAACCTGACTGGGTGTTCATATGCATTTATTTGTTCCAGAGAAGACATTATCAAAGAGCAGAAAGTGTGGAGCTAGAGATGATTTTGCATTCTTCAGGTTGTGCACAGTCTAACACAGATCTTAGGACATCTGTACCCAGTGCAAAAAAGGTTTTGTAATCTACAGAGAACTGTCTCAATTTGAAGCAGCTATATTTCTCCTCTTGTCCATACCTTCATGCAGAAGTTCACAGTGTATTTTAAAAGTACTGTATATGTGGTGGTGTGCATGAAGACCTCATTTTTCCTTTTATCCTCTCTGGGTAGAATGCACAGGCTGTACAGACCATGTGGAAGGTTTCTTTCCCATATGAGTCTAAGCACTGCAGAATAAGCAAATTTAGCTTGATGCTGAAAATCACTTACATTCTGTGTCCCAGCTGCAAACCAAAGCAAAGGACGGCATGTGTGGGAGGGCAGTGCAAAGGGATAGCTCAACAAGCTGCACTTCTGAAGAAATGCACTGGTTGAGCCTTTATAAATGTGAAAAACTTCAAGGCTACATCCACAGCACTGCTACAGTTCATCTGGAAAAGATGACTATTCTAGGGCAGGGAAAATGCTAAACTATGTAATCTTTAGTAATGTTCTGCAGGAATTAACAACAACAACAACAACAAAAGAGAGGTAAATCAGCAAAGATCAGAGGATTACTCTGGAAGCTGGTGCTAGAAGGAAAGTTTGGACAGGGTTGTCATTTGGAAAATATTTTCTGAGTGGATTGTTTTTTCTGTTGGTATTAAGCTATGGCCAACACTATGATAACTGGATCATGAGACTAAAAAGCACTGAGAATCTTGGAGTAACTTATTTTAATATCAATCATATGTTTTAATAGAGTGAAGTAGGGTTTTAATAAAGCTACAGGAAACAAAAAGAAATAAGGTAAATAAGAATTCAGATGATGGGTAAAGGAACACTACAGACTAGAGAAAATAAAAATATTATTCACATCTCAAATATAGTAATGAAAACAGTTGCCAAATAATTAATTGTTGTCCTTAGAAATGAAAGTGGTTGTCAAATAGTTAAAAGTTAAAATTAAATCTTTTGTGGTTATATTATTGGATATTGCTACAAACAAGTGAAATATTTAAATTCCAGCTGAAGAAATGCAAACAGTGTTGAGATACTTAAAATATTAATACAGTGTGAAGTTGGATAGCAAATGGACAATGGGAGTACAGAGAACAAGAAAAAATGAGAGGTACATATTTCTCAATAGTAGGCATTTTTTCAAATCAAAGTGTAAAGTAAGAGCGTGAGAGTAGTGTTGCAAATTTAGAACATGGCAACTATAAAGGGAGCAAGAATAACGTAGATGAATTATCATTTTGATTTTTTAGAAAGGATGGAAACAATTTTTACATGTAGTGGAAGGGAAACTGAATGGGGTCCACTACAGAATCGCAAACACATATTTGCATATCGAAAGACATCTGGAAATACTACCAGAAACTGTTGTTAAGAGAGTCTTTAACTTCCCACATACATACTGGAGAACAAATCCTACAAAAGAAGTTAAGGTAGCCTTAGACTCAGTAAACAGCAGGTTTGTTTGCCAGATAAAATAGGTTTATTTGCATGTGAGATAGAATAACCTTATTATTGCAGGCTATGTTTATTTGAATTTGGTAAGTAGCAAGAATGTTGCTACTAGCTGTAAAAAAGCTAGCTGTAGAAAATGACATTGTAATGTATTACTATGTGATAATTTACTTTAGATTAAATAGAAAGAAAAACAAAAAACTAGTCTTTAAGCTTCTGATTCCAAAGTAAAGTCTTGAGTAAAATAATTTCATATTTAGTCAAGTTAACCAGAAGTAGAATATCAGTTCATCATTCACACTTGATTATAGAAAGAACCTGGATATTTTTAAAAGGAAAAAGTGCAGAAACAACATCTTAACAGATTAAAATAAAGATGAATGAATGCATAAATAAATAAATAAATTCTTGGAATAGCGAAATGCAAAACTAACTAAAGACCAAGAATAACCAGAAGGAATAGAAAGCCTAAAGGAACAGAAAATTGAGCTGATCAGAAAACTGATTTCAGGCTCAGTAGTTTTGGGGTTGGGAAGGTCTGTCCAAAGTCAAAATTAGATAGATCTTAAAAAAAAAAAAAAAAAAAGATTGAAGTGAAAACAGTATGTGGTGAGAATGGGAGAAATATTAAGAAATGTCCACCTGTGGCCTTAGGCTGAACTTCAGTTTTCTGTGACGTTAAAGGGAAAATATCAACTGATACAGAGAAAAAACATTAAAGTGCTTCAAGTATGAAAATTGAGAAATTATGACCAGTTCAGAATCCCAACAGTCTTGGCACAGTAGCAGAACTAATTATACCAAGCTTCAAGAAGAAAAAAAGAGAAAACTATTGAATATTACGCTTATTAAAAGGAAAAAAAAAAAAAAAAAAAAAAAAAGTGATCCAAGTGATCCATAAAACTATGACTCTGTTGTGAGTGCTATGTTTTACAACACAAAAGAATGAAGGTACAGAGGTAAAAAGAAAATGTGATATAATGAAACTTAAATTTGACAAAGACAGATTGTGCCAGGCTAACCTGATATCCTTCACTGAGGAGATAATTGCTTTTCTAGACAAGGGAAATAGATATAATCCAGACATAATCTACTTGGAAGCCAGGAAAACATTTGATATTCAATAGGAAATTATTAGTCAAGCTAGAGAAGACGATGATTAGGGAAGGAACTAAGAAGTGGATAAAGAAGCTGGAGGGTCAGTGACAACAGCATGACTCAGAACAGCTGCAGTGAAACATATGATCAGTCATGAGCTGGTATATTTCCAGTTGAGCCTTAAAAGTGAGAAAATGTTGGTGAAATTTGCTGATGGCATGTCTGAGAATGCTAAATAAGAAATGGGTGTCAAATACAAAAAGACTGTATTTCCAGATGAATTTTGGAAAGAAATCTGAAGATTTGAACAATTATCTGAATTGAACCTACAAAGATTTTTATTTTGGAATGGCGTGAATGAGTCCATTTTATGTCTGTCACCCCCACTAACAGTGACAAAATTGCACATATAGCCAACTAACTGTACAATAGCAGATGTATATGTTCTGTGACAAATAATGTCATAAAATAACTAAGTGAAGACATTACCAGTTATACTTCAGTACAATTCAGTTTAATTAGGTGCTCCTTACTATTTGTTATTGTTTGCATTTGTTCTGGTACATCCCATAAGTCAGAACTCCTACAAATTATTATTATTATTTTCTTCCTAATTGTATTAAATTTCTATACTTTTAGCTTTCAAAGATTCTCTCAGTACAAATGCATTCCAAATATTTCCAATTTGGAAAAAAAAAAAAAATGGAAAGGAAAGGAAAGGAAAGGAAAGGAAAGGAAAGGAAAGGAAAGGAAAGGAAAGGAAAAAGTAAAACCATTCAGCTGACAAGCAATCCATTGTGTAAATCACTTCTGGTCATTTCCATGGTATTTATATATATATATATATATATATATATATATATATATATGTCTTTAAATGAGATAATACTTTTCTGTAGTAAAATGGCCATTATCAAGATTATCAAGTAATACAATCTATTCTTTAGAAGCAAGCACATTTCTTTGATATAGAAGACAAGATGTGCTTATAGATTCCATGGAGCTCTAATGTAACTAAGCCTCATAAACAGGTCACTCATTTATATAAACTGTAACAGTGAGGTCCAAAGCACCCTAGAAAAGCTAGATGCCCAGTTAATTTTAATGAGTATTAGGCTTCCAACTCCCTTAGGCAGCTTTCAAAATGTCAGCCTATAATTACAAACAGCTTGGATCGACGCCCATTGAATTTAATGGAAAGTATCCCATTGATTTCAATGAGCTTTTGGCTCATTGACTTTACTCTTTGCACAAATATATCTAAAGGATTTGGGTAGTAAATACCACATACTTTAGAAACACTACATTGTAAAGAATATCTTCACATTTCTGTGTGTTGCACTATTTACAAAATACAGTAAAAAATGTAAGACTATGTCAAGTCATACAATTTTAGAAGTGTTATAAACTTTAGTGGGAAATATAACATTAAAAGCAAATTAAATTAATTCCACTACAGAGCTGGTGAGGACTGCTTTGCAAAATCATTTCAGCTGAAAAAAAAATAAAGCAAATGAACCAAAAGAGAAACTTTTTGCAAAGAATGGCTGACTTTGAAGAATGTAACTGTTGGTAAGGAATGTTTTTATTAAATTTTGAAATGGTCAGGATAGTTCCTGTAAACATTGGTGAAGTAATAAATACTGGCTTTGATTTCTTTTACGTGGAACTTAAAGACAGAAACATAGATAATTCAAAAGAGTGTTTTGAAATTATTGAAAGGAAACTTTTTTTTTTTTCTGAACTGAAAGTATTTTCCTATCTTTGACTTGGTAAAAATGTGTAAAGCTTCAGCTATGCATGGTAGAGGAGAAGTTTCCCTGTATTGCACTCTTCAAAATTTTAGCTGTATCTACCTATTACTAAGCAATATTTTAGAAGTTTACAAGTTCACATTTTCATCTCTCAATATTCAGGTATCGTTTTTCTACAGACACACTAAAAGCCTCTAGGCATGAATTGTTGGCAAAGTCACAGATAACGCAAACAAAGGTGATTATACTGTGGAGCTCCTCGTGAGACAGCAATCCAGGCAGGTGGCTTAGCCCCAGGAACACAAAATGAGAGCATGACACCTGGTTTATCACTGTGCTATGTTAAAATGCTGGTAGCCAAATGCAGAGACCCAAACAAGGAGTTCAAAGGCAGGAGAGGGTTTCACATAATTTTGAAGGAGAGAGGAACAACAACAAAAAAAAGACAGAGTGAAAACAGAACAAGAATTACTTAAATACAGTTGATATTGAAATAAACTGTAAAAGATGGATTATAAATCTCATGCAGTCACTTTGAAAAAGCACTCACAATTGGAAATTAGTTGATATAGTGAAATGTAGTATGGTGAAGCAGAGGGGAGTTAAGGAGATGTCTTCTGGTGCTCTCCCTCTGAAACTGGTAATTCTGAGATCAATCCTAAGGAAAAAAGTAATTCAGACAAATGTTGACATCTCTTCTAAAGCTCAGCCTTATAATTAGCACTGCCTTGTTAGCTTATACAGACACATACAGACAAAACTTCATCAAAACAAAATAATTGTGATGAGGCAACTTAAGCTGACAAACCTGGGAGGTTCAACCAGTGACTGTCATTTAACACAGCCATAAGAGACCCTGTTTCTTCCCCACACAAAGTGAAATGCAGATCTGCCAATAAACTGAAACTCTGGTCTGGAATCACGTTGGGAAGGGAAGACAGAAGTAATGTACACAAAATGAGTGCACTAAATAAGATTTAAAGTTGCTCTTCAGGTATCACTGAATCCCAGTGTGGGTGTGGGGTTGACTATTCACTATGAGTGGGACTAAGTGAAGCCTAAGCATCTGTGAATGCATAATTTAAAGAACAATTAAACACTACAGTCTGAAATAGCAGTTTTCTTTCAAGAATGATGAAACTGAAAAAGACCAGATAAGGTGTTTCTCTTCTCCTGTGCCTAACCTGCTACCCCTTTTTTGTTTCTTTTATTAAAAAAACATCTTAACTGGTATACCCAACAAATATCCTAAATTTTGTGAGATCAAAAGTTTAAGAAACTGAAGAAATCATCCTTTTGAAGTGATACTGCAAGCCAAAGATTTGTTTTTAAGTAGCAATGGAAAAATAAGAAATTTCTGCTCTTCGAAAACAAAACAAAAGAAAACCCAGACTTGCTTCATAAAAGGAAAGCAAACTAAAACAATAAACTTAAAGCAAGTTAAACAAGAAAGGCTGCAACCCACCTAATTGGTGGGTTGCAACCCACCTAATTGGTGGCAGCCAACAGTTCAGACAGAAAATTTTAAGTTTGTTTGTTTGTTTGTTTGTTTGAGACTTTGTGGTGTTACATCAACACAAACAATGCATATTAACAGGGAATTCAAAGCTAATATTAAGCTAAAAGGTGATTTGATAGAGGATAGCAGCTGGACAACTTAATGGTCATTCAATAACATGCAATTGCTTCACAGTCTTGGCACTTCCATAAGGAACAGCCTTAGCATTTTAAATTGGATAAGGCTTGTGCTTTTGAAATGAAGCTCTTTAATTCTCCCCACATACAGCATTTAGCTGTATGCCGTGGAGCAGTATAAGGGTGCAGGATTTGATAAATCTGAACCAAAAGCTTCTCCCCGGGAGGGTGCACAGTGTGTTAAAACAGCAAGTGGGTGTTCAGTCCTTGTGAGCAGGATAGAGTCTGCTCAAATGTTACCAAAACACAGGCAGTTGGATGACTGATCCACTACATCAAATGTTTCAGTCCTCAGACTGGCTCCTTTGTTTAACTTTATTTCCTTTTATTTCACTTTACTTAGTGAAATCCGCTAGAAAAATCCATAGCCACAGAAATCCATTGGTACAACCATTAAACTAATCATGTTATTCAACAAAGAATATATGCAGATTATTGCTTTATCTGTGCAAACTTCAGTGAGTTACCTTTCTGTCTTGCACAGAGATGCTGGAGGTATTGGTGTGTGTGTGTTTTCACAATGTTTTTGCCATTGCTTCTCAGTAAGAATAATACATACAGTAAGAAACAATAACCTAAGCTTACATTATTGCTTTTTATGGTTCACATAAAACAAATTGATAGCAGATTAACTCTGAACATTAGGCAAGTCAAATACAAATTAGCTGAACCTGGAATATTTATCTTATTTGTTTGTCTAAGTACTGTCCTTTTTTGTCTTTACCATCTGTGAAACAAGAAAGTCATTTTGTCTACACTGGTGTCTGTGAGACAGGAAAAGCAAGATAGGTTTTCCAAGTGAGTGTTTTCAGTTCTTCATGTAAGGACAAGAGAAACACCAAACTTGATCACACCATGATGGATCTCAACAGTTTCAACCTAATCACAATAAATCACAACTAGACAAATGATGACAGTTGATTAGATTTTTTTTTTTTTCAGGTGGAAAGTAGCATGTTCTCATAATTATATCTTTGTAGTAGACTGTCAATTTTGTCTTATTTTGTTTAAGAAAATCAAAACAATAAAAAATAGATGTTCCAAACATAATAAAATGGATTTTTTCTATTTCTATTGAAGACCTGTTTGAAAATTTATTGTAGATATTAATAATATAGGTAAAATACCCAAATCAGTGATAAAATATTCATTTACAGAAAAAAAAAAAAAAAAAGTAGCATCTGGTTTACATAGAAGATACTTTTTTTAAAAAAAATGGTTTTTTTTTGGTTGGTTGGTTGGTTGGTTTTTTAATTCTTCATTAAGAATACAGTAGGAATTGCTTCAGTCTTATTCCAATTTGAAATGAAACTACATACCAAAATAATGAAATTTTCCACAGTGCAGAAATACTGATTTCCTTTACAGACATATTAAAATGCAATTTTCATTGCAGTCATATATTTTAATTGTTATCCATTTAAAAGTGCATTGTTTTGAGATACTTACATGAGAAATTTATTCTGTGCCAAATTATTTAATGTTTATATATCAGCATATTAGTTCTACATACAAACTAGCAGCTGACCATCATGACCTCTAGTAAATTCATTTATTCCAATTTTTTGCTGTTCATTTTGGTCATGGGCTAGAAATTTAGCCCATGGTATGGTATTTTTTGCAGTTTTTCACTTCACTTCACCATATTGCTTTCTACCCACTGAGGAGGTACTCTGCATAGTTTAATGATTGAAAGCTTAACATTTTCATAAAATGAAAGTGATTAAATTGGATATCTTAACCTGCAGGAGAATGAATACACCCATGGACTAATAATTTTCTTGTCTGTGTTCAATGACAAATCCTAATGTATATTAAAATTAACTAATTCACAGAATCTCAGAATGGCTGAGGCAGGAAGGGACCTATGAATATCATCTGGTCCAACTCAAATAATTCAAACAAGGCCACTTAACTGTGTCCTGGTGATTTTTGAAGATCAAACTGTGCTCTTTTTTTTTCTGACTTTCAGTGACTTTTATTTATAATTTAAAAATTTATTATTATTTTTTACATCTATTCCATCTTTTGTTTGTGATGACACCCATTATAGCTTCAAGACAGCATCATTACTAATTTTAAGTAGCCTGATCTCTTCTCAGCTCCCTCTCCTAACTTTACAGAATCAGAGAATCACAGAATCATCTAGGTTGGAAGAGACCTCCAAGATCACCTAGTCCAACCTCTGACCTAACACTAACAAGTCCTCCTCTAAACCATCTCACTAAGATCTAAACATCTTTTAAAGACCTGCAGGGATGGTGACTCAACCACTTCCCTGGGCAGCCCATTCCAATGCCTAACAACCCTTTCGGTAAAGAAGTTCTTCCTAATATCCAACCTAAACCTCCCCTGGCGCAACTTTAGCCCATTCCCCCTCATCCTGTCACCAGGCACATAGGAGAATAGACCAAAACCCACCTTTAAGCACAAGTTTCACCACTGTTCCTCACTGTGTTCCTCACTGTGCAGGCTGTATTTATCCCCAAAGTTTTCTTCTAATCCAAAACATTAAAATCCCTTCTGTCTTACCAGGATTTTCTCTCCCTTAGATACTAGGACCATGAAGAAAACACCATAGTGATTTAACTTTCTCACTCTTATCAAAAAGTATATAATGTTTTTCCCAAGATCTGATCTTTTTTCTGGTATTAGTAACTATATGTGTATAATCACTATATCTTCTCAAGTACTCCCCAGAGATTAACTAGATTCCTTAAGAGCTTTTGCTTGTAGCAGATGCATCATTATGTGCATAAGCCCTCACATCATTATGTGCAGCCCTCACTGGCATTTTACAGTCCATTCTTCATATACCTTGTAGTATACCTCTGGCCTGGCTTTTTATGTCATTACATATATTAAGATCTTGACATCTCTATCAGATACTATTGCTCTTTATACTTTTTGTATATTTCATATCAAGAATCAAAGAGTCTGGATGTTTTACAAAATGTTTGTGTGCATTCTGTGTCCATTGGCTGGCTGTGAAAATGCTAACCAATATCATATTTAATAATTGCAGTCTTGATTTGTCTTTTAATACTCTGCAAGAATTGACTTTGCTTTACTTTTTAATATGTGCTTTTGCTTCATATTTACTATGAGCTGATTCTCTCACTCAAATGTCAGTAGTTGTTATTTTTTTGAATTTAGATTTTTTTTTTTCCTTTTAAAACATTTTGATTGTTTCTGGCAAGTCGTTTCCCTGTGTAACATTAAATACCAAAGCCATCCCTGATGATTTCACAGAAAAGATGAATCTGCTTTTTCTCTGTATGTGTAGGTAACATAGTTTAATTGATTAATTATTTAAAAGCCCCCACATTTTTCTAGACAATGTGCTGCCTTTAAACTTTAAGGTGTGATTTTATAGTTTTAGAGTTTAGAGGAATTTAGAGGAATGGCTTCTGAAGAAAATTCCATGCTCAAAATTTAGTGTCCATAGGTAAATTATGAAACATTTCTGTTAGTTATTCCTAAGACTATTCCTAGGATTCCTGGACCATATGTATTACCCAGTATTGCTAACACCAAACCAACTAGAACTTACTTATTTGTCTTTCTTATGAGCATACTTTAATATAAGTCAAATTAAATATGGATAACAAGAAAAAAATTTCTTTCTTACTGCCATTTCACTGGTGGAACTACTTATTAAGTTACAACAAGGAATTTAGACATCTCAGTGGGATATAAAACACAACTAGTGCTGTAATAGCATTTATATCATGAAAGGACCAACATTTTCTGACTGAACATATTACTGAACTACCCTTCAAATGCAGTATTTTTAGAACTATTTTTTACTCTGTTTTGTAGATTAAATACACCTTATATCATTATCCTCATACATAATGACTATATCCATACAGTGTCTTTATTGTTTTTGAGAATACTGCTTTCTATGAATATTTGCCATACAAAATAGCAATAATTTTCCAACCTTGTGAAAAATGTGATATCCAATTCTGCCTCATTTTAAGTGGTGACAGTATATACAGAAAACTGCTTCAGTAACTAAGTTCCTATTCCAAAATAACTGAAAAGCAATGACAATCAAGCTCCAAGGCATGACATTTGTTAATAACTTGGATTCGGCACCTCTGAGTTTCAAAGAGAAATAAAGGACAAAAGTTGTTCTAATAACACTGTATTGTGACCATGATGACAACAAATATAAGACACATTTTAATTCTCTGTACAAATGTGGTTTAACAGTTCTACTAAACCAGTTGTTTCATGTACAGAAAGTAATGAAATTTCCCTGTGTAGATTGCAATTCTTCATAGACTATGCAAACTAAATGCTAATCTAGATTTACAGTTCCTGTTTTGCAAAAGTAAATCAGGGAATATGGACAATTTTGTGTAACCAGCTTTCAGAATGAAAGAGTATTTGAGAAAACACCATGTACTCTCAGTGAAAGTACTTTCATTGTACTCCTCTTCCAGTCATGCCATGCCATATTTCTCAAGGGGGAGCCCACAACAATCTCTTGAATGATTGACTTATTTTAAGTAAATCCAAATGACCTGGGATACTTACAACCCTGGCGTAGTAAGGAGAAGAGGAAGTTAGATATGACATTAATTTTTCAGCAGAGGAATTTTCTATATTGCTTGTTAAAAATATATTCTGCCTCAAAGACTGCATAGATGCATCTGCTGAGCATATTCTGTTTAATAAAGCCAACTAATCTTGCTGTGGTAATTTAAGATGATCCACTTCAAATAATATAGTAAATCCTTTGGGCGGAGGTTGCTGCCCCAAGAACAGAGCAGAGGAACTGAACATGTTCATGTACTCAGCTGCTTTGGAAACACTTCTCACATCATATCTCAAAGGGGTAGTGCAGGCAAATTTGTTATTAAGAGACAAGCTTTTGCATTGAGGTTGTATTGAGATTGTATTGAGAAGTGTGAGACATATATTCCAGTCTGGTAACTCTTTTGTGCCTGACTGGTGTTTCTGCAGTGGCAAAACCTGAGATGGCAACTACCTGACCTTTAGGTCAGCTTAAGATTCATGAAGTCTGTCTATCAAAGCCTTTACTTTCAGCAATGCAACAATTAAGTGTTCTATGCTTGACTGGAGCTAAAACATCAATTCTGTATACAAGATAGCTGGGAGAGAATTTTGAAGGGAGCTATATCCAATTCACCAGCAAGGAAGAGAAAAGAGTTTTCACTCCATCAATTTCTGAAGAACCCAGCAAGTATGAGAGTCACTCTGCTTCAAGCATATGTGGAGTCCCCCTAAGAGAAGTAACTCAAAATTGCAGTACATCAGAAAGCACTTGTGAACATGACCTAAAAGAGAAAAGTAGATGTCTTGGGAATTTTGAGGACATTACTCTAACTGCCAGTACTGTGCATTATAATTTGAAAATTTACATTTTGAGTGCAGGAGACTTTACAAAACCTTTTATTCACCCTTTATCACTAGAAGTTCTGGAAAATAACTTCTAGATCAAATTATTTCATAGTCTGATGTCTACCTCTGTAAAGCACTAAGACAATTCCTTGTGAAAAACAAACAAACAACAACAACAAAAAAAAACACCCTCTTATATCTTAAACATATGGTAGGGATGGGGGCTGAGGGAGGGAGGTTAATAATACCATAGAAATATATGTCAAGAGTGAAACTGAGCATTTCAGATTAATTGATTAATTGAGCACTGTAACTCCAAATCTCAACTATAAAATTAAGCATTATTAAAAGCTTCATATACTATATTTCTTGCATTTTCTTCATATCATCAAATAGACATCTTTGTATATAAAACTATATATATATAAAAAAAAAAAAGCTCTTAAAAAAAAGGATTAAATTGAATGTGCTTTCTGTTTAAGAAATCAACCACTCAGAATATCAGACTGAAGTACAATACAGTTTGAAAATTAGTAGAAACACTGACAGCATTTGATAATCTGTCATAGATTCAATGAGGTAGTGGAAGGATCAAGCACATGCTTTGAGACAGAAATAGTGGAGTTAGGTATGGGTAACACAAATGTAGAGCTAGCCATATTTTTCATAAGTCACACTGGTCTATGTAGACACACTTTAACTGTTTAACTGTCAACTGAATCTAGACTTTGCCACATTCACAAAGACAGCTCCCGGTAACCTCAAGTTCCTTAAGTTCCTCTCAAGTGTCTCTATACCTGGAGTTTGGATGCACAGGATTTGCACTAGCTCCAGAATCCAGTCCGGTCTTACACTGAAGATTCTTGTAAGTTTCCCTGATTTCAAGCTGCTTCTGTGAAAACTCACTTGAAAATTTCTGACAGAACCCTTCTCACATCTTTTAATAACCTTAAAGTCCAACACATTCATCATCTGATTCAACCTAATTTTTTATTATCCTCAATAAGCAGCAATCTGTATGCATGTGTACTCAAATACATACTTTTCACAAGAAAATCACTTAAATTTGTATATTGATTAAAAGATTTTAATATAAAATATAACATTCAGAATATTCAGTTTAGCATTATTTTCCATCATCACAATTCATTTTCTATGTTCTGAAAGTTAATACTAGGTATTTTCTAGGGGCAATTGTGTCTTTTTAGACCTCTTACAAGAGAGAACCCTGAGCCAAGAAGAAAAAATAACGCAATAGCATACTGTTTTCTGAATGGGAATAGGATAGAATGCAAATAATGCGGTAAGCAATTAATGGTCAAAGGGACGAAGTAATAAGAAATTTCTGACACTTGATTTAAGGATTAACAATTAAATTGCTTCTCATAATATCATTGAAAATAAATCTAGTAACATTTATAAATCAAGTTCATGTAGGTAAAAAGACTAATCTACTAATTTCAAAGAGAGTAGGATAAGCTCCAGAAATTTGAAAAATCCATATATATATATAACAGGAAGTTGATAAATAATGTAAGATTCATTACTTTATTTACTGTAATATTTACTGTATTTACCATACCCCGGTGCTTCCAAACGATTATTGCTCCCAGCAGGCTGGAAGTACAGGGTCAGTCTATGCACATTGCAGTATGGTAAGTACTGAGAATATTGATTTAAAAGAGCTATCTTTTGGCACTCTCTTAGAGCTAATTTAAGATAAAAGGCTGGTTCTGCTCTCAATAACTTAGCTGTAAATCAGAGGAGTATCATGGCCCTGAGGTGGTCTTAAAACTTGAACTAATTTATGTCAAGATCCTCAGATTTGTTTTTGAATTTATCTGAGGACTTTTTATGAGGAGTAGAGGAAATCAGTTTTCAAAATAAAGTGAATATTCTGTGAAATGCAGTTAATGTGCATTTCCCCCATTAAGAAATTAGAAGTTAAAAGAGCTCCCGTTTACATAAAATATTCCAGTCCAGTACAAAAAAAGTTGTTTTACTTTCAGTAGTGCCTTTGACTTTGATTGGAATAATCCTGTGAATGGAGTGAAGAGTGAAGTAAGAATGTATAAGTGTATTCCTGGGTTTCAGTTTTGGCCAAAACTCATTAAAATCAGATGAAAGTTTTTCACTGAGGTAAAGAGGTTTTGGACCAAGGTCCACTTATGGCAACAAGTATTGTAACAATCAAGAGAAAGATAAACATAAGATGTACTAAAATCACTTAAAACTGGAATCTTCAAGTTGCCTGACTACCTACATTTTGAATTGATTTCCAACATAGTTAATGTAAATTTTGCAAGATTAAGATTTGCAAATTTATTTATTTATTTATTTATTATTTATTTATTTTTTAGATCATATTGCTAGTTATATGGCAAATCAGATATCCAGAATATTTGTCACGCTAATGCTGAGCTTTTATGAATCTTGATATTCCACCACAATGTATTTGGTGTTTCAGACTACAGGAAGACAGAAAGAAAATCAGAGATGGCTTGTAGCATGTAGTCAGCATACTCTTAATAGAAACTAATATTTCAGTTGCTGAGATTAATGCACTTATTTTTTTATATTTTGTTTTCGATGACTGATAAAGTGTTTTAGGCCTGGAAGATCTGACAATGAAGGGAAAGAAAACACAGAATAACTACTTAACCATATGGAATACCATTTCATCAGTTCTTCCTCACAGGAAAAGTCAGAGGCAAAATAAAAGCCTGCCACTGAACAAACTGACCAATGTATTTGTGAGTCCACAACATAGCACTTACTGTGAGATAAATTTACCGAACAGAGGAAAAAAATCAGACATACCAATCTTAGAAGTTCACAATGCTGGAATGTAGTCACAGTATTTATTTTGTGACTTAAACTTTTTTTTTTTTTTTTTTTTTGAAAAACAAGTTCAACAGCCTGTTATCTACTGGTTCAAATACCACTGGTATTTATTGTAGACTTATTCTTCCCAGTCCTACTGGACAAGACTTTGTTCTTTTAACAGATTTGCTATTGTGTGGCACCTGCTGAATTTCTATACATTCTATAGGTACTGTCCTGATTCCTCTTTCCATCTGCTTTCCCACAAGCATTCATTTTTACAAAATGCACTGCAGAATCCAGAATTTCTTGAAACTATGGAGTGTACGGGGAATTTTCAGATGGCTGCAAATGTACTCTATTCATTTTGCCAGACCCAGCAAACTAATTAAAATTGCCTTGAAATAAAAATCATACAAGAACAGATGGGCACCATTCATATTGTTTTCCTACTTATGAAGAAGTGTGGGAAAGCACTTAGCAAGCAATGAAAACTACTGTGTTAAAATGAATTTGAATAATAGTTATGAAATAGCTTTTCATATTTGCATGAGCTAAAATTCACACACTTGACAATTTACATTCAAAATACAAGCCATTTCTGATATGTATATGGCTCATTGAGAATAAGCACAAACATACGGTAATCTGCAAATAGTATGATTTACAGTGGCTGCATCTTATAGAAAATATCATCTGTCTACTGGGACCTTTGCCATTCTATTGCTCAGACTACTCTCATATCATAACTTCTGAAGAAAGAAATAAGATTTTCACCTGGGGACAAATACGCTAAGATATTCACTTATTTAAATTTATTGGCAGTGTATGCACACATTTTGTCAATAGAAATTTGTAAGGCTTGTGGGTGTTTTTTGTTTGTTTAAGCTGGTGTTAAACTAGGTGTCATCTGTCACCTGCTGACAACTTCTGCTTTCTGCTTCATATTAATTATTTACACTTGAAACGTTTCTTATCTGAATGAACATTTTTTGCCTAAAAGTAATGTCCTGTTCTTTGCTGGCATAATCCTAGGCTTTTTTGTGATGTATATAAACAACAATAAAAATAATGGAAACTGCATTTATTATTTGAAAGAGTGGTGAATTTCAGTATCCAGGCTGCATTTAATGGAGGATTATTGAATATCTGAGATTTGTAGAGTTCTTTCAATGTATGATTGGGTAAGGACGACTTGGTAACTATAGATACTTGTGATTCCCATTTCATAGCCACGGAATAATAAAAGCCAGAAAATATTGACACAATTCACATGTTTGAATATTGAAATAATTACAAGACATTCATTTCTTATTTACTTCCCATTTGGTTGTTACAAGTTGAATGGAAACATGTACCTAAGTTCCAAGTCATTTTTATCCTTGAATAGTTGCAACTCTGGACTGTGTTGCAAATATTTTTAATATCTATGAATCTCAAAACCCTGTCACCCTTTACTTTCCTTTCCAGTCACACCTATTTTATTCATAGCTTTACACTGTGATGTTGCAATGATAAATCTGTAGATAAACCCTATTACCTGTGAAGGACAGTATTGATCTCAATAGTCCTACTTGCCTGGGAGTCTGTCTGCTGATACATTGTTATGGAGCTAGTACCATTAACTGCCTGAATAGATGTCACTAACTAATTATTAACTAGTCATTAACTAACTAATGACATTAATATATGTCATTAACTAGTTCTATTAACAGCCTTAATGATTCAGTGAATTACATTTTACTATGAATTACTGGTGTAATAATGATAACCTATGGGCCCTATAAATTATAACTATTTTAAAGGTATAATTTAAGAAATAATGCCTTTAATCAAAGAGATGGTCATTATCAGAGTTATAAAAATGAACCTAGATCATCTTTAGTAAGTAAGTTTACTCCTTGTCCAGAAATTTTTCCTAACAAAATTCACTACTGTAGAAAGATACAAAACCAAATGTGTTTTAAGAAGTACTAATAAGGAGAAAGCATGTCAAAAATATAGAACTGTAGTGTTTCAGAATCTGGACAAACACTAGCTAATGGGGCATGGGGCAAAATAATCTGTAAATCTGGACTGCAATGAAACTCCAAAATAAGATGGAAATATTCTCATTATTTCTACAAAGATTACATAATATTAAACCACACTTAGTGATAAGAGTTAATAAAGAATTAGGTATGCTTGTGATTTCTGTTCCTTTCTTGTTACATCAGTGAACTGGCACCTTCCTCTAATTTCATTTTTATGAAATCATAAAATTTCAATTTTATGAAATGATTAATTGCTGGATGTAACAGAAGCAGTGGGAACTTGAAAATGAAATGGTGTGTGTTTAAAAGAGCAAATTCCTCTTCTGGTAGGCAGAAACTGTAATGTAGTCTGAATGAAAAAAAAAGTGTATCCAGAAATCAAAACATTCCTTAACTGTTTATTTATGATACAAATGTTAATTGCCTTATGCCTTACATGGACTGTACAATTAGACTAGTTAATTGGGCTGAGAAATGGCTAGCTCTGAAGGTGCAAGCTCAGAATAATTAAAATGCTTGCACCATGTTAACAGAACTCTTCTGTTGTGTGAGGTCAAAGGATATTAAAGGATATTGCCTTTTTTTTAATTTCCTTTTTTTTTCTCTCCCCTCCTCCCCCCCTAAAAAACATATCATGTGAGACAGATTTTCATGTGGATTTGAATGCATTGTGGGGAATGAAAGGACTACATCAGTCTGAATGACTTACAATGATCCATTCAACGCCTTATTTGCATCTGCCAGTACTAAACCAGACAGCAGGGGCCCTTAGTACTGCCAGGAAATAAAGTGCCCTCTAATTGCTTATATGTTGATTGCAAGCTTTTCAGAACAAATCCATCACATAAAATATATCCTAGGTCGCTGAACAGTGCAATGGTCACATACCAATTTTTAAGAAGGGTAACTGAAGAGAAATCTGGGGGCTTACTGGGCTATCCATGCAGGGGAAAAAAAAAAAAAAAAAAGAAAAGAAAAAAGAAAAAAAAAGTGAAAGTGAAGTTTCATTCTCACTTGTCCTTATTCACATCAAGGTGGTTTTACTGCACACCAGCAGCATAGAAAGGGATGAAGTAGGTGTAAATTACAGTTACAACTACAGTGCAGCAATTCAGTAGTGTCAAAGCATCATAAAAGGCCTTTATTGCAGTTAAGATTTTGATGGCTGCTGGTTGTACCTGAACAGACCTGAAACTTCTGCAAAATAGAACTCAGGGAGACTATGCAAGCCACTTAACAGGCAGCACTCCACTAGTGCTGTTTGCAGTAACTCATCTGCTTGCTGTTGTAAGTTTGTTGAGAGCTAATACAAGCTGCATTATTCAAGCTATAACCAAATTATGCTCAAAAGCAGGTTTGACCTAAATATGTATAAGGTCCATTAAGTGACAAAAAAACAATTGAGCTGGAGAGGCATGAAGGAGAAACTTGGAATGAAGAGAACAACAAAAAGCTTGGGACCAAACAATAAATGGAAAAAAAAAAAAAAAAAAAAAACTCAAAAGAAAATAAAGTAAATGAGGCAAGTGCTTTGATGAAGATCTGTGGAAAGGTCAACTGTTTCCCATAGGACTTTCTATACCTGATGGGTTCACCTTGATTAATGGGATGCCATTCGTTCTCTGGGAGTTAATTCTCTCAGAGACTGAGTGTGAATCCCTTAGAGAGATAAGATGGCATAAGGAATTTAATTAGAAGACTTTAAACCTTTCCTGTCCATGTGTTTCCACAAGACAGAGCATTCAGAAATATTCTGGTTGAACATAAATCAAAAAATATCTTCCTTCTGGAAAGGACAGAGAGAGAAGCTTGATATATAAGTTCCTGAGAAAACTACATATTCTCCTGTCACATTAAGGCAAACTCATTGTGTTTGTATGTTTTTGTTCCTTCCTGCTGCTGAAGGACATAGTAACATTACCATTTTCTGCTTCATTTAGTGAATTAACTCACTGTTTTCAAGAGTTCTTCTCAAAAGACAAAACATCTTGAGGAACAAGTGTGTCCAACATGCATTTTTGTACATAGCAATATTCCATGCACAAAATTATGCATTTGCAAATTTGATGTCCTGACTGTACTCAGAAAAATAACTTTCTCAGTTTTCTTTTCATGTGTATGACTGGTCTTGGAAACTGAGATAATGTTCATATTTTAATTTGTCACTTTTGATCAAAGCAAGTTACTGGTAGGCCAATGTGTACAGAATATTTTTGGGACCCTGTTCTTGTTAGTATAAATCATCTGGTGATCATCCAAAGCTTAAAATTGTTAAGAGTGTTGACTCCTGACTGTATTAACCTGCAAACTTCCCCTCAGCTTAGTAAAAATTGGGAATAAGTTACACCTCTTCATTAGTTTCATTCCTCTTCAGCATCCATGTACAGTCTTGTTGGATCACTTTTTCAAGTACATGGTGCACACATTTATTAAGATAGTTTTGTATTTCCCATCTCTTCATCACACATATTAGAAATGGTCACTTTGTTGTGAATTCTCTTTGTCCTGCAGGCTAGCTTTCTCCTCCTAGGAGAATCAAAACATGGAAGAAAGGATGCTGCTTGATTGCATTTTTCCAACATAGTATTGCAATCAGGCTAGTTTCGTTTGTTTGTTTATTTGCTTGTTTGTTTTGGAAACACATATGCTCTCTAGAGTGGGACCCTAAAAATAGACCCTGGTGATATTACCAAATATATAAGTATGCCAAATATAAGTATGAAGTATTCATAATGAAGTTCAAGACTAGGAAGTGGTTCCCCTTGTACTCCAGTTTCAGAACAATTTAGTTAAACTCCCTCCCACACAAACATATACACACACACTTATTCTCTCTGGAATGCTTCAGTAGAAAGGCATGTACTTTATGTACAATGTCAGTATAGTATCCACCTTCTGTTTATATTACTCATTTAGACAAAGTCTCTATTTACTTTCTGGATTTGCACCAGCTACACACCTGTCTCTGTGCTTGGGAGGTGTGAGCTATTCATTTTCCACAGAAGCCGCAGACAGTCTATAAAAGTTGTACAGATGAAGATTTCAAATCATAATGCACATATGCCATCACGGAGATGTGGTGGGACCACTCTCATGACTGGAGTACTGCAATGACTGGCTATAAGCTCTTCAGAAGGAACAGGCAGCATTGAAGGAGTAGTGGTGTGGCTCTCTATATTAGAGAATCTTTCGATGGTGTGGAACTCGAGGCTGGGAATGACAAAGTTGAGTCCCTTTGGGTTAGGATCGGCGGGAAGGCCAACAAGGCTAGTGTCCTGGTCGGGGTCTGTTATAGACCACCAAACCAGGATGAGGAGACGGATATGGAGTTCTACAGGCAGCTGACAGAAGTTGCGAAATCATCGGTGCTTGTTCTCGTGGGGGACTTCAACTTCCCTGACATATCCTGGAAGCACAACACAGCCCAGAGAAAGCAGTTTAGGAGGTTTCTGGAGAGCGTGGAAGATAGCTTCCTGACACAGCTGGTTAGTGAGCCTACCTGGGGTGGTGCCCCGCTAGACCTTCTCTTCACAAACAGAGAAGGACTGATGGGAGATGTGGTGGTCAGAAGCTGTCTTGGGCAGAGTGATCACGAAATGGTGGAGTTCTCTATTCTTGGCAAGGCCAGGAAGGGGATCAGCAAAACCACTGTATTGGACTTCCGGAGGGCTGACTTTGAGCTGGTCAGGACTCTGGTTGGTAGAGTCCCTTGGGAGGCGGTTCTGAAGGGCAAAGGAGTCCAGGAAGGCTGGGTGCTCTTCAAGAAGGAAATCTTAACTGCGCAGCAGCGGTCTATCCCCACGTGCCCAAAGATGAGCTGACATGGACAAAGACCGGCCTGGCTCAACAGAGAGTTGCAGCTTGAGCTTAGGCGGAAAAAGAGGGTTTATAATCTTTGGAAAAAAGGGCAGGCCACTGAGGAGGACTATAAGGATGTTACGAGGCTGTGCAGGGACAAAATTAGAAAGGCCAAAGCTCATCTGGAGCTCAATCTGGCTACTGCCGTTAAAGACAACAAAAAATCTTTTTACAAATACATCAGTGCAAAACGGAGGACTAAGGAAAATCTCCATGCTTTACTGGATGCGGGGGGGAACCTTGTTACAAAAGATGAGGAAAAGGCTGAGGTGCTTAATGCCTTCTTTGCCTCAGTCTTTAGTGGCAATACTGGTTGTTCTCTGGATATCCAGTACCCTGAGCTGGCGGAAGGGGACGGGGAGCAGAATGTGGCCCTCACTATTGATTCAAAGAACAAAGTTCCACTTTTCTTCAAGTGGTATATTCTTTATTAGCAGTGCTGGATGCACAGGGGATCATTCCACCTATCATGCATACCAGAGTAGAAAGCTCTGCTAAGCTTATACAGTGAAGCGATTAATATTTCATGAGTGCCTATACATATTTATTACCTGTCCCACCTACCCTTGCTTTTCATGCTAATTAGTCTCTTAATGCTTTACGCTTGCGCAGATCTGTTTTTAGTCCTTGAGTAGTGGTTGTCAAAGGGTGGGTGGTGGTCCCAAGGAGGAAGGCTGCGAGTCTTCCTCCCAGTGTACTTTTCACCTTTAGTCCAATTTTCTGCTGAGTGGACACTTTTGGACACCTGCTCGCCCACAGATCCTCTTTGTGCTGGTTTCATGGCTGGTATTCCCGCTATCTCTAGTTTTATGGCCTATTCTGGCATCCCAAGGACAATGCTTCTTCTTCTTATCTGGTGTTCTGCTGTTCTGCACATCCTGCCTAAGCATCCCACTCATTTAGGACCATCTGCGATTCCTAGTTGTTTTAAGGACTTTTCAGCTCCTCGCTCTGTCCTGCCAGCGGGCAGGTTGGGGGTGCAGCAAGAGCTGGGGGGAGACAGACCCAGGACAGCTGACCCAAACTGGCCAAAGGAGTATTCCATACCATCTGACGTCATGCTGAACAATATATAGGGGTGGCTAGCCAGGGTGGGGTGCAGGCTCTCGGGGTTGGGCTGGGCATCGGTCAGCGGGTGGTGAGCAATTGCATTGTGCATCACTTGTTTGTACATATTATTATTATTATTATTATTATTATTATTATTATTATTATTATTATTTTCTATCTTAATAAACTGTCTTTATCTCAACCCACAGGCTTCACTTTCCCATTTCTCTCCCCCATCCCAGAGAGGGAGGGGGGAGGGGGGGAGGGTGAACAAACGGCTGTGTGGTGTTTAGCTGCCGGCTGGGTTAAACCACAACAGCTTCACTGGGTCAGAAACTGGCTGGATAGCCGGGCCCAAAGAGTCGTGGTAAATGGAGTCAAATCCAGTTGGAGGCCAGTCACTAGTGGCGTTTCCCAGGGCTCGGTGCTGGGGCCGGTCCTCTTTAATATCTTCATTGATGATCTGGATGAGGGCATTGAGTGCACCCTCAGTAAGTTTGCAGATGACACCAAGTTAGGTGCATGTGTCGATCTGCTCGAGGGTAGGAAGACTCTGCAGGAGGATCTGGATAGGCTGCACCGATGGGCTGAGGTCAACTGCATGAAGTTCAACAAGGCCAAGTGCCGGGTCCTGCACCTGGGGTGCAATAACCCCAAGCAGAGCTACAGACTGGGAGAGGAATGGTTGGAAAGCTGCCAGGCGGAGAAGGACCTGGGAGTATTGGTTGATAGTCGGCTGAATATGAGCTAGCAGTGTGCTCAGCTGGCAAAGAAGGCCAACAGCATCCTGTCTTGTATAAGAAGCAGTGTGGCCAGCAGGGTTAGGGAGGTGATCGTCTCCCTGTACTCGGCTCTGGTGAGGCCGCACCTCGAGTACTGTGTTCAGTTTTGGGCCCCTCGCTACAAGAAGGACATTGAGGTGCTTGAGCGAGTCCAGAGAAGGGCGACAAAGCTGGTGAGGGGTCTGGAGAACAAGTCCTACGAGGAGCGGCTGAGGGAGCTGGGCTTGTTCAGCCTGGAGAAAAGGAGGCTCAGGGGCAACCTTATTGCACTCTACAGGTACCTTAAAGGAGGCTGTAGTGAGGTGGGGGTTGGTCTATTCTCCCACGTGCCTGGTGACAGGACAAGGGGGAATGGGCTAAAGTTATGCCAGGGGAGTTTTAGGTTGGATGTTAGGAAGAACTTCTTTACCGAAAGGGTTGTTAGACATTGGAACGGGCTGCCCTGGGATTTGGTGGAGTCACCACCCCTGGAGGTCTTTAAAAGACATTTAGATGTAGAGCTTAGCGATATGGTTTAGTGGAGGACTGTTAGTGTTGGTCAGAGGTTGGACTCGATGATCTTGAGGTCTCTTCCAACCTAGAAATTCTATGATTCTGTGATTCTGTGATATGGGTATTCCAGAAAGACTGAGTTTTCTGCACTATAGGTTCAATTCAAAGGGAAAATTGCTTCCATAAGAAAATGTTAACCAAAAGCTTCACCTAAGTTTATGGAGGTACCATCCTGATTAAAAAATTAAAATAAAATAAATAAAAATTACCCTACAATCTACAGTCAGGTAGAGAATAGCTTTGATGCTTGTTTATATTTTTTTCTACCTAACTGAATGTCCATGCGGTGCAACTTAGCAGTTAACCACTCAGCCAATTCTAGCTTCGATTTTCTCACATAGTGACAGTAACCTAGAGCAGGGAATGTTGCTTTTACCCACTCCTAAATATAAAAAAGGAGAAGAAAGAGGTACATTCAAGGACTCTGTCCTCAAGGGCAGAATTTAAATGAAGGACACATTTAAAATAATGGTGAGGGCTTTTTCTGTTTATTTCATACCAGTATCTATTTGTGAAATAAAATGCAAAGTGAGCTAGAAAAGTGAGCTATATAAATACATGATTAGCTACTATGTCTTTAAAATACTATAATTAGGAATACTTAATTAGAAATGTAACTGACAATTTCAAATAGATATAAATCCTATATTTTAAAGTGATAGCTAGACCCCACATTTTTGCATACTGTTTTAGAAATGCTCATACTGTAGAGTTTAGAAAATGGGTTGGCAAGAACTTGATGACAAGAAGGTACCTCTTCTTAAACAGATATTATTTTTTAATGGGGAAATCATCACTGTTCTTTGGCTTTCTGAAGTAGTTGCTTACAGGTACCTGTGTGAGATTTCATTGCACTAACTATCCTGTTTCAATGCAGTCAGCTATGAAAATTAATTATACATTTGCATCAAGGAACTTCTTGTTTAATATTTAGTTCCAGTGAATCTAAACAAATAATCTGTGTGGAAAACCACTGATTTCTTCTATCACATCACTATTCTGCTGTTTTTCTCAATGTGCAACAAAAATAAAAAGAGCAAAAGTAAATTCTTTGATTTCTTAACACTGGGTACATTAATTTACACTTTGCTGCATGAACTGCAGTGCACCCCGAGTAACAGTCCTGTGTCTCATAATTTCCACTATCCAGCATTCATTTAGGCTTCACAACATAGCATACAAAGATTATAATGGTAATTTTTAAATGAAACCCCAAGGCAACTTTAATTTTAAACAGCATTAATTTTCATGGCAAAAGACTTCAGTGTCTTGTCTTATGCAAGGATGTTGATATTAAATTTGGTATTTAATAAAGACTGATGAACAAATGGAGGGAAGTTTGTCAATGATGGTTTGTCAGTTTTGCTTCCTTTCCCTGCAAGTTAACAACATTTACTTCACAGAATGTTTCTAATGATGCACAAAAGATCTGGCATTGCACAAGATCCTGTTGCAGTCTTAGTTCGGCAGCATTAGGTAACCATACAAGTGTGGTACATTAGAAAGAGATAAGCAAGACTTATTGGACTAAAATAAAAAGTTATCAATTTGTTAAATAAAATGAAAGGCCATCTATGTGCGCATTCTCTCCTTCCTTTACCTCTTGCCTCCCCCCCCCTTTTTTGGGGGGGGAGGGGGAGAGATGGGTCACACTTCAGGAAAACCTCCACATTTCAGAGGTAGCACAAAATGAATAAATAAATAAATATTTAGGAACAACATAACAGCAATGCACTCTGTATTAGCTGAACATGAAAGACCACAAAGTGTGCCAATTATTTTTCTGTTGGAGTTATGATAACCACAGAATATGAATTAAAATTAAAATCACAGAATTATGGGGAAAACAAAATCAATTAAAAAAAAAAAAAAACTAAAAAACTTTGCATTGTTTGGTTTATGTCTTTGCCAAGATCAATGATACACAAACTGGTGTTGATGTAAGTTCACTTTAGCTGGACCAAAAGTAAGTAAATAAATAAATCAACTGTATGTAGGCTTTATATCCAAAAGTTCTTACTGTGTGTACTTTCAAATCAACTATCAACAGGGAAAAAAGAATAACTCTTCCTATGTGAACTTAATCCTAGACAGTTGAAACCTCACTTGATTTTTTTCATTGATTGTACCCTGTTTTGGACATAACTCTGCAAAGAACACTTGTGAGCCTCTGATCCAGTCAAAAACAGACTAAAAACAAGTCTCTAATTGTTAAGCACTGGACAGACTGAAAACTTATTTTAGAACTCACTTGACTGATCTTCAACGAGATTACTATTCTATCTGCATGTATTATACATACTTAGATTGGAATTTCTTTCCTCCATATAAGAAGATATCATAGCAAGCCTTTGAGACCGTATTATAAAGGAAATGTTTCAGAAATAATCACATTAGTTCAACTATTCTTTCAGGAGGGCCTACTAGGCACCATCTCTAGTGTTAGATTCATGAAAAAATAGATGACAAGGTATTGCAAATACAACAAATGTTATTAGAAGATCATAGTCCTTAAAGAATAATTTTCTCAATGACACATGGCAGAAGTTTTACCAATGACAGCAGGAAGTATACACCATATCGGTGCCTGGAGTGTGTCTCAGTACTAGCATAATATTTGCTTTCACATTGCATGCCAAAACTGAGAAAATACTACAATTTTTCCTACAAGGTTTTATTATATGCTGACCCTTCATTTTTATTTCAATTAAATTTGTTACTCTGATCATATAAACTGCTCCTATAATGTGCATATTATATAATTTCTTTAAAGAGATAGTCACATATTTCTCCCTAGTAAACTCAGAAACCTTGCAATATGATGTTTTCTTTCTGCAAGAGACAATTTATGACAAGATCATAAAATTAGAATAAACTGAACCTCTTATCTTTCATCTGAAATTACAGAAAAATTGATGCTTGTTTTCCCATCCTTAATTGTATAGTGTCAACTCAATAATTATGTGATACACTAATTGTTTTCAATGAAGGTGTTCAAGCAGTTAAGAAAATAGATTAATTTCCTTCTTTTTAGACTGTTCTCATCCTACTAGAACCATTTACATTTTGTGAATGTAAGACAACTCATGCACGTGAGCCAAAGATAGTGGCTATGCACTAGACATATGGAAAGAGGGTAATGTTTTAAGCTGTTGGGTGGCAGAGATTAACCAGACAGTTCTTATACAATGTACTGCTATTGAGATAAAATGTCACAGGACTGTTGCACAACTTCTGAGTTACATCAAGTTATGCAGATACATTACATAAAGAAAAGGAAAAAAAAAAAAAGAAAAAAAAAAAAAAGATAGGTGAAAATAAGTTTTAAAAGAGAAATTCAAACTTTTTTCCTAACTGTATAAAAAAAAAAAAAATCCCTGATGCTGAGGTTATTCATTATGGAAGGACAGAAGCAATTTGTTCAACTATAGCTCAGGTAGTGTCAGCAGTTTCATTATAAAACTATTTCTAAGAGGGCTAAAGCCTGACTATAATAATTTTTTTCAGGGATGAATCATTTCCTCAAAGGTCTCTCCGTGAGCATCAAAAAGTATCATAGACTTATGTATACTTGTTTCTCACATTTTCTAGTTCAAAAAAAAAAAAAAAATCAATTTTAATGATAGCACTTCACAGCATTTAGAGAATTTCCAACATTCATTCTTTTAAATTTGTTTCAGCTGACACAAGTTTTTCCATATTGAGCTGCACAATGTCTTCATTTTTTCAGAACTATTTAGAAATAAGGAACTACCCAGTCCTCCTCCTTCACCTTCACAGAACCTCTAACTTTAGCCTCCCATAAGCAGGTAGATTACAATGTCATTCTAACTCTATATTTTGGTGTGCTCACTCACCTTCCACTCCTAAAAAATCAAAAACAGCTGAGATTACTCCTGTAGTTTCATTGGGTTACAATCAATATTACAGCTGCAAAACCCACAGTATTTTGCCCTCTCTTCTATGCCACTATATCTAAAAGATAGTAATAGCAATAGTAAAATGAGATTGTTATTCAGTCAGGTTAACATCTGAAGTTCTTAAAAATGTTTTTGTTGTTTCATTTTGGTTTTGTTTGTTTGTTTTTCTCAGAACATCTTTTTTGACTTAGAGTAATGTAGAATGCTGCACACCTAGAAAAGCTCTTCTTAAGCTTCCTATCTTTCCTTTTTCTTTATTCTACAATTTTTATCCAAAATCTTCCCCAGACAAGTTTGTCAAGTGAATTTGTCTCACTTGCTTAAAGAAAAATCACACAGTTTTAACATGTTTTTAGATAAGTGTGTACCCCACATCTATCTACAGGTAACTATCTGTTTTTCAGCTCAGGGAGGTTTATTCATATATTCTATTTTTCCAACACTTTGCAGAAAAGCAGCCATAATAAAGCATGGCAGTTTCATAAAACACTACCAAAAGAAAGCCATCAATGTAAAGGATAGTTTTTTTAAAAAATAAAAAATAAAAAATAAAAATCTGTCAGCGTAGCAGCCCACTGGACTATTGCTTTATCTTGTTACAGCTCCTGTGACACCTGAGTTCTGCACTACAGTACTGACGATTAAATTTTCCTACAGCAAATTTTCCATTTCTTGTGAAATCTTTCTCTCTTTTTGTTTTACATACTTTCTTTCTACTTTTATACATTTGTCAGCTAAGGGAAATTGAGATTATGTGCATTAATGGGATACGTAGTTTGATGATGTTAAAAGTATAGGTATTGCTTTCTGGAACTTTAAATTAAAAATTTTCTATAGCAATTGCTTTTAATAGATTATTACTTTAACTTGTATAACAGTTAAACAGAATTAAAATTAATTAGTTCCCAAGCAGCTTAGAAATTAGTGTGAGATCTTTCAGTGAAATAAAATGTCACAGAAACATAATCTATTTAAGCAGAGACATTCTAGCTAAAGTTATTTAAACTGTAAATCCACTCGGTATCACTTGGTGATACAGCAGAACATTTTGTGCACTATTTCATAAAAATATTAACATTAGAAATAAATTTCATAACTAGAAATAGCCTATGAAGAAATAATTGGTCACTTGTATCATTTCATAGGATTGGACAGTGCAGAACAGTAGAGGAAAACTTCGGATTATTTACCACATCCTTTATATTTGAAATTAGTGTAAGAGTAATATAAGTAATATGTTCCTTTCTCAAAGATCCAAAGAGCAGCAGGGAGTGTGTACTAAAACACCAGATGTACTGAGAACTAGTGAGTGTACCGCAGAATCCTCTGGGTATGTTGACCCCAAACATCTTTTCCAATGAATTAGACTTCATTTCTCTTTGTTTCAAACCCCCTGAGGTCCACATATCCTTCAAAAATTAGTTTCCTTGGTATACAAACTGAATTTCTTCCAAAAGGTCATTAAAAAACAATGTTTTGCCTCTTTCCACAGTTAAAAAAGAAAATAATAATAATAATAATAATAAAATCTTATTTTGTGCCTCAGAAGTGTAGCAAAATTTGAGAGGAGAGTAATTAAGTCCTCCCCTTTCCTGATCCCTTTCCTGATTTTCATTGATGGCATTTCAAAACTAAACTCCAGCAGCATGAACTGTGTCAGTTGCTGATGCATTGAAGAACAGTTTGGCTAGTATGCAGATTGCCCACACCGCATTAAGCTCCCTTAGCAGTGCCAAGTATAGCATTAGAAATTCCAGTGTGGGACCAGATTGGGATTCCAGATTTATGCTTTCTGGGAGCTGAAGGCCAGGTGGGTTTCTGTTTGCCTGTTGATATATATATATATATATAATGCACACACACATATATACATACATATATCAACAAACAAATATATATATATATATATATATTTCATAAATATGTATATAAAAATATTTTTCCATAAAAGGGAGAGCTTATGAGTCATTACAAAACTATATGTGACATTTTTGTGTGATTTTTCAAGTGCTTCAAGTGCTTATATAAGTTATATAAGCACTTTATATATGGTTATATGGGGTTATATGGTTAACAGCAGAAACAGACTATCTTGGTACAATTATTCAGCAAATTGGGTATATGTGCATTTCAAAGAGGGACAATGCTGTATATTCCACTGAGTTTTCCTTCCCTACCATGGACATATTCTATAGCCTCTGTCCATGGAGGTGCATTCCCCTAGGTTTAGCTGGTTTTCATACCAAGCCCTGCACAATTGAACAGCTGTCTCAAGCTATGTATATTCAAAATTTACAAAACTTGCAAAACTATGAATGTAAGGTGATTTCAAAACATTAGTGCAGGCTCAGGCTAAGTGCCCCCCTTTGATGAACACAGTCTGGGATTCAAGCTTAGGAGAGAATACAAAAGAGCCTGATTACTTATACTCTGCATACAAATACTGTGTGCAGACCATATTCATTGTATCTGTTATTTCTGACAGCATGTCCCAGTGGTAACTCTATGTCATGTTTCTTTACCTTACTTTGTATTTCCTCTTGGAAAAACATTAACTTCTTTAACTCCTTGCTCCAGCTTTCGCTCAGAGATAGTTGAGCTTGCTATAATACATACTTATGAAGCAAATAGCAAGTTTTGTTTTGCTTGTTAGAGTGTTAGCTTATTTTTATTATAAGCACAAGACTAATGATTACTGATCATTATGCACAGAGGAAAGGATGCTGTGAGTGCTTCCAAAGTTTTTCATACTAGAACATTGAACATTACCACACTAACATTTTATCACTTTATTCATGGTAAACTTTTTCATTGACAAACAAATGCAATCTTCCCAATCTACTGGATACATGACCGCCACAACAGTTTGCTGAAATAGCACTGAAACTACTTCTTTTCTCTTTCCAGTGATAGTTATGTCATTGTTTGATTTCATTATGGGAAAGTACAATTGTTTCTCTTTGAAATAGTGGTATTCATCTTTGTAGTTCAAATACTTATTTTACTGTCTGATTTTTATGTGAAAATTTTATTAAAAATATAGCATGTGTGCAACCTAGAGAAGAAGAAAAATATTTGGTACAATTTACTGTTGATATAAAAAAAGAAAGGGACTTCTTTTATTTAAAATCCAACTTACTCTGACTAAAACTAATTCAGACAATGGGAAGGGTCAATGGAAAGTCACTATCTTAATTTGTATGAGTCAAGACATAAAATTTTTTTAAAAAAGTAAAATATAGTTAAAAGAAATAATAATTTTAGGTAATTCACAGAACAAATGAGCCCCTAGCAAAAATGCAATATGCTCAGACTCCTCTATGCCAATTGCATTGCAAGTACTTTGCAGGTATTATTAATTACTGATTTAAAAAAAAAAAAAAAAAAAAAAAAAAAAAAAAGTAGATCCTAAATCAACAAAAGCTGTAAATGAATGATGAATTTGATGGATTTGGTATTCTTTCAACTATTTCTCTTTCATGTTTCCATTTTCCCTTAATAGCCAATCATTCTGTGCATAATTTTACTAAACAAACTCTAGAGAAAAAAAAAAATAAATTGACTATGAAGTGGGGAACAGCTGGGTTAGGTAGCAACAAGTAATAATATTGAATAGAAGAACAGTAGGATTAGACAACAGAGATTGTTGTGCATATTAAGAATGGATCAAAAATTGCCTTCACATGTGAATAAAAGAGGCTCAGTGGTTTATACAAAGTTAAGCCTTAGGAAATACTTTGCTTTACTCAGCAAGGGGAAAATTTAAACTGAATGACTGTGATGACTTTTGAGTGATTCAAAAAGTAAAGAGGAGAGAAGAAGTTTGGAAAACATGACCTGTGTTAAAGATATTATTTTAAAAAGGGTCTTAATTAGTCCAAGAAGACTAAAAAGGGTGTAGCAAATTTTGAGTACTTAAAAGCCCGATGTTCATTGCCTTTTCTTGCCCAAGGGCAGGAAAGAAAATCTTGGCAATTACAGGCCTGTCGGTCTCACTTCAGTGTCTGGTAGAACTACAGAGAAGATTATTCTACGAGTTATTGAAAAACACCTAACAAACAATGAAGTTATTGGTCAGAGTTCACTAGGGGAAGGTCATGTCTAACAAACAATTTCCTTCTACAAGATCATCCAGTAAGCTGACCAAAGGAAGCCAGTCTTAATCTTTATGAATTCATCTTTCTGGATTACAATCTTTCTATAATCTTTCTGGATTTCAGTAAAGCTTTTGATACTGTCTCTCACAGTAGCATTCTGGACAAAATGACCAGAACACAGTTAGATAAAAACATAATAAGATGGTTGAACAATTGGCTGATGGGTCAGGCCCAGAGGGTTCTTTTAAATGGGGTTACATCAGGCTGGTGACCTGTCACTAGTGCGGTTCCCCAGAGCTCCATTTTAGGATCAGTCCTCTTCAATGTTTTCATATACAATTTGGATGAAGGACTTGAAGGCTTGAAGTATTTTGAGAATGTTCGTGGACAATACCAATTGGGTGCAGCTGTTGACTCCCTTGAGTTTGGTGAGACCTTGCAGAGAGAGCTGGCCAATCACCAACAATATGAAGTTTAACAAGTGTAAGTGCCAGCTTCTACACCTGGGAGGGAGCAACCAAACATACAATCTAGGAAGTGAGATGCTGGAGAGCAGCCCTGCAGAAAAGGATCTGGGGGTTTTGCTCAACAGCAAGCTGAACTTGAGACAGCAGTATGCCAGGAAAGCCAACTGTATCCTGGGGTACATCGAGAATGGCATTGCTAGCCAGTCAAGGGAAATGATTGTCCCACTGTACTCTGTACGTGTGTGGCCTCACCTTGATTACTGTGTGCAGTTTGGGGTGCCACAGTAAAAGAAAGATATAAAGCTGGTAGAGAGTGCCCAAAGGAGGGCAGCTAAGAGGGTAAAAGGTCTAGATTGTAAGACGTATGAGGAGCAGTTGAAGTCACTTGGACTGTTCAGCCTGGAGAAGAGGAGAACAAAGGGAGACCTCATCGCAGTCTACAACTTCCTCACAAGGGGGAGAGGAGAGGCACATGCTGATCTTTTTTCTCTGGTGACCTGTGATAAGACCCAAGGGAATGGCTTGAAACTGTGATGGGAGCTTTAGACTGGATACCGAGAAATGTTCTTCTTCGAGAGAATGGTCAGGCACTGGAATGGGCTTCCAAAGTGGTCATGGCATCTAGCCTGCCAGAGTTCAAGAAGTGCTTGGACAATGCTCTCAGACACATGATCTGGTTGGTTTATTTGTTTGGATTTGGGAGGGTGGAGTGGTCCTTACGATTCTGTGATTAGCCATCTGGTCTGCCTGTCTGATGAAAGGGACATGAATTAGTAGTCTTAATCTGATAATCAAGGTCAATCACTGGAGATATTTTCAACAGATAGGAGAAGCAAATCTTAACTTAGTTGTCTAGGAGTACTTGCAGAGTCCGTTGTTCATGGGACTCATTTTCAACTTTGTAACAAGAAATTTAATCTCTTTAATGAAGGCTGAGATTTATACCTAATTACAAGTCTGCAGGAGCAAGAGTTTTAAGAGAAAGATCCCAAAACACAGAACAATCATAGTGTCTGGAACTTTTCAGTTATTTTTATTTTTATTTTCTAATAAGAATAATGCAAAGCTGTAGAGAATCTGTCTTATCAAACCTCTGTTGGTTTAAGTTGATATTTTTCCACATACTAAAGTCACATGAATCTGATTGTCATCTACACTTGAGGCTCCTTTTAAACCTTTTAAGTGTGTACAAGGGCCTAGAGGTGAGTAGAGATTTATTTTATGAGCAGTTTAATATCTCATTTCTATGTCAGCATAAGATAAAGTGTTTAAAAGTGGAAGTTCAATTCCCAAAGAAGGAAATAAACTATTCTTAGTACTCATATTATCCTTTACTTGTTCCATTGGCTTGGGGAAAATTTTGAAACAAATCTGTGAGTCTATGCTACTAGTTTTCCTATTGAGAAATGATTTGTCCTAAATGTCTTTCAAACATTTTTATTTCTTCAAGATTTATCCAAATATAGGCGAGATAGTTGAGATGATGACATTCTTTATCTCTTATGATTCTCTGCAGCCTCTCTGAATAATTGGATTTTTTTGTTTGTTTATGTACTTGTTTGTTTGTTTCAAATATGGATTCATGTCTGCTGTTTCTCAATGTTTTCTTGATGGTCATACTATCTTATAAATAATATATCCTAAAATGCAGGTATTGCATGAACATCTTAAGTGCTATATCTTTTTTCCTTGTTTTTCAGTTTTCCATAGGGATTTGAAAAATATGTATGCTGTATTAATAGTATAGATGAGAGACTAGACATTTAGCATCCTTTTACTAGATATTCATGCTTTCATTTTCTTTCTTTACTTTGATTCTATTTCTGGACTTATAGCATAATAAGTAAATGCTCTGGATGAAATGTTTAATTACTTTTAGTTTGAACTTACTCATGGTACCATGAAGTCCTGTTGTAAGTAGCCAAAATATTGAAGATGTTAAGATGAAAGGATTCATTATTAATACACTTTTTATTTTTAGTATCAGTTTAGATTGACAGTAGTTATTATATCCAGTCCTGGAAAATTAGAATTAATTACAGTTTTATCTCCTGTAAAGCTAGTGTTTTGTTTCCCAGGTTTAGCTAAGCACTTCAAACTATATTTTCCATTCCATTTATAAATGAAAAAGTGCTGCAAAACAATGAAACATCCCTTTTCTGGCTTTCATAAGGGGGTTTAAAGCCCATGACACTGTGAAGACTACAGAGCTGCCCTCTCAAAGAGAGATGACAAATTGAGTTAATTACAACACATGTCAGTTGTTGAAATGATTTATGGCACAAACAGTAATCAGTTGGTTGTACACTGTAGAGTGGATGTTATGCAAGACTGCTTCATATGAATGCAAGCAAATTCTATTCACAATTTCAAGAATTAAGTTGGTTATAATAGCTTTGTAGGCCAGTTGATATGGTAATATAGGTAATATAATATTAAATACTTAACATACTGCTCCTGCAAGTATCATGCCTATTTAGATAAAATAAATAGGAATCAGAGGGACGTAGCTAGACTACCACACGTTTTAAGGATGTTTTCAAGTTTCAAATATGTGTGCTTAATGTGCTTCATTCCAGAGTGTGTTTAATGTGCTTCATTCTAGTGCAAACAACCAACATTCAGTATATTGTGATTGTATTAAAATATAATTTAAGGTAAAAATGTATTAAAAAATAATAAGCAAATATATTGTTTATTCTTTTTTTTCTTAAACTGAAGTGTTTTTTTCAAAGGAGAAACTTCTTGCTTGACAGGCATTTTGATGGCATTAATGGTATTAATTGCCTTCTACTTGGAAAGAGGAAAAGTTATTTGAATGGGTTTGAAGCTATTGTCTCTGCTGTTGTTTGAGGTTAATCTTATTTCCTTGAAGACAAAACATGTTAAAACTACATACATAAAGGAAAAGGAAAGAACTAGAATGACATAGATTATAGCTCTGTTTCTTTGCTGACTTACAGCCTTGTTGCTGAATGAAAACAGAATCAAAGCATTGTCAAAGCATATCAACTTCTCAGAGGCCTGGCACATTTGTATCAACATCAGACTGCCTAAAGCATTGTTTTTAGCTACCTTCTAACTCCATCTTACAGAGGTGCTGCACAAGTAAGGTGTTAGCTAGTCTAGTAAGTTATTTCAAACAGCAGACAACAAAGGTAAAGATAGGAAAAAAAAAAAAGAGAGAGAGAAAGACAAAAGTGACAAAAAGAATTTAAAAGGAAGATAAGGAATAGGGATGTAAGCAAATACACACACAAAAAATGTGTTGTACATTCATGTCCAAAATTCTTCCTCAGAAAAGAGGAGGAATCTTACATTCCATCCAGTCAGAATACCTTGCAGAAAGTGGATGATAAATGCTCAGTTACAGTCAAATGGATACCAGTGCCCCATGCAATTGAGGGCATGACAGCTATAACAAGAAACTCATTGTTTCAATTCACTTCAACTTCCAGTACCAATATCACATTATGAGCCTCAAGCTGCAAGATCTCTCCTATTTTATCTGTCACTTGGATGTAATTTACAGCAGCTAATGCCCACCTAACCACTGGGATCTAGGACATATGAGATGACATAAAGTATCTAATTCTCTCTCCAGAAAGGTTTTCTGCAGGTCCTGTAACAACTAATGCAGCACTGTAGTATCAGACAGCAATAAAATGGCACTAGATGCCTCTATTTTGATACCTGAATGTCTCACATAATTTCCATTCTTTCATGGGTAGTGTGCATTGCATTTTGCTTCAGTAGAGTAATGTTTTCTATCTACATTTTCTGCTGATTTCTTCAAACAACATTTTATAAGAAGGTGAGTTGGGCCTTCACTAGAGTGAAAGCTACTATGTGCAAGCCTGTGACAGACCTTCACCTGTAGGGTATACTACACTTCGCAGATACACCTCAAGTTTCATCCCTGGAAGTGGTAACACATGATCAGGAATTTTGTGCACCATTCTAAGAACTCAAAAAGAGAGAAATGAGATTAATAAACTGAGGACTTTTATTTTCATTTTCTTCCAAAGACTTTAATAAACTGAAACTGATTAATCTTTTTACTTAACCAGATGGAAATGTACAGTTTGGATGGCTTTAACTGACATTAAATGTGATTTCTGCCCTTTTCTTAATCTTACAGAAATCTATTCAAACATGTTCTGGGAGAGGAATTTAAGAGAGAAGAGCAGAGAAATAAAAATCCATCTCATCTATAACCTGAAAGAAACAAAATTTCAGTTTTATCAGCTGGGGCCTTTCTCTTTATGGATATTGGAGTAGACAAAGAGGGGATGACAGCAATTCTCGAGTTACTAGCTAGATTACTTACAGGAAGTATTCATGCTCTACTGAGAATAGCCCGTGCAAAGGAAGTTTTGACCCTAACATTTCTTTTATTAAAATGTAATGAATATTGATAGCAATGAAAATTATTCTCATTTTTATAGGTTTCAAGATACGATGTAGTATTTCTTTTGCCCCCAGTCCCAGGAACAGTTAGAATAAAGAAGCAATAAAAAATGGTCTCTCCAATACCCAAATCCCAGTTGCCCCTTATTTTCAAAAAAGGCTTTAGATGGTCATTAACATTTCATAAAACTAACCATTAACATTTCACAAAACTCACCTTCTATGCTGAGATAATTTATTTCTTGGTAGGATAGCAATTCATTCTAATTAAGATAAACTGTTTCCAATTAATTGAAACCTGGCATTTCTAGACTGAATTCTAAATGTGTGCAGAGAACACAGGAATCACAGTCAGATAAATGTTATTAATTTAATAAGTGTCTGATTTAAATTCCTGGATATGCATTATTCTTATGCTTATTTCAGTAATACGGTCTCAGATATTAGTAATAAGTTAAAATCACTTGCTAACCCTTAGGGTGGTTGAAAACTAGGATTAGTGGGACTACACCCGCTAAAAAGCACTAGGTAGTACCTAAACATGTCTGAGTAAGGTTTATTTTGAGTTGATATTGACTATTTGACTCAAAAAGAGAAAGGGGATGGTGGAAAAAGAGTCACGATAGGTGGGTGGAGCTGATGTTAAATTAGCTTCATACAATCTGTCCTTTGACCATTTGAAGCTTAATGTGATATTTCAAGCTTGTTCTCCTTTCCTTCTATCAAGTTGCCCAGTCTCATAACTATTCTATTATTTTTCTCAAATTCCATCTATTTAACAAAAGAAATTGAAATTCATAAATCCCAACCCCTAAAAACAATACTGTTCAGGACACCCAAAGAGACTGACCTTTTTGTTGAGAAAAAGACTAATCATTATTTACCTTACATATATTATTGTATCAAAAAAAAGGATGTGCATTCTTTAAAACCCTACAGCTCTTTCTTTCTTCAAAGTGTCTTCCTCAGGACTACTATTTCTCACAAGGCAAAGAGACAGGAATTAATCTGTAGCTTGCTTGTTAACTTATTCAAAAGCGGAAAAAGAAACAAGAAATGCTTAGCAACCAAGGTCATACACAGTGAAACTCTGGCTCATGAAAATATATACCACAACCACAGTCTTCACCATTTTCCTCCCACTGAAGGTACTAGTATCCCATTTCATTTTTTTCAGGAATAGTTTCTGCTTTATAATACTGCCATCACAGATGAGTCTGTAAATACATTTTATATACTTAAGTTAGTCACCTAATATATATAGTCACCTAACATATATAGTCACCTAAATGACAAATAGCTGTTCTAGTGATATTCTGTTATCATAAAACACCTTACAGCAGCATTCAGCACCTCTTTATCTGTATTTCTTACTAGCTTTACTTCTAGTTGACCTGGTAAGTTAAAAATCTCAAACTGTGTCAGCCTTCCAAAAATTCACATTGATACATCCAAGCAAACACAATGGAAAAATGAGCTTGACTTCAAAAATGAAGAGTTAAAGAAGAGTATTTGATTGCCTCTGACACAGTTTCCTCCCTTGGTCTCTCCCAAAGCATGCATGCAAGAGATGGTAAATCCACAATGGTATTTAGGGTTCTCTTTGAACTTGGACTAAAGTCTGTAAATACTATTTCTCTGCTGTAGTACCTAGTTTTATCAGTAGTCTGCATAAACCCTAGAAAATCCTGAGGTTACCAGACTGGCCCTGCACACAGTGACCTCCAAGGCATGTTGTATGTTTTAGGACTTGCATACCTTAAGCACAGGCAGTTGCCTAGTGGGACTTTCTTGGGCTTCAGGTCCTCCTCTGCCTTCCTCCCTGCTCCCCCTGTGTAGAGGTAGAATGGGTGGCAAAGATCAAAAACTCCAAGAAGGGCAATAGTTCACACAGCACAAGGGAATATTTCTGTAATATCTGACCATCACAGTGACTGCTAAATTATATATGCATTGGGGGGTGGCTTTTGAGTGAGTTTCAAATTACAGAGTCGGCAGGGGGAAGGTAACTCATGAGTACAGTAATATTTCAAGATCAACCCTAGAATGAGAAATTTGAAACTGGTGTATTTCCTAAGATTTTTTTTAATTTTTATTTTTTTGGCGGGGGGTGGGAGGGATACAGTTAATACATTTGTAGTAGTAGGAAACTGTTCTTTTTGATGAGTAGCAGGATTGACGGTGTGGGTCCAATGGAGCCACTGAGCTCTGATATTACAAGAGATTCCTTCTTGCACTTTCCTTTGTTATAGAGGTTCAAGGAAAGAATGCAACCACAATCTACTTCACTTCAAGTGAAGTTGAGCTCATACAAGCATTTAGTTTGACATGTTCTACATGCCATATGGGTTTCTTCATTTAACTCTTCTCCAAAGTGCTTCCTTTCCAAGAATGTACTGTAAGGTCACTCACTTAGCCTAGGTCACTTCAGCTTTTTCATTCTGTAGAATTGTTTGTTTTCTTGTAGAATCACAGAAATAGTACTTTTAGAAGTC
This sequence comes from Heteronetta atricapilla, assembly GCA_011075105.1. Lineage (NCBI taxonomy): Eukaryota > Metazoa > Chordata > Aves > Anseriformes > Anatidae > Heteronetta > Heteronetta atricapilla. The sequence goes on along the minus strand of CM021734.1, from coordinate 41,533,125 downwards.
AAGATAATCATGAATGAGGAAGAGAAACTAAAGAAATCCTTGCTTAAATATAGAAGTACTTACAGTGTTTTAAGCTGTTACTACAAATAGAAATGAGCTCAGTTGTGCTGGTAGTTAATTATGATGGCTCTCATAAAGAACTGCATTTCTTTATGGGAGTAGTCTAGTAAACCTTCTGTGTGAAACCCCTCCCCCCACTTATTAGTGGAACATTGCCTGAATAACATCTCCAACATCTAGCCTTCTATTTACAACAGGAAAATCAATTAAAACACTACAGAGATACACAATACACAATGTTTCTCTAAAAACATAGAGATAAAGAAATAATCCAAAGCATATTTCTAAGACTACTTACATTAGTAACTGGGGATTACAGTTCAACTACATGTGCCATAAGTTATTTTTATAATGTATTGCAATGTAGAACAAATATGCATTTATTTCAGACACCTATTTACAAAGGAGATAAATACGGACAAAGAAAATTTTTATTATGCCAATATGCAATGAGGTAAGATCTTTCATAAAACAAATACAAAACCAGTTCCCCTAATCAAGTTCCATTGGAGAAATAAGAGAATATTTTTAATATCTTACCTTGAATATACTGAAAATCTTTCATCTCACAGCACAGCAGTGTTTCTCTTTGTGGTATGTACCACTTAGGCAAATTTAAAACAAAACAAAACAAAAAACTATCAATTTTCTGAAGATCTGCAGTTTTGTTTGTTTGTTTTTTTTTTAATGAAAAATGAAAATGACAGACTTTCAATTAAATGAAAGCCTGCTAAAACAGACTAATCCATTTTAGGGATCAGGACAGGCTTCCTGAAGTTCAGTCAGGCTTTCTGTCAGTGTGTCAAAGTATGCACCCTATTGAATGGAAGACATTTATGTGGGAAACGGTGGAAAAAAATAGATCAGTTTGCAGATCTACATCTAGACATTTAAAATTCTCAAACATTCAGGGAAAGAGTGTGCCTTTAGTTTAATGGTTCAAGACACTGGAGTGTGCATAGTCAGGACCAAGTCCAATTGCAATTTCTGTACTTACAGGATGCAGCATGAGAGTTATGGGGTCATTTGCCTCAGAAAGGGTCATAAGGAACTTGAGGTCCCCCTTTAGCCTTTGTCTCCTAGTTAGCTGAATATCTGTCTGCAGGTGTGAAAGGTTACTTTCCTTTGTGGAAAGTAACATAAGAACATCAGTCCTGAAAAAACCTAAGGGATTTTGTGACATAATCCTGAATGTCCTACGAGACCCATGAATACTGCTGAGGGCAGTGGGAGACTACAGATTGGTTTGTTGTCACCAACTTGAATCAGCAACAGTCAAGTCCTCAGTCTTTAGACTTTTTCTATAATTTTGCTGTAATCCTAATCTCCACATATTAGTGGCTTTGTAAACGAAACACACAGTTAATGTCAGAACATAAGATGGAACATTTAGTAAGCTAAATGTAACAAAATTAATACATTGATCTTTGAAATACAATCATCTGATTTTTAATATATATATATATTATGGATTCAAAAGTACTGTCAGATTTTTCATCTTTAGCAGACTTCCAGATGCAAGAACTCTGTAATGACAAATCCATGTTTTAAGACACTACATATTATATACACAATATTAATTTAAAACAAACATACTGTTAAGTGATAATTTAAATCTATATAGCAAATACAAACAATAGAAAAGACATAAAACCTTACTGTTTTCTCTGACTCAAAAGAATGTTTTCCTACAAATGTATTAGCAGTGAAATAAATACTTGCTTAAAACAGAAACATAGGAGGACCATAGAATTCCAGTTAGTCTGAGAAACAATTGCTGTGAAAGAGTACTACCCTTCTTAGATAAGATCTAAATTACTTCTGCCAGCTATGTTTTAATCTCCCTGAGATAAGTAGTAAACTGGTAAAAGCAGAGCTAAAATTATAACCCAGGCCTAAAGGGAACAAAATAATTATTGAACAAGTTGGTTTCTTGTTTCATGAGCTATCATAATCTATTTTTAATTTTAAAATTTTCAGGACTTCTAAATATCAATTCTATCTTCACTCTCTTTTTTATGCAAATTTGGATTTTATACAACATTTTACTCTGGAGTAAAACACACATAAAACTATAAAATTAAAACTTATAGCTCAGACGTATTAAATACTGAAATAGGCAGGTACCCCAGGTCTGTAGAGTGTATGAATGGAAACTTCATGAGCATACAAGAAGAAAGATATTCACTATTTTCTGTGTGATCATTTATCAGCAGTACCATTCCAACTATTAAAGAAAGAAAATACTGTACATTATTATTTTGTACAATTATTGTACAATTATTATATGTACATATTATTATGTACAATTATTTTAATAGAATAAACATTCATATCAGCTGAAGCCAAATCTCAGCATAATATCTTTAAGTACAGGCAACTTAAACACTTTGGCTTCTTAGCACATCACTAAGTATTGTTCATATGCTTCGCATGCCTTTCTACCTTAAAATAAACAGGACAAACTGTGTTTGAGAGTTTGCAGTGTATCAAACTACCATTCTCAATCAAAAGATTATGTTGATTCCTTACATTTTCATACAGATTTGCTAATAAAGATATGTACTATTACTATATTAATCCTGATTCTTTCTAATTATGACAATTCTGAACAAAATTTTGTGTCATTATTGGGGCCGATTCTTTTTTAACAAACTTGCAGGAGATGAAATATTGTGGTGTTCACAGACCTGAAAATGACACAAGGTTCTCAAATTAGTTACGGTCACTTGGCACATCTTTAGAGGTGACTATTGCTATTTTCAGTACTCAGGTCCCTGGCAGCAAATGATGAACAAAAGCAACCAATGGCTAGAACATTTATCATTATAAAACAGTCCTGAGACAGCTTTTCCAAAGGTGTGTTGTTATTAATGGAGGGTCAAGGCAATAAAGAATAATCAGAACTCAGCAGACACTGAAGTATAGAAGTATAGGTAGAACCTTGCAGATGCATGTTTATTATTTACTAAAATTTATTTTTTAAGGTTACTCTGTGGAAAAAAACAACAACAACAACAACAAACTTTGGGGAGGTATCTATTCAGTAATATTTGTTTTGTCTAAGAAGCAGAGGCAATAATCTTATCAAGTATTATTGTGCTAGTACTCATGCTTTTTGCCTCACTAGAACTGCAATCTCCAGAAAACACATTTCAGAGGGGCAAAATGTGTTGAAGTTATCATCATAAAAGTAATAAGCATCAGCACTAGGGAAGAATTAACTAATCTGCTCTACTTCCATTGCTAGTGTAGTATTATTCTCAATAAATCTGCCAAAAACTCTCTCGCCTATCTATGGGATGGTGCCTTAGAGAATAATAAGGAACAGTTTTACCTTATACAACCTTTATCAATACTGCAGTAGAATCTGGAAAAAAAAAGAGAGAGAGAGAGATAGAGAAGTTTTATATATATTCAAGTTATATATATATAACTTATTTGTTTTAGATGTAGATCCAGCATGGACAACTAAGAGAAACTTTGGCAGGCTCTGTAGTGAATTTTTCAGGTCTAAAAATGTTTAGGCCTCTAGGCCTTAAACATTGGGCCTTTTAAGGCCTAGGCCTCTAGGCCTTAAAAATTTTTAGACCTCTAGGTCTAAAAATGTTTTGAAATATTGGTAATCTGCTCTTGTGCTAGAGTCACAAAGAACATTTTGCTATTTTAAACCAACTAGAATTTAATGTCCCAGCTGTGCATACAAAGTTATATATCATAACATATATATATAACATATATATATATGTGTATCAAACCCTTTGGTGAACTGCAAAATCCTTGCTTTCACTGTAATTGTGCTATATTTTCTCTCCCAATAAATAAATAAATTTAAAAAAATGCCCTTTGAATATATGTTAAATGACAATGTTAACATTCTTTCCTTAAAAAAGACTGATGTACTGATGTATAAATTTCAGACAATGTTTTTGCCCGAGCTGGCCTCTTTCTGCATACACTGTTAATTGGAAACAAAGAATGCAAAATCTAAACTATGTATTTTACCTTTAAATCATTTCTTATAAATCTGTTTTTCAACGGAGAAGAAAATAATCTCTTCATAATTGCTCTTATATAAATGTTTTTCTTTATTTTTAGTGTAATATACATAACATAGCAGTTGAAGAAAAAATTGTGACAACCTATTAGTAGTTCCTATTGCTATTTAGGGGTGGATGAAGTCATGTCAGTCTTTTCCCTAGTGATGATAAATCCAACATTTGGAGTAATTCACCAGAACAGCCTTGATTTTTATCTTTTTTTACTTAGTTCATCAGGTTTTTAAATGGACAAACAGCAGAACCCAAAACAATTATCTTAAATATTCTACCTTGAAATGAAACAATTAAGTTCTGGAATACCATTGAAAATGAATATTTCTGGGATAATAAAAACAATCTACAGATCTTTTTCTCAGTCATGTAGTGTTAAAACTGGAAAGCACTAAACAAGCAGGTCTTATAAGTGACAAATATTGCAAAGAAAATATGGTGTTTAGATTTCCTGTCATCAATTTTTGCCAGTGGCAAAAAAAAAAAAAAAAAAAAAAAAAAAAACTTTCTTAGATTAAAAATGCTAGTTTTTTTAACAAAGTTTTCTGGGGAGTTGTTTGTTTGTTTTGCAACAAAGTATTTGCAAATATATTTTATATAATATAATAAGTACTCAGGAGTTTTATTCTATCTACTAGTAGATAAAGTAAGCAAATAATTATAATTAAAAGCATACTAATATTTTTTCCAGGATTATGCATTTTTGTTAAAAATTAAAATTGTAATACAAACTGGTACTTTTTAAAATTGCATTCATTGCAACGTGAGTTTAAGATGGAATGGTTGATCTTTAACCATCAAACTACCCCTTGATCTTTCCTCCAATATTATATTCCAAAGCACCTCCATTTTCTAATTAGAAAATGAATGCTGCTGAGTTCTCCAGAAGTTTGTGCTGTAATTTAAAATTGATTAAATAACTATTTAATCTAGTAGAAATTCAATATATCATTAATAATTATCATGAATTCTACTGATAGGCAGTTTAATTCAAAATGAAAATGCAAAATATAGTGCACATCCTACAGAAAAATGTAGGGTTTCTTGTGATGTTTGAGGTATAGAGAATATACCTCAGAGAATATTCACTATAGAGAAATAGGGGGTATAAACTTATTCCTGGTAGAAGCAGTGAAAAGAATATAATAACTAGTGGTAGTACAAGCAAAAATGTTCAGATGCTAACTTATCCATACTTACCCAAACATAATTTTTACAGGCATCAAAGGCTTCTGTCTGCCAGACCTGAGAAATGTGTGTTGGACAATAGGTTATCATGTGTCCAGTGTTATGTTTTGTTAGTACATAACATAACAGATCATTAAACTGTTGGTGATTGCTGCTGACACTGCAAATGCTGAAAGAGGAACACAGTTCATTCAGAACAAATATATAATTATGGTATATACTAGATTGAAATAACTATAATTTACAGATTAATTCTGAAAATATTAAATGTTTTAAGCACTCAAACTCTGTGGTTCAGTTATACTGAATTATTATATGTTCAAACTGGAATTAATATTGACTAAATATCAGATTCAATTTGCTAGTTTGCAAGTTATCATGAAAACCTTAGAAATAGTTTGACCAAGCTAACAAAAACCTTATGCTTGTTATACCTGTGAGCATGGTCAATGTGAAAGAGATGCTGTTAGAAACGAGAGCTTAATTGGACACTTGGTGCATTTTACAAGATTTTACTTATATTTCCCTTGGAAACCTAATTACTTGGATGTCTATATGACAAAAGATTTTTCTAGTTTCTATTTGTTCATGAAACATCTGGCAAGCTGGTGATTCAATAATGATACTTTAATAAAGTCAGTTTTTCTAGGGTAATTTTTGAGGAAGGTGGTATTAAGGTTTGGAAATAGACAACTTGAGTTTGAAGTGTGCCCAGAACTTGCTTTTAATGTCATTTAAAACCAAAGCAAATCCTGCAAACTAACATCTCATATATCTGTTAAACATATATATTAACATATATAATGTTAAAAATACTGTATTTATTTTAAAATAAACAAGTTTAATTTTATATTGAAATTTTCTGAGACTTCAGTCCTGAGGGATTCATTTTCTTAGCTCTCTGCTAAACTAATGCTAACATCCTTCCCTCAAAATTAGAAGCCAAAACTTTTCATTTTCAATTTTATTCTATCTTAGCACAATATGAAACCAGCTAGTGAACTTAAGTTTGAATATTTGTGTTTATTGAGTATTTTTGTCTGTGCTTATGAAGATAAGAGAAGGATAGTACTTTGTCTGATTATTTCAGATATTTTATGGATACTTATATGCTAGTACTTTTCACCTCTAGACCCTTACATATTTTATTTTTTTGGTAACTTACCTTTTGGTGTCTCTATGGGATTTGCATGCAAATAATGTAGAAGTTACTTTCATTTTGCTGCATATACTTTAACCACATGAAATTCTCACAAGACTGCAAGAACTAAAGCACCTTATTAAACCGTGGCAAGCACTAAAAATGTTCATGACCCAAGTCCATAATTAATGCAGTGTTAATGCTTACTAGCTCTATTCTCCAGGATTTTTTCAGTACTTATTTTTTCAAATTCAAAAGGATATTCAAGCCAAAAATGTTTGGCAAAATATGTTCATACAGTCAAAATTGATTAAATAAAAATGAAAAAGTTGTTCGTAGGTATTAAGAGTTCTGTTTTGTTTCTTTTGCCCCCAATATTTGTATGACAAGCTATACCAACAAATATTATGGCACACTCATGGAAATGATCATGCAAATAAAAGAGTTTGGAAAAGAAATGCCTCGCATCTTTCCCATCCAACTCTTCTAGTGAGTGTTGTATCTTCTATTGTGTTTATCACTATTTGTGTCGTGTGAGGCGTGAATTCAACTCTAAACAGAACAAATATTTAGGCAGTTTACATACTGACTAATAATTAGAACATTAAATCATCCCATTCTGTATATGTAGTCCCAAATACATTCTGCTTATTTCTTTAACTAAACATTACATTGCACGGAGTAAAAACTCCATACTTTTTTTTCCAAGTATGAATCAATATCATCTGATGAGCAAATAGTATCTAATGTGGCAAAGACCAGAAGTTCATACAAATGTCACACAAAAACTTTGTACCTAAGCAGATAATGCTTCTTGGAATTAAGAAGTAATATTTATTTATTTATTTATTTTACAGATTGCTAGGTGGCATTGCTAGCTGGTTGTCATGATTGTCCCACTCTGTTCTGCACTGGTGTGGTCTCACGATAGTGCATGTAGTTTTGGGCACTACAAAGTAAGAAGGACATAAAACTATTAAAGAGTGTTCAAAGGAGGGCAACAATGACAGTGAAAAACAAGACTGCAAGATTTATGCAGAGTAGCTGAAGTCACTTGGATTGTTCAGCCTACAGAAAAGGAAACTAAACGGTGACCTCATGGTGGCCTACATCTTCCTCACAAGGGGAACGGAGGGGCAGATGTGGATGTCTTCTCTCTGGTGACAGCAACAGAACCTGAAGAATGACATGGTTCAGCTTGGATATGAGGAAAAGTTTCTTCACCAAGAGGGTGGTTGAGCACAGGAACAGGATATGAAGGGAAGTGGTCATGGCCCCAAGCTTGCTGGATTTCAAGAAGCATTTGGACAACACTCTTAGAAATATGGTTTGGTTTTTGAGTCGTACTGGGTGGAGCCAAGAGACAGATTTAATGATCCTAGTAGGTCCCTTCCAAGTCAGGATATTCTCTGATTCTGTTTGAATCTTTGCAGATGTAACTGCAAAGAATCAAATTACTTTTTATTTATTTATTTATTTTTATTTTTATTTTTGCTGTTGACAACCTAAATTTATTTTTTTTTTCAGATGCTGCAATGAAGATTATGAAGAATCCCTAACTCACCAACTCAAGCTTATTGAGAACTGATTATTACTTCCCAGGTTTGCTGTCCTGCAGGTGCAGACAACTTCTACTGGCTACTACTGGCATACTGAGTTGTTGAGGATGTAACTACTCAATGGCTGATCTGAAAGAATTGCTGGCAAACTTGCTTCTTTCACATCTTTTCATGCACAAAAGTTATTTAATTTTACTGTGACTGTAGTCCATATAAACTACTTCTAATCCAATATCTTGAATCATAAAGCTCATACTGTATCTTAGAGGAACTTTATTAGTGGAGGGCAAGGTCCATTGGGTCATCCCTTCAGTCAGTAATTTCAGTGAGAATTCCTTTTGAGGCTTCACTCCCTCACCAGTCTAGCTCTTTTCTTTGGTGTACTTTATACCCCAGACTCCAGAAAGTCACAAAACCTACCTACTAGCTTTCTGGTAGCAAAATATAAAAGCTATTGGTGTCACTCCTGGAGAAGATAGTGCTACAGTCTGATCCCACTGACTCTAAAAGTTAATTTTATTTCTTGAAATCTCATATGTCTAGGCTAAGTTTTTTTGTGTGTGTGTGTGTGTGTGTTTGTTTTGTTTTGTTTTTCCTAATTTATCATTTGTTTTGTGTTATTGTTAGTTTAATTTTCACCTTCCACTCAATATTTAGAGGAGGTAAACCTTTTATTCTGAGGTGCCACATCAACACTCTAGTAATATTATATAAATATATTTCGAGTTCAGTTTAAATTGATGCAACTTTAAAAATAAAATAAATAAAATAAAATAAATAAAAATTTTGATTGCCCAGAAGCAAAAGAAAAATCAGAGAATAAATTAGCCTTTACACGTTACTGTCCTAACTCCACTAAAGAGAAGTTTTTGAAGGTTAACACAGCTGACAAAAGTGATTAAGAAAACTACCTGACCTTATTGAAACAGGAACACAGAGCACTCTCAGTGCACTGTAGTCATTACTTTATGTCTCAGCACGTCAAAACCCTGAAAAACCTACTTTATGAGTTATCATATATCACTATTAATTAGAGGAAAGATTAAACTCTTACCTGCAGAGAGTGTTGAAAGGCAGAAAAGCTATCACAGTTTCATATAGTTTGCAAGGCTCATCAGACATAGAACGGAGCATAAAGTATCTGCTGCAAATCATTTAAAAATAATTGGGCTTAAAAAATTATGTCCTAGTTTCAACTCCTGAGAAGAAATCACAGTTATGGCACTTCATAAACACAGGAAAGATTTTTTCATACATTTACATCTAGTCAAAGTAAAGGAATTTTTTCATTCCAGTAGACAGCCTTTATTTTTTTTTTTTTTTTTTAATTAAATAGAAAAAGACACAAAGATGCATTGTGATAGCTGTGATGATATAATGATGGTTGCAATAAATTTCATCATAGTCTATTGTTTTATATTTCCAGAACTTGTAGAGACATATATATATATATGTCTCTACATATGTATATATGTCTCTATATATGTATATATACATATAGAGACATATATACACACAGCAAAATCCTTCCTTCTTGTAGTGTTTTTTTCCATTTTCTCTACTGATCAAAAGTTGTTAAATAGGCATCATGGAAGACATCTAGATGCATGAGACTGTAATAGCAGCAAAAGCTTATCTACCTGTAACAAAAAGAGGCCAGAAGAGGACACCTAACTCCCCCGAGTTATAGACTGTAGGATACACATGATGATTCCACCAGAACCATGGACCCTCTCAGATTTCAGTCTTTTCCATCTTTCTGAGCCAGATGTATTCAGATTGTTTCTCTGAATTCAGTAGCTTTCAGGTGATTTGTTTTTCATACATTTGTCTAGTGCTCCCAACATATCCTCAAGATATTTTTTTTGAGAAGAGTCCAACAGCTTAACTATCTTTTGTATAAAAAACATCTCTTTTTGTATTTTTTTTTTAACTGTCAACAGCTGATGTTACCTTGTAGACTTTGGTGCTGTAATTGTCTTTGATCTTCAGGCCCCAAAGGCCTGACTGTATATTCAGAGTAATTACATTTTCACCTAAAATATTTTAATTACTTTATACAGTTATTATATATAGTCAATACCTTACTTTGGATTTTTGTGTCTGCAGAGTGCTGCAGACTGTTGAGACTTCACCAGTTCTCAGGAGTTTCAAGGCTGTATGAACAATTTATGCAGACGCTAAAAGGAGAGAAATGGACATCTGTAATTACAGACATTCAAAAAATAAATTTATTTTTGAAATTGCTTTGTTTCTCTAATTCCATCTATCTCCTTTACCTTCAGCTTCCCTTGAAAACTGAAATCCAAAATCAGAATGTCAGTGAAAGAATAGATCATTTTCAATGTTCACTAGGAAATAGGATTTCAATAATGACATTCCAAAATATCCAACCTTTTTGTTTATGAATGTAAAACCAGTATGCCTCATCATAGACTTGGAGAAAGTTTTGGGAAAAGAGATGCTATTTCTATACCCACATGAGTTGTGATAACACTGCCAGCTGGGGTGCTGCTTAATGGCAATTCATCCTCTTGATTCTGAGCTGCAATATGTTCGTTTGATCTTAATAATATTTTAAAACATATATATGAATTATATAGTAACTGTAACTCTTCCTTTCTGAATTAATTTCCTCAGTTTTTGACATTCTAAAAACCACTCTGTGAACAGAATATACGCAACTGAAGCATGCAAGAAGCCACTGGAACTAGCAAGGTCTTAAGCGAAGCTTAACAGTGATATGTTCATCATTCTTGATAATTCTCTGAAGCCCAGGAAGCCAGAGTCATGTGAGAAGGTCAGGCTCTTCAAGCTCCTATCTCCTGATTCTCCTTTTTCTTTTTCCCTTTTCTTTTTCCCTTTTCTTTTTCTTTTCCCCTTTTCTTGTTCCCTTTTCTTTTTCTTTTCCCCTTTTCTTTTTCTTACTCTTTTTTTTTTTTTTTCTTTTTCTTTTCTTTTTCTTTTTCTTTTTCTTTTTCTTTTTCTCAGAATCACAGAATTTCTAGGTTGGAAGAGATCTCAAGATCATCGAGTCCAACCTCTAACCTAACACTAACAGTCCTCCACTAAACCATATCGCTAAGCTCTGTCTTTTAAAGACCTCCAGGGATGGTGACTCCACCAAATCCCAGGGCAGCCCGTTCCAATGTCTAACAACCCTTTCGGTAAAGAAGTTCTTCCTAACATCCAACCTAAAACTCCCCTGGCGCAACTTAAGCCCATTCCCCCTTGTCCTGTCACCAGGCACGTGGGAGAACAGACCAACCCCCACCTCACTACAGCCTCCCTTGAGGTACCTGTAGAGAGAGATAAGGTCACCCCTGAGCCTCCTTTCCTCCAGGCTGAACAAGCCCAGCTCCCTCAGCCGCTCATCATAGGACTTGTTCTCCAGGCCCCTCACCAGCTTCGTCGCCCTTCTCTGGACTCACTCAAGCACCTCCATGTCCTTCTTGTAGCGAGGGGCCCAAAACTGAACACAGTACTCGAGGTGCGGCCTCACCAGAGCCGAGTACAGGGGGACAATCACTTCCCTAGCCCTGCTGGCCAGACTGTTTCTTATACAGGCCAGGATGCTGTTGGCCTTCTTGGCCACCTGAGCACACTGCTGGCTCATATTCAGCCGACTATCAACCATCACTCCCAGGTCCTTCTCTGCCTGGCAGCTCTCCAACCACTCATCTCCCAGCCTGTAGCTCTGCTTGGGGTTATTGCGCCCCAGGTGCAGGACCCGGCACTTGGCCTTGTTGAACTTCATGCTGTTGACCTCAGCCCATCGGTGCAGCCTATCCAGATCCTCCTGCAGAGTCTTCCTACCCTCGAGCAGATCGACACACGCACCTAACTTGGTGTCATCTGCAAACTTACTGAGGGTGCACTCAATGCCCTCATCCAGATCATCGATGAAGATATTAAAGAGGACCAGCCCCAGCACCGAGCCCTGGGAAACGCCACTAGTGACCGGCCTCCGACTGGATTTGACTCCATTCACCACGACTCTTTGGGCCCGGCTGTCCAGCCAGTTTCTAACCCAATGAAGCGTGCACCAGTCCAAGCCAAGAGCAGCCAGTTTCTTGAGGAGAATGCTGTGGGAAACGGTGTCAAAAGCCTTGCTGAAGTCAAGGTAGACCACATCCACAGCCTTTCCCTCATCCACCCAGAGTGTCACTTTGTCATAGAAGGAGATCAGGTTCGTCAAGCAGGACCTGCCCTTCATAAACCCATGCTGACTGGGCCTGATCGCCTGCTTGCCCTGCAAATGCTGTGTGATGATTTTTCTTTTTCTTTTTCTTGGTATTTTCACAAATTTTCACATCAATATTTCTTACTGTGAAACTTTAAGTTGCTGATACCATCTCAGTAATCTCACTTCTGTTTGTGCTTTTACTTGTTCTACATATCTTCCATTCATAGACTTTTTCACAAGTTAACAACAGTTTTCTAAGTAAAACTGATTCAAGGTCATACAGCCATGCAGCACCAAACTAGGGTATAAATTGCAGACATGTAAACCCCAGGGAGGAAGGTTACAAAAAAAATGGGACACCTCTGACCCAGTTTTCTGAAAGGAGGTATTTCCAACTCTGTGATCAGTATGTAAATTATAGACAATTTTGAATAATGCACCCTCTGTTTTTTGTGTTTGTTGTTGTTGTTGTTTGTTTATTCTTTAAAAAGAAATGGAGATGTAATGGCAGAATTCTGTATAGAATTGAAAATATATATATATATTTTTATGGTGTTCTTAGTAGGATATAGTCTAGACAAAAAGTTTAAATGTATTTTAACAAAGCTTCGGAGGGAAACAAGAATTTCAAATTCAACTTTTAGAGAACTAAAAATAGTATTTCAAGTGCACTTTCATTCACAGACTAAATGAATAAGATTGTAGTGATTCTGTGGATTAAAATTTATTGGTTCTGCTAATGGTGCCTGAAATCACAGAGATTGACACAAAAATCCAAATGGAAGCAAATGGAAGCTTGGTAATTGAGGGAATGAGAAAAGACAGCATTGGTCAGCAGTCCTGGGACATTCTGGTTGACAACAACATTTTAGTTATGGGCTTTTGGTGACAGATATAAATTCCTTTGAGCCTACTGAGGAATTTTGTTTGAAGAAAAATGAGGTTGCATGACAATTACCCTATTCTTTAACCAACTAAAATTCCTTCTTTTGAAATGGAAAAGTATACATTCTTACTGGTACAGTGGACATCACTTTCTTGCATCTTTGACAGAGGCCAACAGTATTGATAATTACTAGTCTGGACGGTAATTATTAAAGTTTACTTGTCACTTTAATTCCAAACAAGTTGCTTTCCACAATTTGAAAACTCAAAAAACTAACAAACTAATTCAATAAATATAATCTTATCTTCCCCATCTTATGCAACAATGCATTGAAAAACACAACAGTTCTAGTTTTTTAAACAAATTCTACTTTCTTTCAGCATTGAATTCTGACCTCTTAGAATTTACCCTTAAAATTTCATATTTGTGTCCTTCAGATCTGATGTTATCCATGCAACCTATTCCTTAGAATTGTCATGTTTACAAGCAGAGGTAATGTATTTCTAGGTACAGGTATATAACTTCTCTTTTTTTTTTTTTTTTTTTTTTCTCAAATTAAAACTTTAGCACATATCAGCAAAGGCTTATGACATCCTTATGGGCAAAGATCTGCACCTGGCTTCCTCTTTGAATAGAGTCAGGTCATCTTCTGGCCATTTCCTGTTCTTTTGCAGTATTTTTCTCCCCCAAACAGTATTTAAATAATAATGTTAAGCTTGTACAACCCTACTGTACTGCAAGAGTGGTAAAAATGTATAAAATGGAACCTGTCTTTTGTAGGAACCTAAATGTAGATTGAATGTTCAGATCTCTGCCCCTCCAGGACTTGCCTGTCTTTCTCAATCCATCCATATGAAAGCAAGAGATTCAGACTACCTAGCTAAATATGACTACTTTACAGAAGTCCACCTGAGGTCTAGGTTCCCATTGTAGTCAAGGGCAAGTTAGAGGCAATTCATCTGATGTATCTTAAACACTTGTATGGGATGAATCTCATTTAATAAGCACCTAATTGTTTCCATTGCCTTATGCAGAAAGACAGTCTAAGAGGTATAGAGGTATATAAACTAAATTAATTACTTTAATTAATTATTTATATTATTTAATTAATTATTTATATTTATAAAATAAATTAATTAACGCTTAGAGGTATATAAACTAAATTAATGAATCTAAACTAAGATAATAAATATTTATATAAATAATATGACACACTTCAGATTCCTTTGATATGTTTAATTTCTCATTATATGTCCCCTTTATATAATTGTATTACAGAAATGTTAGTTTGATGTCTTCAAACAGCTGTGCTTGGTACAAAAAATAGGGTATTATTTTCTCTCTCCTTCCTAGTCTACAGAACTTTTTAGAAAATTTATACACTCAGCAAGATTCCAGTTCAGACATGTTATCTAAGTTAATTACTTAGTACGTGTTTAAGTATAACTGAACTCTGTGCAGTTAATAATAGTCTTGAATAAAAACAGTATAGGACTATGTTTCCCATTAACACCTGAGAGGATGTCATCATAATTGTCTATTGACAGGAAACTATAAAGGGATTTTAAGAATTTCAATTTCAGTGGAAAGTCTTCTGGATTGATTTTAAAGCACTTAGGAAAAAAAAAAATGCTAACAACAAAGTAAATCTGTTACAAATATAAAATGTCAACAAAAAAGCCAGTATTTTTCCATTTTATATCTGATTTTCACAGAGCGTGTAGGATCACATCTGAAGCTGATGTACACACACATCAGGAAATGAGCATTTATGGAGAAAAGGAAGATAATTTAAAAGCGATTGGGTCTTTCAGAGAATTAAAATCCAACTGCCCGTTCAGATAGCACTAGAAGTTTAAAAATAAAATTTCATGTTTTCACACTTCTTCAAAGTATGTTTTTGTCACAGCTTAAGAGGTTGAGATGATAACATCAGGGAAAGCCGGGTAACTACAAGACAGATTGAGTGATTCTTGCTTCAGTTTTAAATTTACTCCTGGTCATCTGAGTTAACAGCTGTTTTCTGCTTATGGACGTATTGTACCTTTGGGGCTGCATGCAACTCCAAACTGGGTGGAATCAGATCAATGTATTTAGTCCACTTTCATATGAAAAATTAATGTATGTGAAATTGTGAGAAATGGGGTTTCATTGTATAAACTAATTGCTCTGAAAGGCTATGCTATAATGAATAACTATCCTAAGTGTGTGGCTAATGAAACTAGAAGTTCTTGGAAAAAGCCATCATTCAAAAAACAATAATTTAAAAATCATGAGAACTGTTAATGGTTGTGCTAAAATATATAGTAGTTTTACTAGTTGAATTAAACAATGTATTAATAAAATATTTGCTTGTTATAAAAAGCATTTGTAATACTACAAAAAATGTAGTGTTGTGTCTTGCCCTACCACTACCTTCACTCCCATTAAAAAGTGCTTTTATAAACCTTAGAATTCACATGCTCTTAATTTCTAAGCAAGTAGATTAGTCATTTGTGAGCTGGGAATTGATGGTGCTGCACTCTGGTAATTACCATGACAATGTTGCTGAATACCTATCATATTGGAAATACAGAAAGGTTATTTGATTTGATCTCAGAAGCTGAAAGCATGTTTATTCACATACTGTCAAACAACAATGAAGGGCTGATTGCTGCTTTGATGCACTTTCTCTCCTTTGTTCCTTTTCCTTTTTCCCTTGTCCTTTTTTTCTATATTATTCCCATTGCAAATAGATAACCAAAAAACAAACCATCTCAACACATAGACTCTAAGTGCATGATTGCATGTTTAGTAGCTCAGTTCTGCCTCTAAATATGTAGAAGAAATACTGTTTCATCATGTATTTCTATTTCCAAAAGCGTCAGTAGGACATTTTCCAAAATGGTGAGCATTTTGGTTGTTATTTTTGGGAAAACTATAAAAATATATACTCTTGTTGGGAACCAGGATACATTAAATTGCATAGTCCACTCTGCTGCCCCAGTTGTTTACAGGTTTTAAGCTAAGTTCAGGTATTTGTGAATATACTGTAGTGAAGAGCAAAGACATTTGGCATCCACATAATGAATACATTATTAGCATTATTATTCTGCAGTCCTTCTTTGTCTGCTCATGCTATTCTAGTTATATGAGAAACCTTGTCCAATGGAAGGTTTCATACCTACAAAGGTCAGACAATGGTAAAACACTTCCACCAAAATAAATAAATAGATAGATAGATAAGTAGATAAATAGAAAAGTAATTTTCAGCAAGACTAAACTGTTTTTTGTTGTTGTTGTTTGTTTGTTTGTTTGTTTGTTTTTCAGGATCATACCCTCCGTGAGTTTCCAGAGACTTTTTTGAGGATGAATTTTGTCTCATTACCACTCTGCTACTTACACTACATATAATGGTATGCTGCACCTATGAAGGCAGTTATTTTAAGAAATCAAATCATACATGCATACACACACATACATGTATATGTACACACTTTTTTTTTTTTTTTAAAAGGTATCCCCAAATTGTAATGCTAGCTTTTATCTCAACTGAAAATCAGATAAGGCATGTTGTATATAAACGTGCTGTTTAACGTACACTTATGTATCTTGGTATTGAAAGTTGTTTTATACATGATGTTGATCAATGATTTAGAATACCTGTTCTCTAATGCTGAGCCTGGGAGCGCACAAATTAACTAATGCCTTTATTTCTAAGTGATAATTCCATATAGCTAAATATAAATTCTTGAACAGCCTCCTAATTATAAGTACCACAGCTACCTAAATATAAATATATATACATGAATTTCATCTGAGTACATAAGCACTTATCTCTTGCATAAGCTCCATCATAATTCAAAATTCAAGTGGAAAAGGACTAAATTACACCTACATTCATGGTAGCTATGATCTAGTAGTAAAGCTCAAACTATTAATAGGCTGTGAGTTTTCTTTGAACCACAGCAGTTGCATCAATCTCACTCAAAAACTTCCTGGGGGAAAATGATTCTGAGACTCAGATTCATTACTCTCCTTAGTACCAGACAATTTAAAAACATGAAAGAATGCAATATAAACTACAAACTACAGAATAACCTGGACTGAGGACAGGCTCCACTCAAACAGGCAATTCTCAATCAGGAGCTTGTACTTGTACTCCTAATGTAAGCATTCTTTCCCATATCAAACAAACAAACAAACAAACAAAACTTAAATGCTTTCCTGAAACCAGTGAATTTGCTCTTACCACCTGAGACATGGGCAGGAGATGTCACAGTGATAACTAATCCTGGTAGATAATTCATTTTGGGATATGTGAAAATAAAAATATATTTTTAAAACAGAAAGGTAAGGTCAAGATTTCACAGTTTGTACCGGTGTAGATGCCAGTAACTTGAGGAAAGGTTTAGCTATTTATTCAGCGTGATGATATCTATGCTAGTAAAAAGTAGACTTAGAACTCTCCTTATTGGAAAAACACTTTTGAAAACGTGTCAAAAATATGCCCCAAAATAACCTTATTTAATGCTCAGCAGACTCTTGAATACCTTGAATTCAAGGTGCTGAACAGAAAAAAAAAAAAAAAGCAACATATCTATGTTCAGAATAATATAATATTTACTGTATGAAGTACATAAATACTATTGCCCTTTTGGTGGTAATCCAGAATAATTTATAATACATTTGTTTTTACACCAAAAGGGACATAAATTATAGATATATACATTTATATATATTCATTGTTTTGGTTCTAAAAAGATTGTGAGATGGTGATACTTTCAATGTTTACACAGGAACTCTCCATCCATAGAGCAATAATTCTCTCTCATCCATCCGTGTCCTACTATAATTTTATGAAGATTCTAGTTTAGTTTCATCTACTTTATTTTGAGATATCAATTAAAGCTTTATTTCTTATTATAATTCTCCCAAAATAAAAGAAATAGAAGATAACTCCAGATCTCACCAAAATAATAATAATAAAAATAAAATAGGATAAACTCCTCCTCCCCCCCCCACCTTCTGTTTTGCTGTCATTTATTTAGAACTGCAGTCCTTCCAAAACTGAGAGTCATGGATGCATTATGCTAAATTCAGTTGCAAAACACATTTCTTCTTAGTCTATCTTATATCCTAAGCTTACATTTGAGAAAGAACAGGAAGCTTAATTAAATATGCTTTGAGACTCTCCTCCACAACATCATCCCAGGATGATGATAAATGTGAGTGGCTTGCCAGCAGTATGGCTACTCCTTTAATCTCTCTGTTTTTCAGTTGCCAAGAAAAGAGTCCTCAGTTTAGTGTTTATAGATACCACGCTCAGTGTGTGTAGACATTTTACATTTGAAAGGCTGTAAATGGTAGGATGGATGATGAAAATATGTACTGAAACATTATTAATACAAAACAATGACAGATACTTTGATACAAAACAATGACAGATACAGTTCTACTCTACAAATGAAAAATTATACACATAGGTAATCCAGACGAAACAGATCTGTTCCCTTGAATGTATATTCCTATATATTCTTGAGGGAAAGTCCTCACCAAAAGTAGTACTGAAGTTAGTAGAAAAGTCATTTCAAAAGACGGTGCTTTCTCTACAGTTATAAGTTTGGGAGTATGGTGTTTATTCTGAGTTTTTTTGTTTGGTTGATTGGTTTTTGGTTTTGTGCAGACAGTTAATTTTACATTTTGTACAGTCTTTAACAATTTGAAAAACATATATTTCAAATGTAGATAACCTTCACTCACTCCATTTGGACCAATGTTAAAATTTCCTAGTGTTTTAACAAAGATTGTTCTATCATCTAAAATCAGAGGTAGGATTTCACTGGTAAAGTTATGCTACACATGACTCTGTGTGTCCATATGAGACATGTAGATGACTTTTTTGTAAAAAGATGTAGATGACTTCTTTATAAAAAGACACTGGATCTGTTGATTGAGACAGCCTTTTCTACGTCATGTATATCGCTCTGTAGGAACACTGAGTGTTCACCTTGAACAGTTTACAGGGAAATAACTCAGTCCAACACAATCAGCTTACACATGTGGGTAGACCATCTGAATCAGTGAGACACGTACATGGTACATTTACCCGTTAGGAATAATTGGCTACTATTGTGTCATTCACAGATGTATATTTATATCATGTGTAATAACTGCCAGGGAAATGTTGAATGTAATACCAAATGCAGGAACTACACAGTGACAAATAAATAAATAAATAAATAAATTTAAATATATAAATAAATTTTCATGACCAAATATCTAGATACAATGATATGTGAATTTGGAGACATAGGCCAAAGTTATTTGTTCAAGAACTGTATATGAATTTTTACCCGTATTCATTAATTTCATGACCAGGAATGTTCATGGCCCCAAGACTGCTGGAGTTCAAGAAATGTTTGGACAATGATCTCAGACATGGTTTGGTTTTAAGTAGTCCTGCGCATTACACTGTCCCAGGTGCAGGACCCTGTATTTACCTTACTGTACCAGAACTCATGCCATCCACAAGGCCTCTCATCTCTCCAGAAAATCAACAGCACTTCCTAGTTTAGTATCATCAGCAAACTTTCTGAGGATGCATTCCACTCCTGCATACAAATGTTGAATGGAACTGGCCCTAGAACTGAACCATGGAGAACACACTAGAACACACTGGCCCACCACTCAGATGTAGCCCCATTTGCTACAACACTTTTAGCTCTGCCATCAAGCAAGTTAATCACCCAGTTTAACATGAACCTGTTTGTCTCACAGTTGGATAGTTTGTCCAGAAGGATACCATGAGGAATGGTATCAAAGGCCTTAGTGATATCCAGAAAGATTACATCTGCCTCTTTCCCTTCATCCACCGAGTGGGTGACCTTACTGAAGATGAAATTACTAAGGCAGGATTTTCCCTTGATGAACATTTGTTGACTATGCCTGATAATAACTTTGTTTTTTAAATGTGTTTCAATATCCTCTAGGACAATCTTCTCCATGACTTTTCCAGAGACTGAGGTTACACTGTAGTTTTCTTAGTCTTCCTTCATACCCTTTTTTAGATGGGTATAATGTTGGCTAGCTTCCAGTCTTCAGGGTCCTCCCCACATTCCCACTACTAAATCGTTGAGAGGGGCCCAACTATAACACCTGCTAGTTCCTTCAGTGTTCTGGGATGAATCCCATCAGCCTCCATAGATTTACAAATGTTGAGCTGATACAGTTCCCTCACAATTTTAGTGACCACAGATGAAAAGTCACTGCTCTCCCACATGATCCTTTATCTCTTTCTTCTCCTGCTCTCAGATAAGGCATGAATGACTCTTTAGAACAGATGAATCATTCTCTTTCTGCTCTTATGACCAAGAAGGAATCCAAACAGCCATTGTAAATTAAATGCCTCGTTTTTAGATGACATAATCAAGAACTAATTTAAGAGAAGGTCTGTCTATTGATGTAAATGAGCATCATATTGGTGTAAATGGTACATCATTCTAATCACTGAAGGCAAAAACTGGACCTTTTCATTAATCTCCATTTAACTATTTAACAGTGTGCAGGAGGAATTTAGTACTAAAATGTTTATTCTTCCATAATCTTATATTATTAATGTTACATGTATTCTTTAATATCACTTTTAACACACACACACACAAAATATGAATATTTATTTCCTTCATTTGGTAATTATACACATCCTTAAAATATCCAAAAATGCTATCATATTAATTCTTATAATGTACATATTTCTTTTTTAAGAAATCTTATCTTTTACATAGTTAATCTTCACAAAATTATTATAAAAAACAGTATTGCAATCAGTGTTATGGTATATCATATCTGCATAGTGGCACTGTTTTAAGAATACACTGCTGGTATACAACCATGACAGTCTTAAATTTTTTTATGCATAAATTCTTCCTCAGCTCGCCAATTTTTGGTGTTGTTGTTGTGTTTTATATACAGGAAATGTACATCTTATACATCTTATTACATGTTATTATATCTTTCTAATAATATTCTAGAGTCTGAAACTGGAATTCAGGCATATTAAGGAAAAACGTGGATTAAATATATATATATATGTGTGTGTGTGTAAAAACAGTGGATAGAAATTGATAGTACCATGTGAGCCTGTAATCAATATTATTGTAAGTTACATGTGAGATGTGGGAAAAAATATTTCTGTCACTCCAGTTTTCATCATGGCTCAACTAATCTGAAGCTAACAATATTTATACAGATACATTCACTGAAATGCAGTCAAGCTTAGTTCAAAAGGTATCATAATTCAATAGCAAAAACTCTAATAACCTAGGACACACAAAAAAGGAAGCCTGTGTCAAAATAAATGAAAAATAAGCTGGTTTCTTCTGCATACATTTTTTTTTCTTCTAAGAAATGTATGCAAAATAAACGGGGTTATTACATTAACGTTGCAAAATGTACCATGAGTTTTTTACTAAAAGTAAAAGATTTTCCATGGTATGCTTCAGTCAAAACTTGTAGTTTCTGTTCCACTACCCTGCAACTTCAATTACAGAATCACTGAATGATTGAGATTGGAAGGGACTTCTGGAGGTCTTCTGATCAACACCATTGCTCTAGCAGGGCCACTTAGACAGTTGCTCAGGACCATGACCTGAGCTTTTGAATATCTTCAAGGAGGAAGATGTTTCTGGGCAACCTGTGTCAGTGCTCAATCAACCTCTAATTAAGGAAGTGTGTCCTCATGTTCAGGTGGAATATCCCGTGTTTGTTTGCAACCACTGATTCTTGTCCTGCCACTGGGTATCATTGAAAAGATCTCCTCTTTGTCTTCTTTATGTCTTCCTATCAGGTATTTGTACACATTGATGAGAACCCCCCTGAGCTTTCTCTTCTCCAGGCTGTACTGTCCCAGTTTTCTCCTCAAATGAGAGTTATTCTAGTTTCTCAGTCATCTTCATGGCCCTTCACTGGACTGTGTCCAATATGTCCATGCTTCTCTTATACTACATGTATACTACTTATACATGCCCAGAACATGACACAGAACTCCAGACAGGCAGCCCCCAGCATATAGTGATTATTGTTCTCCATGTCCTGTAGTCACCTTTGATATTATGCAGGTTGCTTCTGCTGGTATCATTACTGCCCACACGGAAGAATAACAGGGGGCAATAGTCAGAGTGTTAGTCAAGCTTCACCAGTCTTTTCACAGCATCCTGGGTCTGAGCCCCTGGGAAGCACTAATCTTCTGTAGGTGACAGGTCAGATTGGGTGCCTCTATTCCCGCTCCAATAGGGAGTTGTCCATTATACTCAGTCAGCCTTTCCTCCTGATGCTCCTATGCAGCTCAAGGGCAGTTGGCTCAGACTTGAAAGCAAACCCATCTCCTTCTCAGCTTTGAGGGCAATGAACCTGTTCTGTAGCTGCAAGCCTTCAGGTGGAGTAGGAGCCTTCCTCTTGGTGCCAGGAAGAAACAGATTCCAGCCTTTACCTTCCCCAGCGTATCCACTTGCTGTCCCACCAGGGACAGATTTTGCCTGTCAGTGTCAGTAGCTGAGCTCCACTGAAGGAGTGGGGTGAAGCTGTGGGGTATCAGCTACACAGCTTCCTGCTATACATAGGTCTCCACAAATACTTTGCATACCAATAGCAATGCTGCCTGCCACTACTGGGTAATGAGAGTTGCTGTAAATAGTTATCTTACATTAGGTAATATGGCAATAGACCATATTATTCTCATGATATTCTCATTACTTTATCATTTTAAATGTATGCTAAAGACCACTGAGAGAAAAAAAAAAAAAAAAAAAAAAAAATCAAAAAATAGCAGGCCCATTTTTAAATTCACCCATTTTACAGGCAGGCTCCATTTGCATGCAGGAAGAACTAAAATAATACCTGAAGCTTCAGTTCAGAGAATTTAGTAAGTACACAGCAACTGAAAACTAGAATTCTTTCAGAGTTTCCAAATCAGTAATGTCCCTGCCTATTAGGCTACAGAATAAAATACAGTGTTAAATATACTAAGTATTTAACCTATTTTCAGACTTTTTTATTTAACAAATGTTAAACAAAATATTGAATGACTTATTGACAAGTATTTCTATATTTATGTATTGCAACTGAAGTGTGATTTTGTTTATCCATTTATCCAGTGATAAACTGGATCTTGAGACGTATCTCCCCACTATGCTAAATACTTTCCAAGCAGAATAGATGAGTTCCCTACTTTCCATAGTTAAAAAGTCACTTTATTTATACCAAGTGGAATATGAATGAAGAAACAAAGCAATAGTTCCAACATCAATTTATTTTTTGCTCCAGTTCCCTTGACATCCTCTTTACTGATCTTCCAGCCCACAATGTCTCTTTCCATTCTAAATATGCAGACAAATCCTCATGGGCACACTTGTGTTCAAGTTTCAAACAGAATAAGGATCACACATATCAATGCCCTATATATGGAAATATTTCTTGTCACACAAAATGGATCTTTTCACTATTTGACTGTCAAACTCTTCCTGATCAAACCAGACAACATGAGCTTCTGCTGCTTTTCCAGACTCTTGGCAGGCTCTCCTCACATCTGCACATATTGCATTTACAAGTATACAGATTCCAAACTGTCAGTGGATGGAAATAATTTTGAAATCCAGAGTGAATACAAATGGATTCCCTGTAAAAGCCTTTTATTTCTGTGTCAAGTAGTAGAGTTGCTAGCACAGAAGCTTCCATTTTACACTTTCCCATTTCCAACAACATCACAGAAGGCTGGAAATATCCCAACAGCAAATGAACGTAGGAATTTTTTAATCTCTTTTTGTATCAAATAAGCAAGTTTAAAAAATATGTATATTTTTCCCTTAGGATACTTTATTACATACAGATAAGTTTAAGAGGGAGAAAAATCTCTTGCACTGTTTTTTTCTTCCATCTTTTTCAAAGGATTTTTTTTTTTTTTTTTTTAATCTAGCTTATTTATAGTACACTGTCATATGGGAGTGCTTTCAGTAGCTACGGATTACAGTATACAGTGTTGGCACTGAAATACAATCCATCTACTCCTTGTTATATCTCACTCTTCCAGAAAAAAGTTACAGCGTTAAAGTTCAGTATTAGTTTGGTTTGGAACTCATTAGCCTGAACTGGTTGTTTATTCTGGATGGTGCAAAACTGTGATCTCACATTTGTGATGTGAGATTGACATCTTGACAACTAAGCAGAATTTCATAACATTTCCACCACAGTTTGGCTTTTTAAATAAAACCAGATTGTCTTTAGAATAAATTTATTTGGGGCAAAATTTAAGAGTTTCAATTTTTTTTTTTAATTTTTTTTTTCCACAGAGGAGTAAGTAAAATTTTCAGACTTTTAAATACTACCTTAAAAAATACTAAAAGAACGATAGAAAAATGAAACCCAAAATAATAGCACGAGATAAATATTTTCCATTTTTACCAACACCAGGAAACACACAATATTTAGCAATTTGTTTATTAGCAGTTTGACCAAAAGCAGTCTAAGAGAGGAAAAAGGCACTGCTGCTGGATCCTTTGGAATGCAACCCTGCAAATACCTGAATGCATGAGTGGAGGTCTTCTCAATCCATGCCTGGCCAAAAGCAACTGACCAGGGAGTCAGACACAATGGAGACCAGAAGCAAGCAAACCACAGATCTGGTATTATATTGACTCTGACCTCAGTGAAAAAAAAAAAAAAAAAAAAAAAATATGGCTAAATTGTTAGCTGTAATGTAGCCTGGAATTAAATGCCAAACTATATGTACCATAAGTATGCAAATCCCTTGGAAAACTATCACAGAGATAGATATGTCAGCAACACATCCCAGATGAAGAGAGATTTTCTAGCCGTTATGTATTTTGCTGCAGGAAAAATAAGTGCTTTCATTAATGAGAAGGCATTACAGAACTGTGAGAAAAAGTGTCAACAAAACCCAACTGGCTTTTGCTTAAAGCCTTGAGAGAGACAAGTGTCAGCCAAGCCTTCACCCGAGGCTGAACTACTGGACGTTGCCTGCATGAAAAAAGGCTGCTTGACCTACTTTTGTTTTCTGGATGAATAATAGAGGTTTCTGTCTACTGAAAGCTGTTGCACTTCCAAAACAGTAGGAATAAAGTGACTTATTTCTTCTAAAAATAGCTATGCCAAATCTGTTCTGGATGATGAAGACTAAATTACAATATACCCTAAAGGATTTATGAATTTTCCACTGACTGCTGACAAGGTACAAGTTACATAGCCAAAATATAGCATAAGGTGAGCCTGAACAATAAGAACAACATATTTATTAAACCTTATAAAAACTGCAGGTTGAGTGTTTGATGCTGTTTTCTCTTTTCAGTTTGGAAGTGTTGTGGTAAGTGGCACTGAGCGGTGGGAGCCTCCTGTGCATGTGGCATGTAGCCTCTAAAAAAGAGTTCAGTTGTAAAATACTTCATTTATGACTTGGACTCTGTTACTATTCTTAATTGTCCTCCACATTCCCTATCAAGTTTTCTTTTTGCATAATAAACTTTTTTGACATAATAACTCAGAGGTCATGGTGCAATAGTGATGACATAACAGAACAGACAAGCCATATGCTTAAGAGCATGACAACATTCAGGTGTTTCTTTCTCCATTCCAACATCAGCACAAGAATATAATAGTTTCAAGATTATTTACCAATCTCTGGCATGCCATGATGCTTGCCGAAGGAAATAATACTGCTCAAAGATCAGCGTTTCACTGAGACACTCAATGTCACCATTAGATGATGACATATGAATTCCCGTAAGCATTGAAAGAAAAACTGCAAAATCAGATTTCAACTTCCACCCAAAACAGAAAAAGTTCATCTGGAAATCATATTGTCATTTATATTGTTTAATATACTGTATCGTTTAATAATTTCTGCAATACTATTCCTTGGAGGCTCCATTAATAAGCTGGTAATGATTTCTGGGGTGTGTTAGAGGGGGAAAAGAGTGAAAAAGGGGCTGGAAAAAAAGAAAGGAGAACATGGAGAAAATAACAGTATTATTTTATCCAGAGCATACTAGCTTATAACATGCCTAGGTTTAGATAAGAAAATTTCTATAATAAATAAATATCTATAATAAAGAAATATATCTACAATAAATATATATAAGAGATAATATTTATAATAAATATCTAATATAATAAAGAAAGAAGGAAGGCAGGAAGGCCGGAAGGCTGGAAGGCAGGAAGGCAGGAAGGCAGGCAGGCAGGAAGGAAGGAAGGAAGGAAGGAAGACTACCAGAAATAAAACTGTGAAGTGTCCTTCTTTGGCCATGAGTTTCAATCTACTTTTTCTGACTCTGTCATTGTACTTGAAGGTTCCTGACACAGCAGGAGAAGTGCAGACTTATTATTAGATTCATTGAGGCTAAACCCCAAAGTGTGGTTTAGCCATTGAGGCTAAACCCCAAAGGTGGCTAAGTCAAAAAAAAAAAAAAAAAGCCTCTGTATAGGTAAAATTTTTCCTCTGCTGGTCAGTCTGTGCTTCATTATCTTATTTGACATGGCAAAATCAGTAGATGATGTGGAAGTGGTTTGTGGATAAATACACTGTTACACAAGCACAGATTTCTATCCATTGATAGAGACCTAAGAGTAGTTTTGCTGAAGTTAATCAGCATTAGAAGATAAAAGAATGACTTGAATGAGTTTATAATTAATTCACTGCAGTCCCTGGATTTGAGTCTATTCCTTTACCTCAACCATGAACAGAGGCCATGATTAATCTAGAAATTCAGAGTTTTATCTAGCTCTTAGAGCTTTACTGTATTGTTTCTCCTGACTTTAAAAGTATAGTATGGAAAAATCAGAAATGCATAGCTATCTGCAACATCAAAAGATGCTGCAAGGCCTCTGTATCTACTGTTACAGCTTTCAGTAGATGAGAACAACTTCCAATTCAAAACTAAAAAGACATTCTCTTCAATGTACACTTCAGGGGATTCTTGTATATAAAAATAAAACTTTGATTGCTACAAGTTTTGTCTGCAAGACTCTCCAAATTCAGAAGACAAAAGAGAAGTTAGGATTGAAATGTGAGCCCAGATCCATCAACCTTATGCTGTTGGACCAAAATAGGTCACATTTATTATTATTATTATTATTATTATTATTATTATTATTATTATTATTGTAGGCGTGGACATTTTTTTTTTTCCCTCAGACACTTTGCTCCTCAAAAACTTGAATTGTAAAATGGTAATATAGTTCTTCCTTGCCAAGGGATCTGGAACATTATATCACAATTAAAGAATACAATAAAACCATAAGGCAATAAAAATGCCATATAAGCTTCTATAAACTAAACTAACAAGCAGTAAAGCAAATAGAGTTTAAGTGTAAGAAAGGTTTTTTGCTGCCAATACAAGAAGAATTTTATGGAAAAGTATATATAGCCATTTGCGTGTTCATACTGTTAAAATAGTGAATGCTTTTCAAAGAGTAATTCTGCTGTTCAATTTGGTGTTTGAGTTCAGCACAATGCAAGAATTTTTGAAGTACAGGTAACTAATACAACTGCCCTTAGGCAGTAAAAATATTTCCAGAGGAGTGTAATGATTCTGTTAGAAGACTAACTGATTCTTTTGCTTAAAATATCAGGAAACCACTATATCAGAGCATGGTGCTAGGATTACAAATCCCATTTAAAAAATAAAGAAAGCACACCAAAAAGATATATATATATATAAATAATAAATAAAAGAAAGCACACTTCAACGATCCTTTAAGCCTTAAAAAACTCTCCCATTTGGTGCATTTGTACCAATGCTAATATTTCTGCTTCTCTTTCTCCTCCACTGTCTTTGGCTTATGGAACAGGGATAAGCAGGTAGGCTGCCTTTCTTGATGCCTGCATTTCATGGTGGGGGTAAACTGAAGCCAATGTCGCAATTTTTTTAATGTTTGTCACCAGCTCAAGGGTGACAATGGTCTGGGCTGATTTGGAAGAGCCCCCAAGTTCAAATCAACTCCCTGATGTGCTTCCAGTTCTCCCATCACAAGCAGGCTGCTGGCACCAGCAGCAAAGTGGCCCTGTGTGCTATAAATTGACACATTTGACTGAGAATATGTTACAGAGCACAAAGAAAAGAAGGCATGGGACATCAAATGGATTTTTTGTTATTTGTTAATACTGCCCTTTCAGCCTTGATAAAGATTTATGCACCTGCATAGTTCATTGCTTTGCCATACAGTAAAAATTGTGTGTAATTTATTCTTCAGCTCTTTCCCTTGTATATACATATATATTGCAGGATAGTGGTTACTTAAAGTACACAAATAATGCCTAAGATTCAAAACAATTTTCAGTATTAATGGTGTTTCAATTTTTTTGTTTTTGTTTTCCTAAAGGGATCATCTAAAAATATTGTCAACAATGAAACAGAATAAGAACTAAAAATACATACAATTATTTGAAAACATAAAAACACATGGGAGAATATCTATGTGCTTGAGGATAGTAGTTTTTCTAGGTTTATTTGAAAAATTAAGATTCTGTTTCTTTAGGCTGTTGCATACTTATATTTAAAGGTCTAATTAATACATCTGTTAATATGGCTAGTCTTCTGACTTTGTTTCATATTAGTAGTGATTTCAACATCTTAATTTTATAGGTGTTCTGTCATTTATGTTGATTTTGTACCTTATGAGCAGAAAGGGCTTTGCAATAGCTTAGTTTACCCCAGCTTTATTAGGTAGATGCACAGTACTTCAACAAGGGGACCAAATGTTGTTTCATGTGCCTGGGACACCCCTGTGTAGCTTGTTTTCCATTCAGAGGCACAGACGATCCTTGTAAGTAAGGCAGGAACTTTATACACTGGAGTAAGATATGCTATTACTTTTAGGAGCTGAAAACTTCTGCAAGTGAACTTGCCTAACTGACACATAATATCAAAAAAGAAGCAATTTTTCTTTTTCCTTCCAATCTCTGTTGATGGTGAAAAGAAGCTGCATGCTTTGACAGAAAAACTCTAAAAACCCCCACCTGGGCAAGGGTCTGGGCAAGGACTATAGGTAGCCAACATTTCTCAATGTTACAGACTGCCAAAACTGAGTAAAAACTGAGGTGTTGCGAAAATGACCTCCACACCAACAGAAGTAGCTTTGAGACGTTTTGAGTTCCATGCCAACTTATGCAGTTTATGCAAAGGTTTAATGTTTGCATCCATCACCACCTTTTTTGGAGCAAAAACAGCCTCACTCCAAGCAGCATGGCACTGTGCTATGTATTTGTTCTGTGACTCTGCATGTGCATTTGCTTACATGCTCACACGCATACTTCCATACATAATGTTACCTTAAGAGCAAATTATCTTGCAAAGAAAACTCATGAACATATACAGCGACTAACTGAAGATGAGCTCATCTAATTATGCCAGTAGGAGCTGATATTTTAAAAAGTGATCATGATAGCAATCCTGTATTTCCAGTAATAGTGCTGCTAGAACATCCTGGGTTTCCTTAGGATAGCTGACTGCCTTCCTCAAGTAGTCTCACAAAGATGCTGCGGAAAAGAACAGAGAGACTGGAATATGAATGGCCTTGTTAAAAAGGAGAAATTATATTTTATATTTTTTAAAAAACTGAATCTTCAGCAGTTTGGTATGTAATACTACAGTATGAAACCACAAGGAGTATTGAAAGATAGCCTTGGTGCAGTGTCTTCAGGAATGCAAGTACATTTTTCTGATATGATTGAGAATAGGCAGACTACTAAACTATCCTCAGGTATAGCAGTATGAACATTAACTCATGCCAGTTGCTGTCATTTTGGCATATGTGCTCCTACCTGATGGTGACTGAGAAATGCTCTCAGGCAACTTAAGTCCAGGTAACAACAGAGAGCTAAAAATCCTTGCATTTATCATACAGGTTAAGTGAAAGAAGTTCACACTGAAGCTTGTCTTTCACAGGCTAATTCATTTGCTTATATATAATAATATAATATAATATTTATATATATATAATATATATATATATAAAATAATATATATATATAAATATATATATATATTTGCTTATATATAATAATATAATATATATAATAATTCATTTGCTTATAATGTTTAAAAACATTGCAATGTTTTTAAAATGTTATGGCTATTTTAAGATATGAGCATGTCTTCACTGTAGTGAATACATTTGTGAAAGACAAAATTCAGATGCCACAAGGCTATCTGAGTTTGACAGACAAATCATGGACCTGGATCTGTTTTGAGCAGAGATTAATTGCTGCTGACTTCATTTAATTTTTCAAAAATCACACTAACTTCACTCACAGCATCTGGAGATCACAAACAAAATAATTTCAACAGCACCATT
This sequence comes from Heteronetta atricapilla, assembly GCA_011075105.1. Lineage (NCBI taxonomy): Eukaryota > Metazoa > Chordata > Aves > Anseriformes > Anatidae > Heteronetta > Heteronetta atricapilla. The sequence goes on along the minus strand of CM021734.1, from coordinate 41,502,710 downwards.
TGACAGTTCATTAGATGTATTCCCAACTGTTGGGTTGACTTTATCAAGCTTGCAAAATATATTAATAGTTGCTATGATACAAAGCAGAAGACTTCTGCCTAAAGAACGTTTCAAAATTCAGCCACATAACAAGCATTTCAGCTAGAAGATCAAGAAGTCTTCATAAATTCCTGAATGGGGTGATAAGAGGCCATGTTTCTGGCATATAAATTGTTTTTATTACTGGTTCTGTTGCTTGTAGTGTGTGTGTGAGTATGTGTGAATGTTTTAATTTAGCCTCACCATTTGGAAGATTCATGCAGAAAATATAAAGCAATCACAGAATATCCCAAGCTGGAAGCAACACACAAGGATCATCAAGTCCAACTCCTGGCTCCACACAAGACCACCCAAAAATCAAACCATATTTCTGAGGGTGTTGTCCAAATGCTTCTTGAACTCCAGCAGGCTTGAGGCTATGACCACTTCCCTGCAAAGCTTGTTCCAGTGCCCAACCACCCTCTCAGTGAAGAACGTTTTCCTAATAACCAACCTGAACCTCCTTTGATGCTGCTCTATGCCATTCCCTCGGGTCCTGCCACTGTCCCCAGAGAGCAGAGTGCTCAGCGGGTGCCCCTCTGCTCCCCTCGTGAGGAAGCTGCAGGCCGCCATGAGGCCTCCCCTCAGCCTCTTCTACTCAGGGCTGAACAAACCAAGGGACCTCATATGTCTTGCACTCTAGAGAGTTCACCGTATTTGTAGCCCTCCTTCGGACACTCTCTAATACTTCTATGGCTTTCTTATCCTGTGACATTCAAAACTGCACACAGTAGTCAAGGTGAGGCAGCACCACCACAGAGCAGAGTGGGACATACTTCCCTCAACCAGCCTGATGCAACCCAGAATACAGTTGGCCCTTTTGGCTGCCAAGGCATACTGATCACTCATATTCAACATGCCATCAATCAAAACCTCCAGATCCCTCCTGCTCTCCAGCCTTTCACCCCCCCCCTCCAATGTATGTACTTTTGTATGTACTTTTATCCCCTCAACATACTCAGACTACAAAAAGTATTTTTTTTATTTTTATTTTTTTACACCAAAAAGAGTACAAAAGAGGCTCTGAGGTAGGACTATCCAAAATATTGAACACAAAGGGAATAAAGCAACTTCTTGTTTACATGGACTTGCATTTAAAAACAACTTGACAGATTTAAGTGATTATATCTGAACAGTTGGAGTTGGAGAGAAAATCCATCAGGTTTTTTACCTTCCCTTTTCTGATTCCTTTCAAAGGACATTTAAATTATTTTAAATAGAAATTTGTTTTAAATAGAAATGGCATGTCAATTAGGTTTTGAGAAAATAATGTAATAGCATTAACATGTGGGTGAAAATTTATTAGAGTAATTGTAGTTTAACACAAGACACAGTGTGTTTACATTAGTGAGTGCCAAAACTGGTTGAAAAGTAATATAATATTCTCAAAGCACCCCCTCCCCTCCTTTCTCCCCATTATTTTTCAAAGCCTACCTAATTTATTTAATTTTGGACAAATTTTGATTAATGCTGCAGGCTTTCTGCGAAAGAACAGAGCTTTTGGTTTACAGAGACTAACCCTGAGCTCAAGTCTTTCAGGTTGAAAGGTACTGAGTTTGGGAGAGTATCATGGGAAATAACAGTATGTATTTGAGCTGTTCAGCACTAACATAAGTTTATCATCATCAGCATCTAGCACAGTTATTTTATATTCTTGTGAATGACTGTCAGAGCAAGCAATACAAGATGGGAAAAAAATGTTCAGAAAAATAAAAGCTGGAGTAATTACCATGAAGAAAATAAGGAGAGAAGAAAGTGACAATGAAATCATAGAATCATAGAATCATAGAATATCCTGAGTTGGAAGGGAC
>CM021734.1:41455635-41500421 GCA_011075105.1 Heteronetta atricapilla | reverse complement strand
GGTTAGTTAGGCAGGACCTACCCTTCACAAACCCATGCTGGCTGGGATGTGTTAGTGAGTTGGATATTGTGGGGAAAATTCATAAGCATGAATGGAAGAATTCATTGTACTCTTGAAGGAAGAATAGTTAATCATAAGGAGTTAGATTTCATAATAGGAATATTGGGAAGAAGTGGTATCTGATGGGAATATTGGAGAGAATACGGGAAGTTGGGGAAAGGAAAACCAAAAAGAGTAAAGCTTATTTAGCAAGGAGATCATGAGAATGTGCAAGCATGGAACAGTTCATATCAAAGGACTTTTTGTTTTTTGATCTGATAGCAGCCTTAAGAGGCCACTAAAGAGTTATGTGAGAATGAAGGGATAAATAATGAATACTTGGAATTGTATTCTTGCTCTGTTCTGTCTGATATTTGCAGTATCCTTTCATACCAAAATAAATAAATAAATTACAGATTTCTTCACTGTTGTCCTGAAGCCATTATGATTTGATTTAGGAAAAATAGAAAATAAATAAATCATAATATATGACCAACAAAATCTCATTGCTCTTGCAACATTTCTTCACCCAATGTGATTAATAACATACGGTGTCTATTTCTCTCCAGAAGTATTAAAACTGAGAGAAGTGAAATCAATTTCCTTATTCCAGTATCCCAATTTCTGTAAGGAACTACAAAATTTAGACTTAATAAGAGCCCAAAGCATGGTGATTAAACAACATCTTATTTTTCTAAGCAGTCCAAGGAGAGACAGAAGGTAGTAACAAGTGTAAGACTGGTACTGCAAGTGCTGTATATTTTCTGTGGATGTCTTTCTCCAGAGCTTTCACACTGATACATTTCATAAGAAATTCAAATCTTATAATGGAAGTATAATTTGCCTATTATCCAAATAAGGATAATAAGTCATATTATCCAAAATACTTTGATACCTTCCACAGTATTATTGTATGCCTTAACATTGCTAACACTGGTGCATGCAACTATTTCTTGTATGATGCTTCCACGGTCCTTTGTTAACATGTTTCTTAAATTCCTCTCAGTGATTACCTTAACTCACTAAGGAAACAGGAATTGTCAAAGAGTTTAGGTATTATTCAGCTGCCATTTTTTTCCTGATACTGAAATTTACACATGGAAGGTTGGTGTGAGTCAAGTCTTTCTATTTTTTCTTTGCAGGTGGGTACTATCATGATAAAATTATCTTTGGCACTTATATAGGCTATATATAGTAATATCTTTTGGTTTTTTTTGATTATGAGAATTTGGTCTGTATGTGACTTTACTTTTCACTTTTTGATTTTCAGTTTTTCTGTGGTCTTTGATTCTTCCAAAGTTCTTCAAATTGCACGGTCCACTTCTAGATTTTTCAAAAAATCTTGCTATTTGCATATATGAAATTGCTATTAAAAGTCACTGAAAGTATCTGTTAATCCCTTATAAGAGCATATTTCATATTTCAGCAGCTGACTAAAATGCAGGTATATTATCTATATAGTCATCATCAGATGACTAGATACATGAAGCATGCAACAAAGTGTCTAATGATCATTTGGTTATGAATGAGATTACAGTATCAACCCTGCTCTAAGGACTTGTTATATATTCCAGTTTCTCTAACTTTATGTGTTGCTAGATTTGTATATTATGATTTACCAGCAACTCTACAAAAGTGCAAGAGTGCCTCTTTGGTATCTTTGGCCACTGTGCCTCCTTGGTATCTTTACAGTACTGAGGCAACTTGTTCTCCTTGAAGAGGTGCTGTCCTTAATGAGCTTGTGACAGAATTCTCTTGGCACCTGTCTGACATGCCTCTACACTTTGTGTTAATTACAATGAAAGGTCTATTGAGACTTTCAGGGCATTCGTGTATAGAACATACACGAATGTGTATGAAAACTTGAAATGTGTTTTAAAACTTTTCAAACTGTGTTTGAAAACTTGAATATTTCTTATCTTGCCATTTAACCATAAATGGTGTGCTTAATTGTTCCAATGTTCTTTTATCATTCAGTAACCTTGCACATTGGACCAGCTGCTGTACTCATTATTATTATTGTTTAATATCATTATTAATATTATCATTTATCATTATTATTTATTATTATTGTTTCCAGGTGCATAACTTACTAAGAAAATCCAGGGGAAGGGGGGTGGGGGGGGAGGTGGGAAAGGAGGTCTCTGTTTTCTAAGGCTTTGAAACAAGAAAAATCAAGCAAATTCACACAAGAAAAACAATTTCTATACCTTAACAGAATAGAAAATTACTTGGAGACAGAAGAAAATCATCATCCCTTGTTCTAACCCCACTAACACAGAACAGTAAAATTTCAGTGAACAGTCAACAACTTGGTGGTCAGTCCCAACTATTCTTTGTTTTGCTATATGTACAGGACAGGCACATATTTTTTGTCATTTTTCTCTGGAAGTAAAATTATAGTTTGCATTGTAGATCAGGGTCAAGAATGCACTTGAAGTGCACTTGAAGACTTTGACTCATGTTGTGGTGCAGTTTTGAAACACGCAGACTAGATTTGGTGAATCTGAAGAATTCCCCTCAAAATATGGATGATATGGATATCATGACAGTCAGCACCAATTGTTTCACCCTACAAATCCATGTCTGCACACTACTTCCACACTGTCTGATGTCTCCACACTATTTCTTTAACTAGGTACAACCTGCATTTTGAGTTTTTTCATGGGAAGAAAAATATGATTTCTTCCTGCTCAGAACTGAAAGATATGAAAAACATATCCTCATATTCTTCACCTAGTTTCCTTCTTCATGCCTTATCTAAACAACTATGTGATTCTTTAAATAAGAAGATGCAACAGTTGTGAGGATGGGGGGGGGGTGTTATAGCAGGTGGAGAAAAATAGAAGTCTTTGCAGATATACAAGAAATTGCAACACTATTTCTGAATACAAATTGATGATAGTTACCATTAATTTCTGTTAAATCTCAAATTTCCTTTACAGGAAGAGAGCATTTAGAGATGGAGTGACACATAAAATATACAGTGAGCAACTCAATGTTTAAAAATGAATTCAACCTTCTGTATACATAAGCCCATGGTCAACTTTGCACAGAGAACTTCTTCAGAAACTTTGGCAGACGTATCCAATTCCTCTTACTTCAGGTGATGATTCTTCTTTTCTTGCTAGAACTTATTTTAAGCTCTTGTTTGAGATTTTCATCTTAGATCTTCTGCAGCTTTGTTTCCTAATATGACAGGGTTTTGACAGTTACCAATTACATACTCACATAAGCAGTGAGTCAGATGCTCAACTGCCCCACCATACTTTAGAAAGAACTTTGAAACAAAGGGATCCTTTGTCATTTCTGAAAACACCAGCCAGGTTCCCTGATCTTTACAACAGTATCTTTAGTCCCTGAGGAATAATCAGTCCTCTTTAGAATGGACTTATGTCTGAATGGTAGTCAGTATCATAAAGATGTAAAATAAACAAAAAAAAAATGCAAAAAAAAAAAAAAGTGGAAAAACTAAAATTAGTAAGTTAAAATATTAAAACAGGGCCACATTCTTCTTATAAGACTAAAATATGTATGCCTGCAATGAAGTCTTCAAAAATTCAGTGTATGGTATCACTAGTTGCACAAATTAGTCCTTGAGAAATAATGAAACGTATCTTCAAGCTAAATGCCACGTACAGGATATTATCAGACATTGCAAATACAAATTGCATTTGGAAGCCTGAATAAAATTACCTAAGAAGATATGATATAAAAATCATCACAGTACTGCAGTAATGTACTATTTGCTTTTCTATGAAAGTTAGAAAACCAACATCAATAGCAGATAATTTGCGATACAACTTTATTTATTTATTTATTTATTTATTTATTTATTTATTTATTTTTGTTTCCTAGAAGAGACAGAAAGAAAGTCATTGAAGCCACCAAGAACATTGTCCCACTGTTTTTTTTTTTTAATATATATAATTAGCAGTTAATTTTTTAAATAATTAACAGTTAAATAAAAAAGTTTTTCTTTTTTTTTAAAAAAAAGATGGAAATGAACATGTTTAAGAGTTGATTGTTAATGCTTCTTGAAATGTAAACATACTAACAAAAAAAAAAAAAATAAAACAATAAAAAACCACCATATACTAATGTTTAGAACAGGACAGTCATATGTATATAGTTATGTAAAGGGACCCAGAAAAGGAGGCTGTAGAGGCAAAAAATGGTTGCACACCCATACTTCATCAGCGAAAGGATATTCAGCACATAATTGTAGGACCGTTAATTTTATTCAACCAAATATCAACCAATAGGAACACATTTAAGGCCTTCATTTTCCAATTTAAGATTATGTTCTCTCTTTAATTGGTTTCAAGTTGTTTGCAAAAGCCCAGATTAAGGAAGCCAGATTTCTGTAGGTTATTAAAGCCTATACTCATTTTACCAGGTATGCATCATTTACAATCATCATCATGATGCATCATGATGCAGGTATGCATCATTTACAATCACATGTATTGTAAATGTGCCTAACAGAATCAGGTTATGAAAATCCAAGCAGCAATTAAAAATACTCCTGAGAAATGTTAACTATCCTTCCCAAATAAACATGGTGTTTAACTCCAAGAACATGTAGCCAGATTTCTTGCTAACATCAGCAGGATCTCCAAAATCCGAAGAGCCTGATCAGGTATTCCCAATTTTGTAAGGCTCATATTAATTGTCCTTTCTGTATCCAGGACAATTTTTATATTCTAAGACCTGAAGGGAAAATAGTAAAGTTGTGTAATAGTAAGTTGTGTGTAAAGCTAATGTTTTTGCATGCAAAAGAAATAAAGTTTTTTATTTCCTGTATTAGAAGTTAAACTTCTCATGTTAACGAATAGGGGACCAGCTAAAATGTATGGCAGCAAGAAATGTACATATATAGGATTATATAGGATTTTATTCTGTTTTAAACCACCAGTAAAATTAAATCCTGATCATTCACTTCTGGAAAGATGGAAATGTGAAGTTGAAAAATGTACTTTCAACTTTCTGGACAGCAATACTTCCTGAACAGTACTGTATGATAGTGTAGTTAAAAGCTCTTCAACTTCACACATTCATAAATTAAATCCGTGTTGTGCCAAGAAGCAACATGCATACAAATTAATATTCAACAGTAGGATGACAAAAGTGCCTTTCTCACACATATTGCTAAATAAGGTATAATGCATTCAGTGAAGTATTATCACCCTTCTAGGAATTATATATTAATCAATTCTTAAGGCTAGATTAATTTAAAAAGTTATAATATAACATTTCATTCTTGCCCATGTTGCTACTCCCTCTTGAATAAGAGGGCTCTGCTGTTTCCATTGAAAGCTGCTGTAGAGATGTTTTCAAAACTTATTACTTGGACCATTTTATTAGTGTATGAACATTTCACCACTGACTCTTACTCCTTTATCACATTGAGCTTAAAACTTCTCAAATTCACTCTCAATAATTTTCATAGTTTTCTCACCTACTTCCTCTCATTCAGCTTGGGAAGACTGACTATTGTTTCTGACTGACGTGAGACTTCATCGTCTCTCAAGCACCTCACAGATTTTCAAAGCCCTTTTGCTGACCCTTCTACAGAGATGGCAGTATATAATTATGTGCAAACTTTTACCTCTTTGTACATTGCCAAATCCCCAAAATATGATATCTTTAACAAATCTGACAGCTGTGAGTTTTCTACTAATCATACAAATAACACTTCTAGTGTTTCCCCTTGCTCCTGCAAGTTTATCCTTATCAAACCTTTTATTTAAAACTAATTCATCAGGCAGGACCTGTCATATTTGCCAGTGTCTGCACAATTGGAGTTGTCTGGAACTCACACAAGGACTAGCAAATGCCAAAGAATTAACAAACTGTAGAATAGCCCTTGTAAAAGGCAATAATATTCTGTTGTGATCAAAGCAGGGCCAAGCTGAAAAAGCAGATTTGATTGTAAGGGAAATTCTCCAGCATTATTATCTCTTGAAGAAATTTATAAATATCCCAGCACTTTAAAGGCCAACTCTATCAGCAGCATTGACATTAAAATGTTCCAAACAATAGATTTTAGAATACAAAAAATCTCCTATTACAAACTAAGATTCAAACTCAGTAGAAATAACCCCTCTAATGAAAATAATGGCAATGTATTTTGTGTTCTGCCTTATGTTGTTAGAACAGTAGACTGCACTCAGAAAAGAAGCATTTATCATCTAATCTTTTTTCTAATGATGGAGGTTTACATCAAAAAGTAGATCCTGACAGACTACGAGTACTTGATTAGAAAGGAGGAACAAGACAGGAGATCTTTGGTTAGAAAACATTATAGATTAATTGGATTGCTGAAAATATTCATTTATCTTACTTCATTACAATTCCATACTATATGGTGGATAGTTGCATCTATATGGTAAAATAGTAATGTAGTTTCTATTATTTGTTTTTTATTATTATTATTACTTTTATTATTATTATTTTTCCTAGTATTTTGATTGAACAGTAAAAATAAACAATAAATATGTAATAACTAAAAAAAAACCAACACTTTTTTTTAACAGAACGGTATGTTTTGTAGAGCTAACATCTCTTGTTTATGCAAGGCATTGACAGGGTAAGTAATGACAGTTGCTCAGAGAATCTTTTCAATATTAAATTACTAATCTGATTCTTTGACACAATACACAGTAGGCACAGATTCTTTTGATTTGACAAAGCGTGGAGCTTTTGATACAGCAACTAAATAAGGATTCAGAAGCAAGTTAAAAAGTGAACAATGGAACTCTCTAAGATCTTTACAGTACTAACTGTAAAAAAACCACTTTCAGATAAGTACAATGTTTCACATAAAAAAAAAATGTACTCACATTTAAAACTGTGTTTAGATGTTCCCTAGTTATAGATATGTTCAATCACATACTTAAATGCTTTTCTAAAGCTGAATCCAAATGACTCCCATACTGTGGAAAACCCCTTCAGGAGCAGGAGTATGTAATTTAGACTCCCAAAATCACATTAAACATCAGATGAAAGGTAATATTTTATTAGAACAAGCACTTTTTTTTTTCTTTTTTTTTTTTTTTTCTGAGTCATTTTCTTGGAGACAGTGTTAAGTTGCTTTTATGTCAGATTTCTTGAAGATTTATTTCAAGCAGAGTTGGCTGGTAGTTTACCATTCCCTGTATATTGACATTGCAATACCAAAAAGAGATAAAATAAAGTTGCTAGGTGACAGCGGCATATTTACTAGAACTTTGTAAGAACTGGGAACACTGTACAAAATTTCCTATTTTCTCCTCTGCTTGTAATCAGTGTTTGCAGATATGCAGATTTGAAAATGTAGAAAGTTACATGTGATATAAATTTTCTAATGACATTTATTCAGGAGAATAAGTGGAAAATTGTATACATTTCTAAAAAGGGAGGTACAGATGCCAGAAAGCTGGTTAGGTATGTAATAAGTAACACAGGATTTAGTGACAAGGCAGCATGGTGAGAGGGGCCTGGAAACCTTTTTGATCATGGAGCAAGACAGCTTGTGAGCCTGTTAGATGGGAAGAGTGGTAGTGACTTTGAAGTTAGCTATTTTAGAAATTGGCGATGCCAGTTAATTTGTGATGCCAGCTTCTTGAGTCAAGTTGTCCTAGGACTCATAAGTACTCCTTTGGAAAACTGTGGAAAATCACATTGTCTGTAAAAAGGAAGTATTAATATTTTGCGGTTCAAATCATAAGAACATTTTCAAATATTTTCCTTAAAAAAGAATAAATGTGGTTGGTTTTAGGTCAGTCTACTTGTTCATGTTAAAAGACAGAAAGGTCTTGGAACAATGGAATCAGTTCCTAACGTATTAATTTGTAAGATAGCTTAGGATCACCTGTGATACTGTCATAAGACAAGATCAGTACCCTATTAAGTGATTTCTGTGATTAATTAAGGAAAAATACATTACTAATCTTACAAACTCAGAGGAGAGTTCATTTTAGCTTTGTCTTGAGTCTGAAAGAGTGTCTTTCCCCTGAAGTGAAAAGTATAAAATATGAAATGAAATGTCTGAAGCATGCTTTGTGTAGCACTAGTCCAATGCATTTATGGAAATTTCTGTGACTTATTTGCCTCCAAATATGACAATTATCAAACCAAAAAGAAGTAGAATGGATGTAAATACATACTCCTTTAAGCAAGCATACAGAGGACTAGACAGGAACAATTTACTGAAAAGAACACTGTTTGCCTTTTTTATTGCTTGCAAAAATGCCAAGAGAGTTTCAAAGTAATAGCATTTACTAAGAAAGGGGAGAGAGATGGAGAGTAAGAGAATAGGAAACAAAATAAATGTATTGCCTCAAAAAAGGTCCAATTTAAAAAGTCTTCATCTTTTCTTTGTGAGACTTCTGTAAGCTTTAGCACTATGAAACTTGAGATTATTTATATATTTATTTATTTACAAGAGCTAGGATGTTTTTGAGCTTTTGAGTTGTCTGAAAAGGTTAGAAGTGTGTTGTTAGTGTTTTTTTTTTAGTTGTTATTATTTTACTTTTCACATCCAGCAAAGATATACCTTACCATACCTGACCAAAATATTTCAGGTTATTTTTCATGGGAATGTCTGCAATGTTGAATTATTTATTTTTTGTCATGTCTCAGTGTTCTCTTTGCTACTTCTTAGACCAAAATTTCATTCTTCATTCGAATGTTCATTCTTGTATATGAAATGATATGAACAGGATTGCTACACTTAGCCTGGAGAGGAAAAAGAAAAAAAAAAAAAGAGAGAGAGAGAGAGAGAAAGAGAGAGAGAAAAAAAACTGAAAAATTTCCATTCAAGACATCTTTGTTTACTAAAAAAATGCTTTAGGTTCCCCTTTAAAAATTCCAATACATTTATTATTGTGGTTTACAAGTTGTGGATTTTGGAGGAACTGGAGTTTTAATAGATTGCAAAACACATTTCTTATGATGTTGCCAACAAATATTGAACTTTCTTACCTGAAAAAGATAAAACATTCTGAGATTTACCTTGCCTTTAACACAGAAGTAGCTTGTGTTTACTGAAAACAGAGTCTAAATAAAGTAATGTGATATGTGCCAGCAAGGAAACTGCAGGAGTAACACAGATGTTCCACTTGGGACCATAAAATATCCTTCAAGTAGCATGCGGACCTTTGGCTCGGATTTCTAAACCTGTTTGAATGTTTCCCATCTCTAGTATCTATACTGGCTAATTGTCCAGATACAGTGAGCTTCAGCCACCTTGCTGTGTACTTCCCACACCTCCATATAATGAGAGGCTGCAGGCCCCATTCTCTTCCTGTGACAGTCACCATCTCTGTCCATAGCTCACATTCTTATATCACCTCCTGCTCCTGTCCTCAGCCTTTTGTCCCTCTCACACCAGGATCCTGAGCACAGACAGGTTCCTTATTCCCCAAGACCAAAGGAACCTATGCTACACACAGCCCAGTTTTCCTTGTGGCAGCAAGCAGCTGCAGCAAGCAAGGCTCAAAGCCAGGAGCTGTGGCCATACCTCATGTCCTTTGATCTCCCTGGCTTTCCATGGTCTCCTCTGCTAGACGGAACTTGTTGGTAGGTCTCACAATCCGCCTGCCAGCTGCACCTGGTGCATCAAGGCAGCATGTGGAGGAGATGCTGCCATGCTGCAGTGCAGATGGGGAAGAGGGTCTGCCAGCTGGGCCTCCCCGATGTGGAGCCTGGAAGAGCCCGTTTCGTGGGCTGCCGCTTTTAACTCCCATCTCACTGCTGCCTCCCACATCTGGAGCCTCAGGTGAAGGAAGATGAAAGCAGGCGGGGGAATGTTGAGGCTTGTGAGGCATTCTGGGAATGCTCCCAGTCTGTGAGGAAGGCTCAGGACTTGGCCATCCCCCAAACAGCTCGTGGTTAGAGGAGATATTCCTTGAGCATGTGCATTGCACATTACCAGGCATGCATTTGATGTATGCTGGAGTGTTTGCACATAAACAGAATGTTGTTAATTGGTGCTTGCATTAACTATTACAGGCAGTGTAATATTTAAGTATAAAGCCAATATTGATCTGAGTATTTTTCAGATACTGATTATGCCCAAACACTGTAAAATTCAAATGCATTTAATATTTCCAAAACTTACTCGATAATTTACCTATTGTATGTTCCCATTTACTTCAACAAGGTTTGGATCAAGCCTTTAATATATAAAGAGAAAGAAAAAAAGAAGGGAAATTTCCAACAAATAATGCCTTGCAATTCTGCTAGGGTTTGTAGTAAATCTATTAAAAGAAAGGGCAAGTCAATGTGAAACACACCACCTGTCTTGTTCTGCTGAAGACTTGACTGCTTTCGCCATCTCAGGCAAGCTTATAAGCATGAGCGTAAAGCTCATTGTGTTCAGCAAAACTTAAGCACTTGATGAACCAGCTTTTCTAAGCAAGGATGAATTTCTGAAGGAAACCTTCAGGCACCCATTGTACTTTAGAATTAAAGCATAAATTATAAAGTGTGTTTTCCCCTTTTATTCTGACTTGTAAATTATATTGTCTTTATGGGCTGTGATGTTGTAATGTTCACTGAATATTAGTGGTAAAGGAAGCATAGAAAACAGTTTTTGCAAATACATTATTGTGTAAAACGTAGTCTCCCTGGTCTTTTTAGAATAACAAACAACTATACATAATTAATAGTAATTTTGATAGAAGAAGTGACATTATCACCATACTCATAAATACCCACAAGGCAAGGAGTGTCCCGGAGGGAGATAACTTTATTTCAGTGGTGTGATAAAATGTTCTCATCACAGACAGTATTTATTGCCTTTGTCTCTTGAGAGATGATTAAAACAGGAGAAGAGCAAACAAGCAGACACAAAGCATCCCTGCTGTGCTCGTTTTGTAAGCTTGCTTCCATTAGTTTAAAATACAGTGTATTAATACAGGATCCAAGAATGATTAATTTTCCAAGCTCTGTTTTCTTATTGTTTTTGCTGTTTTGGTGATTAAAGAAACAAACAAAACCTTACTCTCCTTTTGAAAGCCCTAAACTACGATCACTCACAATAAGCTACCTACAACCTCTTAAATTATAACATGGTGCCTTTTGGCCCACTTTCATGCCCCTTTCTTTGTGAGTGCAAACTGAAGGGAAGCCCAATGCATTCCCCTTTCTTAAAAGCTAATCCAGCAGAAACTATAAATAAATAAATAAATAAATAAAATTACAATGAGATATTTTACACATTATTTATTTCACTTGTTATAAAAACAAACAAAACAGAAAAATAAAAAAACAACACTGAGGTATGGTTCTTTATAAAGTGAACAACAGGCCTTTTTTGATATATTGTTAGTTTTCAGAAGGGCAGGTGACATTTCTTGCTACACTGACTTCAGTTCATAATCCCCTTTTGGCAAGCCAAAGAGAATTAAAATTTGAACAATTTTCCCAGATAGGCACTCTGCTAGGATGAAACACTATGGATAGATTCCACAGTGTCTGGCCTCTCAGCACAGACACCACCACATCAATAAATATGGTATCTGCAAAGCACAAAATGTAGTTGTGTTCTCATAGTATCAGTACTTCCATTTTTATATTGTATCTTATTAGGTCTAGATCTCTTTTTTTTTTGCTTTTCAGCAAAAACTCATTTGTCCCATGGTTTCACACAAGACTACAGTTTGCTGTTTCTCCATACTATAAAATATGTTGCAAAACACGTACAATGACTATGATTACACATGCCATGATTCACGATATCTTTCAATTTAAATATCAAATTGAAACTTTTTTTTTTTTTAAAGTAGACCTCTCAACCTACGAATGAGCAAGGTAGTTCAGGTGCAAGTCATGATTAAAACATAAAAATAAAATAAAATTAAATTAATTTCCTATGCATATTTTGTGGAAAATGAATAGTCCTGTAAATAATTAATGGTAGCTTAACACTGACTGAGCTGATATATGCTCTATTTTAGGTGAAAGAAAATACTGTAGATGATTTATGTTCTTTTTCTTTGTTGTGACTTTTTATTTTTAATTACTGAGATATTTCATATTAGTCTTACTTTTCCCTTAACTGTAGCAACACTTACACTATTCACCCCTCTAATTATTTGATAAAAATATATTATAAATTTATGCATTCAATTTTTTTCATTAGTGTTTTCTTTCAGTCGGCGATGTTTTCTTTCACTGGGCGATGAGACGCTGGAGAGCAGCCTAGAAGAGAGGGATCTGGGGGTCGTGGTAGACAGCAAGTTGAATATGAGCCAGCAGTGTGCCCTGGCAGCCAGGAGGGCCAACCGTGTCCTGGGGTGCATCAAGCACGGCATCGCTAGTAGGTCAAGGGAGGTGATTGTCCCGCTCTACTCTGCGCTGGTGCGGCCTCACCTCGAGTACTGTGTGCAGTTCTGGGCACCACAGTATAAAAAGGACATGAAACTGTTGGAGAGTGTCCAGAGGAGGGCTATGAAGATGGTGAAAGGCCTGGAGGGGAAGACGTACGAAGAATGGCTGAGGTCACTGGGCCTGTTCAGCCTGGAGAAGAGGAGGCTGAGGGGAAGCCTCATCACAGTCTACAACTTCCTCGTAAGGGGTTGTCGAGAGGCAGGAGACCTTTTCTCCATTAACACCAGTGACAGGACCCGCGGGAACAGGGTTAAGCTGAGGCAGGGGAAATTTAGGCTTGACATCAGGAGGGGGTTCTTCACAGAGAGGGTGGTTGCACACTGGAACAGGCTCCCCAGGGAAGTGGTCACTGCACCGAGCCTGACTGAATTTAAGAAGAGATTGGACTGTGCACTTAGTCACATGGTCTGAACTTTTGGGTAGACCTATGCGGTGTCAAGAGCTGGACTTGATGATCCTTAAGGGTCCCTTCCAACTCAGGATATTCTATGATTCTATGATTCAGTCTATGATTGACATTAACTTAAAATATCAATGCTGTTTTATTATAAAATCACTAGTTTGTGTGCCTTAAGAAGAAAATTTATGAATCTATCAAATTTAATATAAATGAACAAGAAATTTTATTTCTTACCAGAGGAAACAATTAAGACTTCACTTCAAACTTTTAATTTGTCAGTAATTCAAAATAGTTGTTTTTAGTAGAACTGCCATTTTTTTTTTGTTTGTTTTTGGTGTCCTTAAGCATAGAATATTTGTGCAACAAAGTTCACTTAAGAAAAAAAAATTCTAGCTCATGTTGATCAGTATGTAGCCATACAACATCATCATCTAAAAGCCTATGGTGAATGACTAGGATGTTGCAAATCTACAAAGTAAAAATAAGTCAGCAAAATGATGTCAGAAAATGGCCATAAAATGGAAAAGCCATGAAAAAAAAAAAATCATAATACTTATGATTAGAAATGTATCTAGACTACAGACTCTAATTTTTATTTAAGTTTAGGTTTACACTAAGGTTTTGAACCCAATATACAAGCTTCAAGGACCTTGGATTCTGAGGTTTGGTTCAGACTTTTAATTTTGAATTATTTTTTGGGTGAACATTTCTAATGTACTTATGTGCTTACAACATAAACTAAACTAGTCTTGTATTTTGACACTGCTGGTTGGATGCAGTTACACCACAAACATTTTAAATGTTTGGAGACATATTCAGTGATCTTTTCTACCTCATTCTACAACTAAACAATTGTTATGTAAGCAGGCAATTGACCTGTACACTGTATCATCACTCAGCTAGTAACAGTGATATAAATCTCTCTAACCCATGTGGGTAGGTGGCATGTTCTATCTGCTATTTTTGAATTGCTCCTTTTTTTTTTCCTGGAAAATGTTGTCAGGATGTGGATTTGATTTGAGATGAGCAAGACTGGCAGTGGCCTGGCTGGCGGCTGGTCATTAATGTGTTTCCTATGGATTAATTCTACAGCTGGTTCCCTTCAGCATTTGTATCAATGATCTGTATGCAGGAGTGGGATGCATCCTTAGCAAGTTTGCTGATGATACTAAACTGTGAGGTGCTGCTGACTCCCTGGAGGAACAAGAGGCCTTGTAAAGGGATCTAGATAGATTGGAGCTTCAGGCAATCATCAACATCATGCAACAATGGTTCAACAGAGGTCAATCTGTTGAAGGTCCTTCTCCTGGGATGGAGTAATGCCAGCCACAGGTACAGACTGGGAGAACAGTGGCTGGGGATGCTGGCTGACAACTGGCGCAACATGAGTGAGCACTGTTCCCGGGCAGCCAAGAGGGCAAAAAAAAATTTGGGATACATTAAACATAGCAAAACTAGACAGTCAAAAGATGTGATTCTTCTCCTATTGGTGAGACATTGGTGTGGCCTCACCTTGAATACTGTGTGCAGCTTTGCTACACAAAAAAAAAAAAAAAAAAAAAAAAAAAAAAAAAAGTTTTTAGGATTCTTGAAAACATCCAGAGGGCGATAAAGCTGGCAAAAAGGTTGGAAGGCTATGAGAGTTTGTTTATAAAAAGCCTATATAAAGAGGCCTTCATAAAAAAAGAAGTCTCAGAATACTTTTAGTACACCCAAAGTTCACTTTAAACTATAGTCTTTATATAAGTATATTAAAAATATGCTACTTGATTGTGAGAACTTTCACACCAAGTTCCAATACAGAGAGAATTTTAAAGCTAATTTATAATCCCCTGAAAATATAAATTCAGAATGGAAATGCTGACAGACTTCTTACTCTGCCCATGGCGGTACTGTTGGCATGATTTGCCAACATAAAGGACACTACATAAAGGACACTTTAGAGTTTTCTTTTGACATTTTCTTCTTGTAAAGACAACGGGGCCCATTTTAAGAAGGTGGGTCTTTTGAATAGATTACTTCTTATAGTATTATACCCTGAAATTAAATTCTGTTTATTCAGCTATCCATTTCTTCCTTGTAATCACGTTAGACTTCTCTGTGAGGACTATATTTTGCCTGTTGAAGCTGGCAAGAAGCAGAGCAAAGGCTTTACCTAATGGGACAGAATACTGGGGATAATCAGGAGTATCAATGCATTTCCTAAGACATGAATTTACTATGTGATCCCAAAGACAAGCCATTGTTCCTTTTCCAACTAGCCTGAGAAAAACAGCTTGCAGCTTTTTTTATTTTTTATAAATTTTTGAGCATAGAGGGAAGCAATTTTATATCACATATCATGTTAGATTTTACCATTTTTCTTAGTGAAAGAATCATGCATAAGGAGCTGTGTAATCTTTGATAACAAAAACAATGACATTTCACTAACAATAAGTTTAACTCATTGCAAGAATGTTCACCAAATTCCTGTTTTTTAGAGTTTTTATTTTTATTTTTATTTTTATTTCTATTTTTATTTTTTATTTACATGAAGTATTCATAGTAGGCTCACAGGGGTTTAATGTGCAAGCCCTATAAATTTTCAGTTTCACACTGTTTCCATTAATCTAAGAATCTATTCAATAGCTAAACTGCATAGCTGATTCCTAACTATAGTTGTTATCAATTTTAATCTTCTGGAGTATTGTGTGCTACATATGCCAGCATTAGAGACAATAAATCAAAATAGAATACCCTGGAATGTAATTTTCCAAACCATTTATTAAAATATGCTTTATTAAATATGTAGGAGATATAATTTCTATAGACTCAGACTGATGTTGTAATAAGTAATTCTAAACTTTCCTGTTTATCCACAGATTAATCTTTACATTTTTCCATATGATAACTACAAATATTTTAGATTTTATGGAGCAGATGCATATTATACCAGTCTCTTTGATCAGCGTGAGAGTCTAGGAAAGATTGTCATCATCAGTCATATAGCTACATGTTTAACCATCTTATATACATACACATTGCTTATAAATATAAATATTAAGATATTCATTTACTATATGATAAAAACATGGCTTTAATTCAGATGACAGAAGGGTTTCTGTACATATCTTTTATCACCCAACATTTAGCAGCTTGCAAATGAGACTTGTAAGATTTATTTGTGATAAATGAATTTACTGTAATACATCACCAAATGTGTAATCAGTGATGGAGCTATGTGACATTTTCAGATGTGTTTGCCATTGGTCTCCAGTTGAAATCAATAGGTATTTTATCAATGAGATTAATATTTTTTTAACACTAAAGTTGATAGAAGCATAGGTAGATAAGCTGGTGCTGCAGACTTTTAAAAATGCTTTCCTACATTTCTTGACTTATTAATAGGTCAGCAGTCATTTCTCTGCATTACTTAGATTTTATTTTATGAAGATATTAAAAATAATATGATGGGATGGCAAGATGAACCACACTAATCATCTAAAATTTTGGTAAATTATATAGCCTAGTCTTTTATGCTATCACTGTGATATAAAATCTGACTTGTTTTCCAGATTTTGCCCATTCTCCACTTCAATTTGTTTTTTTGTTGTTGTTGTTGTTTGTTTGTTTTTTGTTTTTCTATTAAAAAGCCATCATATGTGGCTCAAAAAGTCTAAGAGAAACCTGGAAATACACAGATTTAAAGCCAAAAACATTTTGTGTTTGCATGACCTCTTCAAGTGATCATACTACATGAATAATTTAGATCTGCAGTAATGTGTAACTTTGTCGAAACTGTGCTGTTTTTACCCTCAGACTGAAATCATTTTGGGCAGTAGTTATAAACATTTAAGTGTTATTATAATTATGAAGATCATAATAAACTTTGAATTTCTTCTAGTCATACTCTTAATTTTAGAAGCCATTCTTGTTCCATGCATGTGAAAAAATACAAGCTCAGTTTTTTTGGAGAAGAAAAGAGAGAAGCTCTATTACCGACATTATTGTCAGTCAGAAGGACCTGTTACCTACTGCACTGTGATGGAGCTCCTATATCAATGTGCTATATACTATTATTGTATCTGCTTTTATCAGTGACTTTTGCACACTTATTACTGCTGGCTTTATATGTTATGTATATAATGTATTTCATGGTAAATCTCATGGTTATTGATCATATTTAAAGCTCATTTTAATTTGTTTAGTATATTTAGTGTTCATCAGTTATTCTGACTTATTATTCTGACATATATGATGCTTTATTTATTGTTACTTCCACAGTATGCTTTTCTAATTATGATTTCTGAATGTGCATACTATTACTGCATCTTTTATCACAAATTTTAGAAATAAGCTCATCTAAATCCAAGTAGAATGTATTTTGGCTATAAAGACATTGCCTTAGATGTAGATACTTTGTTAATATCTGCAATAGCTTATTTTATGGATCTGCCTTACCCTGGATGTCTTTTAGTCTGCCCAGTAATATGGGTTTTGACTGCCAGACAAAATAGGAGAGAGAAAGCTTCTGTCATGCACCTCTGTGTTTGAAATACTTCTGAACTAAGAGTATTTGCGCTGAGCTGTACCTATGGGAATGGCTAGTGTTGTCTTATTTAAACAATCATACAATATTCAATGATTCTTATTTTCCTCAGCCAAAAGCTCTCTTGGCATCCAGAGCCAGTAGCATATTTCTTCTGACCAGTTCTGTATCTCTTTCATTATGTCAAATGTCCTCAGCTGGCCAGTTCTGAATCCTTTAGCTATAAGATCTGTTTGAATTGTGTTAATGAGCACTTTGTACAGTTGTTATTTATATATATATAAATTTTTGTTCATTGCATAAGGTTAAAAGAGAAGTTGGTTTCTAGTAATCACACAATCTTTGAGAACAACAGAGTAAATTGAAGTTTTCCAGGAACTGCAGATAATATCAAGAAAATATCCTTGAATATTTCTTCAAGGATTTCCTCCACAACTAGAGGCAAATTTCCTTCGCAATTTCTTATAGAATTTCCCTTTACAAACCAGTACAGTTGTTTGCACTGCTTATCTTAGGTTGCAGAGGCATGTGTGTGGTCAGGTACAGATAGTTGTATTCCCACATTGTGTGTGTAGTGGGTTAACCTTTGCTGTCTGGTAAGCAAATTTCTCTCACACTCCCCCTCCTAATGAGGACAGGGGCAGGGGGAATATACAGAAAAAGTTTATGGGACAGGATAAGGACAGGGAGAGCACTCAACAGTTACTGTAATAAGCAAATAGACATCTTGAGAAAGATTCATTTAATGTATTGCATATTAAAAATAGAGTAAGATAGTGTCAAGTGAAAACAAAACTAAACATACCTTTCCCCACTTCTGGTTCTTTCCAAGCTCGGCTTCACACCTTCATTTCCAACTCTTCTGTCTCTTCTTCTCTGCCTCCCCCTGGAAGGGCTAGGTAATGGAGGCTGCAGTCAAGTCGTGACACTTCATCTCTAACGTTCCTTTGTCACACTTTTCCTCTACTCTAGCATACAGTTTCTCCTTTGGAAGTTCTCACAGGCTGCAGCTCTTCCGCAAGTGCTCCAACATAGGTCCCTTGAACATGGTACAATCAGAAACACTTCAGAAACACTCCAATGTGGGTCCTGCACAGGCCAGACCATTCCTGCCAGAAAACCTGCTCCAGTGTAGGCAGGTCTTTGTAGGTAGGCGTTGTTTCAGTCAATGAGACTTCTCATTGTTTTCAGTTTGCTCTACTTCCATTTTTTTTTTAATGTAATTAATAATGCTTAATTTTATAAATTTTATGTCCATTTCTTTTCCATCTCACAAGAAATGTATCTTCTGATCAGTAGCACTTATTCCAACAAATCGTCAAAAACTTTCATAAGAAACACCTTTGATCTGACCCAGTGCAACACCATATTTTGTATGAAATTAATGTTTGGTTTTGTTTAACAGTTCCAGCTGATCATTGTTTTTAGGCTTCCACAACTGAGACCAAGGATGCATACTTCTTTACATCCTCTTTGCATTCTTCTGACAGCATGCAATCTTTAGTATAGATTTAACCAGCATTCCTTGTACAGAAATGAACCCTCTGTGAGCACTTTTGTCAAAGCTACTGCTACAATCAAGCCTGAGACATCTCAGGAGAAAGCCCTGAATTGCCATAAAATCCTCATCTGCACTGCCATCATCACAACACTGCAGTGTGAAAGTCTTTCATCATACATAGTGCTTGAATAGCTTGACGGCTCTTCTAAATTGCTCTGGCTTATGGTAACAATAAAGTTCTGGAAATCTATCCTTGCTGCCATAAGCAACTTCAGCATATTTCTTTTTTAATAACTATACCTGTTATTTGAACTATTTTACCCTTCTACCTGGATTTTGCTACTCAGAGATTTGATGGTTTATCGTGAAGTATATAATATGAGTGGCATGTGGCCTCAGAGCACTTGAAACTCTAATACTAGTTTTTCATGTGTTGAGACAAATGGTTTCAGTTCTATGTTTCTATTCCTTATTTTAAATCTTCCTTTAAGTACAGCATTTGTCATTGTTAGCTAAATTTCATATTCAATGAATGTGTTATAATAATATCAGCCAAACAATTAATCAAATCAATAAAATCAAATCAGCCAAATCAATATAATTTTTACATTAATATGTACCCAGGATGATGCTGTGTAAGTGAAACCCTTAAGGAAACACTGCTGAATGATGTCAGCTGTAAAGTGCCTTACCTATCCCTTTCATTAGCATTACAGAGTCACTAAAACTTTCCCTTTTCAAGGATTTGGGTTTGGTCTCAAAGGTTTGGTTTTATTTGTTTCAGTCTTGAAGAAATACAGCTGTAATCTGAAATGTGTTTGTCTTTTCACTGTGATGGACTGAAAAAAAACAGCTGAAAAATAATCAGAGATTGACAATGCAATAATTTCTATTTTCCCCTTTAAATTATGTTTGCATGCACAACTTTCTTATGCTCAATGAACAAATGTTAACTGTAAATATCTATTTAACTTTCAGAAAGGGACAGAAATATTAAACAAATTGCACTCTTGTCATGAGAGTTCTATAAGGTTTTCATGGCATGTGTGAAACTCCCCAAAGGTAAGCATAGATTGGTGTTAATCAAATGATACTGGCTGGTAAAAAGGAAATTAGTCTGCTTCTTCCTGAGAATCCCAAGGGAAAGTATTCCTATGAGCTCTTAGGAATTTCATTTTTAGTTCAGAGATGAGATTGCTATATTGCCCAACAGCTTGTTTTTCTGCCATTCCCAGCATCTTCTCATAATGATGCACTCCTGAGTAACAATAAAGTTTGGTTAGACATGCTACTCTGTCCTTTATATTTGCTTCCATAGCTATGGACCTGCTTTGCAGATGGAGATGAATAACTTCTGCTGTCACTGGGCACTCAGTTTTGAGTGGCACCTTGGGCAAACAACCCTTAAATCTGTGACCAGATTAAATGTTTTTCACATTTACAACTTCCACCACAAGTCTAACTAAGAGCACGACACACTAGAAATTCAAAAACTTTTAATGCAGTAATTGAAAAAGTAACAGCTTTAAGATTCTTACTCCACCTCATTACTTTTATAAGTTCCATCCATGAAATAAAATGCTGGAAATTTTTTGTTTTAAAATTACTGAGCTGAAGAGTATGCTCCATAATTCTCAGTTTTGTAGTCACCAAGAGAAAATACTATAGTGGTTTAACATGACAGGTAGACAAATGGTACAAAGACTTTCATTAAATCTTCCTTAATTCATTGACAAAGAGTACATTAGAAATCATTGTTCTTGCTTTCAAATTTTCCTGTGCATAAATGTCTGAGCAGTAAAATACACTAAAAAATAATAATAAATAAATAAATAAATAAAAAGGACAGAGCATTTGGTTTTGAGCCTAACTTTTCATTCCACTAGAAAATCATGACTAGGAGAATAAAGGAATAAAGAATGTGAGAAATTAATATTTAACACAGAATTAACACTGTTCTGAGATTTGATCCGGATATTAAATCCAAAGTGTATATATAGCTTGTCTACAAGTATATTCTATTTACACTATGCACTTCATTTAGATTATGATTCACAAGAACACAAAAGTGTTTAATATATCATTTTCTCAACCTCTAATCAAACACTAGAATAAAAGGCAATGTAATCAGACTACAGTATAAGAAATTTACATTTGCTAATTGCCTGCTGTTCGAATTTCAACCGTTCTGAAATTAGCCACATGTGCAAAGCAAACCAAACAGAGGAAACTGTTATAGAAGACTTTTTACATACTATGTTTGGCAGACTAGAATGAGAGCAAGGCTTTCCACCAGATCTTTCTACCATTCATCACTACTCATTAAGTTGTGTTTAAATGAAAACCACCCTCCCTCTTAAAAGTCATAGAAAACCCTGCATTTAGATAGAAGCAGTTCTGTGGAACTGGACACTAAGTCCAATCTATAGTGGTAGAACAAAAAGCAATATTGAAAAAAAATACAGCAAATATTTTGGGTCTTTCAGCCTGAAGACTAAAAAGGGAAGAGTGTTAAAACTATGATCAAGTAAAACACTTAAATGCATAACTTTAAACACAGGAGTGTTTACTCATGAGTTAAACACCTCACAACCAATAAAACTGTTTACTTTAGCCGACGCACAAATTTTTTGGCTTTCCTGGTCAGAATCAGAAAAGTGTAACTAATATGCATAAACGACATTGTCTTCCAGGGTTCTCTACTAATGTTGGTGAAATATATATATATATATATAAATATTCACTTTATGTTCATTTCCAACAGGAAAATATATATTAACAACTAATAAGTGTTTGGATTTTTATGAAAATGTCAGAAGTCTCAGAATGCTCATAAGTTTATACATTTAGCTAAAATACCCTACTCTGCTTCATAGTTAGTATTTCATTCATTTATTTAGAAAGAGCAAAGAGCAAAGTTACTGCTGTGACATAGGCAAGAACAGACAAGCATTTGTTTACTGAGGTAAGAGATAGAAGCAGATTACCTATTTTATGAAAAGAGTTCACTGATACCCAACAGAGATTCATAAATAATGAAAACAGACAAACAAAATATTTTAAGAAGCTGTAACAGTTTACCAACACAAGTGAACTTCTTACAGAACTAATTGTATGCCTGCAAAAAACAGTACATATAATTTTCTCTTTCTGTAGAACATATAATTTTGTTTGTTTCATTTTTTTTTCAACTATTTGTGAGAAAAACTTGGCCATTCTACAACTCTGCAGGGGAAAATGGTCATTTTTATATTGTGTGGCAAAACTGTGGTAAGCTTGCATGAGGTGGTTTAGACTGATATTTGCCTAAGTGCTTCTGTTTGAACATGACAAAAAATGACAGATAAATAAATAAATAAATAAATCTAAGGAGAAGCAATTGTTTCTGCATGTCTTTAAGGCCAAAATAACCTAATGTTGCACACAAATGTTATAAGACTTACTTTTTCTGAGAGCAAATATGAATTTTAAAGAAATATGTAAATATTAATAAGTATTTAGAAAGTCAGTGCAGAAGTGTTTCTGCTGATCCCACAATTACTGTCTGTTCCAAACATCAATCCATGATGTCTCAACAAGGAGTCCCAGGGTTCCTCTTAGAGGAACCATTACTTCAGAACACCGTACTTGCAAGAGGTTAAGAACTGAGAAAATGTGAGGTAAAAGTAAATAAATAAAATATTTTAAATAGGCAGAATCTATTAGTTCTATGAAACTCTCAGATGTGGAAATACTTCTGAAATTCCAGATCCATATTCATGGACTTCATATAATAACAGAGTGCAATACTCTTTTTCTCTTTCACTGCATTCAGAACTAGCACATGTACGCACACACACATATGTACACACTCATTGTCATCTACAACTTTGCTCTTTGTTACTTTTAATGTGTAAAAGCTTGAGAACATAAGTTGAGAACATAAGATTTCTTTACCTTCTTCTTTTGACCATAGAAATAATTATGTCTAAACCCTAAATTTTACATACATAACATGAGGGATTAATTGATTATCTTAATATCTTTTCTAAGTCTGCACATTTTGACATTACACAATAATGTTCTTTTTTTTTAAAAAAAAAAAAAAGGCTACTAGATACTAGCTAAAACGACTAAATACTAGATATTTTGAAATCCACTTAACATGGTAATTGATCTTCTGTTTTCAGAAACAAAAAATAAATGGACATAATCAGAAATCCTAATTTTCCTGAGAGTTTCTGTTTACAAACAAGCAGTTTTAGCCAGTGAACTGCCTGTAATAATACAATGAAATGAAAGACACATTAACACATATTAGCCCAAATGTTTGAGTGGCAAAGACTATGTCAATGAGAAAACCTCTGTGAATTTGGAAAAAATAGAAAAATCCATTCATATCATGAGTGGAACTTCTCAGCTGTAAGATTGCAGTAATGCCACATAACTGTGCCTGCAATGGTAAATGAAAATGACTGTTCAGGCTGAAACTACCAGGAAAAAATTTGTTTTGTGATTCTACTGTGTAACCTTGGAAAGCCATTAACAGCTAGATTAAAAAAAAAAAAAAAAAAAAGATCATCTATTTCCTGGCACAGAATCAAAACTTTAGTTACCTGCCTAGAATTTGCCAGAAAGAGACACCCCACAGATGGACTTCTTAGACGGACATTCACTTGACCATACATAAGAAAATTCAAATCATGTCTACAAAACTTAGGTACACATGGAGACTAGGCATCTGGCTTGCTAAATGCCAGGGGTGTTTTAAAGCCAGTAGTTTTAGTTATATGGGCCTCAATCCCATTTAAATACTGCCAAAGCACCTAACTCCTTTTATAGGAGCTCAATGTTATTTGGCTGCATGCCTCAGTCTTCCTTCCTCCCTGACTAAAGTTTGGTACCTCGAAGCCATGATAAGGGAGAAAACATCAAAATGTACAAGAGTTCTTGAATATGGCTATCCTCTGTCTTAAGGTGTCCTCTGTAGGGCCTGTGTTTTTACCTTGTCTGAGTGTGTTGAATGGTATAGAAGAAATCACATTTCAACAGCTTTTGGACTACTTACACTGAAAAAGTTATTTTTGATCCATAAAGAAATGTAGGAGGATTTGTTTCCTAAATTGCTGGTCACTGGACAAAAGAGCCAGGAAAGAAATAATAAAATAATAAAATTATTTAGGTCCTCCTAATATTTTATATTTCTTTTGTCTTAAACAAAAGTCAAGTGTCCTTACCCGAAGAGACACTTCTTAGCTTAGCATTTAATAACATGATTTAAAATGTGCATATGCTGAGCATTATTTTATAGCAAAAATGACATTCCCAAAGACAGTGCAATGAAGTATAAAGGATAAGGCTCAGTAGGGGTACATGTCTGTCTTGTGAGCAGCAGATAAAATATCCATTTCTTGCAAGTGTTCTCATCCTTTCCACTCTTCAAGTCCTTCAGCTATAAAAGCTGCAGTTTGATTTAATAGCTTTTCTTGCAACTGAAAATAAGTGGTTTAAGTCTTTAATATGTGTCTCAGAACTGCTATTTTATTTCTGTCATTTAGTCATGTCAAGTTCTTCACATTTTGACAGAAAGACCAAATAGTCAATTGCTTGCCAACTTTTCCTTTCACAAGAAGAAAAAGAATACAATTCTATTCTCTGTACCAAAAGAAAAGGGAAGGGGGGAGATAGAGTTGGACAAAATAAAAAAGTAAATAAATAAATAAAGACTCAAATCCATAACTGTAGAGAAATGCAAAGATGAAAAAATTTGCAGGGCAGATACTTCCCTGATTGAAAGCTGACAAAAAAAAAAAAAAAAAAAAAAAAAAAAAAAAGGGTGTATTTATCATTTCCTCTGATGTAAAATAACTACATGAAAAATCTGCAATGAACTGGAAAATAATTTTTGTTTTCAGGAACAGCTTTCAATTTACCTTTATTAACATAATTTTCCTGCACAGTATCCTAGTTAAGGTACAGACCAAAATGCTCACACTTTCTGCTGGAGAAGTAGGCAAACACTTATTAGAACGGATGACAATAACATTTGCTGAACCTGTTGGCAGGGGCTGAATATTTTGCAAAGTCTCTCTGTCCTTGGTCAACAGAGGCACTGTCCATGTATAAAATGATCATTCAGCCAGAACTCACTTCCAATCTTGACTGAATTCACATAAGTACAGAGCTGATTGGTAATACTTTTTCTTTATGCCATTTTTAATAAAATATATTTATATAAAACAGTATAACTCTGCATATGAAACATTCATTTTATGGAGGATAAATACCTTCAGTGTTCAAAACTAACTGCTTTGAAAGTCAATATTTATTGACTTTCCTGATTTATTGACGTTCCTGATTTAGTCTTTCTTTCCTTCTCTTTTGGACAAAATGCTCTGGGGACATGAGGAGCTGTAGAACTGGTGATGTACAGAAACAAAGACTAAAGAACAATTTATATTTCCTTAGGATGCTTAGCAGTTCACTGACACTCTAAAACCCCAAATTAGTTGGTATAATAGCTAAATATACAATATGTGTACATAGCTACATGATAGTCATTAAACAAATAACAGGCATAGACACTAGACTGAAGTAAATTACAGAAATACATGTGTGTGTGTTTATAGCTAATTATTTTGCCTAAGAACAATTAAGATGATTTCAGTCACTGAGTTTCAGCGATACACAGATTTCAAAGGGAAGAAAAAAAAATCCTTGGTGAGTTACTCATGAAGTAAATTAAGGGTAGCAATATTAGGTTGATACCCTTGCAGGCAGCACACTTTGCAGCCAAGAGTACTGTAAAGTAACATACTTTTTAAACTACATTGATATTTTTCTTTGTGAATGATGAAGAAGGAATGTATATAGATAAGACATGTAAATATTTTAGATCATTATAAAAAGTTGCAACAGTCCATGATGCATTTAGAAACAAAACTGAAAAGTCAAATAGGTTCAGAAGGAATTTTTTTTTTTTTTTCAAAGGATGACTTTTACAGTGAAATTAGAATTTGTAATTTTGTACTTCACTGAAGTTAATGACACCTATTGGAAATCATATGACAACAGTACACAGAAAAATTATATATGTTCATATACAGATTTAATTCATAGATCACAGAAACAGATTTGACCAATAGTAAAGGGTAATGTAATGAATTCTTTCAGGAACATGAATCCAGACAATTATATTTTCTTTTTCATAGTCTTTTTTTAATTTGCCCATTTAAATTATGGGGGGGGGGGGGGCTATCTGGGCATTTATTTCTTCTCATTAAGTAATAGTAGGACTCAATCTTGTCTGCAAACAATATTTAATCATAAAATATTTTGACTTTTGGTCCTTACTTAAAAGAAAGCCTAATATTTGGAAAAATTATTATATTAGAATCCTATTTTTCTTCTTTCTGGTAACAAAATTCTAAACTTCAATTTATGCATGTACTTGATTCAGTGAGCTGTAAGAGAAGAAAAGCAGAAAATAGTTTTAAAAAGTATTATGTTATTTATCAAAATTTAGCCTTATAATTTAGTCTTTAAATTCTTTGTTATTAACTAATACTACATTACAATTTTTCTAGCCATTTAGGTTGGAAAGACACTTAAAATTGAAACTACATTAATATAATTATTTTTGATTCAGCTGATTCATGCAAATTTAATGAGTGCAGTTATGTGCAATTATTGTTATCACAATTGTAAATACTGAAAAATTTGCATAGACGAGATTTATTTGCCATTCAGAAAAAATGAACAGGGAGATTGTATGGAATGCAATCCATGGCATTAATCATTGAATCATTAGGATCAGAAAAGACCTCCAAGATCATATGGTCCAACCATCACCCTACTACCAACCTCATCCACTAAACCATGTCCCTAAGCACTACATCCAACCTTTCCTTAAACACCCCCAGGGACAGTGATTCCACCACCTCCCTGGGCAACCTGTTCCAATGCCTAACTAATGTTTCTGAGAAGAAATGTTTCCTGATATCCAACCTGAACCTCCCTTGGTGCAACTAGAGGCCATTCCCTCTAGTCCTATTGCTAGTTACCTGTGAGAAGGTAACTCACCCAGCTCCCCACACCTTCCTTTCAGGTAGCTGTAAAGAGCCATAAGGTCTCCCCTGAACCTCCTATTCTCCAGACTAAAAAACCCCAGTTCCTTCAGCC
The DNA here is from genome assembly GCA_011075105.1 of Heteronetta atricapilla. Taxonomy (NCBI): domain Eukaryota; kingdom Metazoa; phylum Chordata; class Aves; order Anseriformes; family Anatidae; genus Heteronetta; species Heteronetta atricapilla. Next base: position 41,473,415 of record CM021734.1, on the reverse strand, counting down.
ACTCCTCATAGGACTTGTTTTCTAGGCCCTTCACCAGTGTCGTAGGCTTTCTCATGACATGTTCCAGGGCCTCAATGTCCTTTTTGTACTGAAGGTTCCAAAACCGAATACAGTACTCAAGGTACGGCCTCATAAAAAGTTTACTCTGGGATCAAAAAATTCTGGGGCCGAACAGAATTTAGAAGTTATGAAGAAATATTCCTATAGTCACATTTTCTCCATTCTTTCTTCCCCATTAATCTGCTTTTACCCAGCTGGGCAGCTGAGCTTGACCACAACTGCTCTCTCACTCCTCAAAGGGAAAGGGCAAGAAAATACAACGAAAAGGGCTCAAGGATTGGGAGATCACTTAGCAATTATTATAATGGCCAAAACTGACTCAGCATAGGGAGATTAATGTAATTTATTACCTATTACTAACAAGCTAGAGAAGTGAGAAACAGAAAACAAACTAAAAAACCTTCCCCCATCTACCATCTTCCACCTCCTCCCCCCGAGAGGCACAGGGGAAGGGGGAATAGGGGCTTTGCACCACTCCTTCACTGTCACTCTCTTCCCCTGCTCCAGTATGGGGTCCCTCCCACAGGATGCCATCCTTCCCAAAGGGACCCCGTGGGCTTCCCACAGGCAGCAGCTCTTCAAGAACCACTCTAACAGGGGTCTGTACCAAGGGGTCCATCTGTCAGGAGCAAATTGCTCCAACACAGGTACCCCGCAGGCAGCAGATCCACCTGCTCCTCTCCACAGGCTACATGTCCTGCCTGGAGTCTGCACTGGCAGGGGTTCTGAACCTGCCACAGCCTCCTTCAGGCCACATCCACCTCCACATGGGGCCTCTCCACAGGCTGCAGGGGACTTCTGCTCTGTGCCTGGAGCACGTCCTGCTCTCCTTCTGCACTGACCTGAAGGGGCCTGCACAGGGCCTGAAGGGCCGTTTCTCACTCCTCACTCTCTCAACTGCTGTTGTGCAGCATTTATTTTTTGTTGTTGTTTGTTGGTTTTTTTTCCCTTTCATAAGTCTGCTTTTGTAGAGGCCCAACGTACCTCGCTTATTGGCTCAGCTCTGGGCAGCAGCAGGGTCCCTTGGGAGCTGGCTAAAACTGGCCCTTATCTAACATGGGACAGCTTCTGGATTCTTCTCAAAGTGGTCACCCCTGCAGCCCACCGCTACCAAACCTTGCCATATAAATCCAATACAGACCGTTAAGCACTCATAGAGTAGAAATGCTGGCAGAAGTCCTTTTTATCCCTTAAAGGACTATAAAGATATTTTTTAGGAATAACATATTAAAATGCTTGTATTGGAGCTGGAATATCATAAGTATTTTAAAATAAAATATAGATAGCAAATGTGGTCAGATTTATAAAATTTTGCTCAGAGTACTGAAGACCACCAGTCCTATTTCAATTTTTCAATTTGGTTTTGTTGCAGACCACCGGGACTCTCAGGTCCTTCTCTGCAGAGCTCCTCTCCAGCAGGTAACCAAGACTAATGTGGTAGGCTATTCCTGAAGAAAAAGATGCTTCTTCAATGTTAATTTATTAATTTGTTTCATTCACTGATTAATTTTTCCACTGAAGCTGATAAAAATTATTTGAAAGAAATCCCATTGCAATTACAATGGCATTTTCCTGTCATGGTTGGATCAGTCCTTGTATTCATACCACCCAGCTTAAACTCATAGATAACATATGTCAGGAGACTTACCTGAAACAAATCCAGTCAGAAATGAAATATAACTTTTAGAAAAAAAACTTTGTCATAAGATAGAAATTTGCAGAAGGAATGCAATGCCTTTTAAAATTATCTTCAGAGATAAAGTACTCTCTGTTTTCCAGGGGAAAGTAAAGTGCGTAATTTAAAATCAGATTATTTTGGGGGCTGTTGACCATGCTATAATTTGATATACTAAGACCCCTGATTCTGTTTTCTGTGTCAGTATTCCCAATCTTTAACAAAATTACACACTCCCTTTTTTTTAACTATGAGAAGCAAGAGAAAGTGTGTTCCTTGTGTTGTTCAATAAAGCATGTTTAATTAGGCATAATTTCCAATCCTTTGATCATTTTCATGGTTCTTCTTTGCATTCCAAAATTACTTCAGTATCCTTAGTGGCAGAAATCAGAACTGAACTGCAAGATCCAGCAATAATCAGCAGTGCCAAATACATACCATCTGCTATAAGATATTATCATGTGAATTAATCCAAAAATTAATTTATCAGCATATCAAAGTAAAAAATCATGAACAGCTGATTAGTCATTAAGTTTTTTTCAAAGTCATGGCTTTCCAAAATGCAGGATCCACCATTCATTTATGATTCTCTGTTCGCATGCAGAAGGCTTCATATCTGCCTTTAGAAAAAATGCATACTGTCTTCTTGTATCCCTCCAGAACTGTTTTTTCTATATCAGTGTATCAATGGTCATCTGCTTCCTTATTTTATACTTTTTATTTATTTATTTATTTATTTTGTAATTTGTAGGCATAGTCAATAATGAGTTTATGTTTTTATTTGGTTCTGCTTTGATTCTTCAGACTATTTTTTGATGAAAATGTTGAATAACTCATAACCAAGATTTGATCTCAGGGCTGTACAATACGTACACGAATTACATTCGAGCATGACTTCCCATTTTCTCCCCCAGATGAAACTTACATTTAAAAAATCTATTTATTATGCACTCTACTTCTTAATTAAAGTGTAATTTTATATGAAGCAGTACAAAAATCCAAGTGCATTAAAATGTTATTATCTTTATCAACCAAACCTGTAGTTTCAAGTTGATTTTAATTAATTCAATTTTCCATAAACCAATGCCAATTGGCTTTGATACTCTTGCCTCAAGTCTATTCTCACCAATGTTACATTGCTTAGAATGGATATGAGACAAATTTTTACAATCTATGAAATGCTCGTTTCTAATAATTCCTCTAGAGAGACCAGAACTTTCTAAATACCATGCCTGAGATCTAAGGGGAATTTTCTATGTATCGCCCTCTTCCCCACTTACATTTATAAAACACATGTAAAAAGAATAAATAAATAAATAAATAAAATCCTCCAGTAAGCCAACTAAAGTAAGGTACTCCAAACTACATACTTCTCTTAATGGTGAGATGATGAAGGAAAGAACAATACATGAAACAATACATGACAGATCCTTATAACTTTTCTTAATTAGATGTGTAATGAAAGCAGTTGAGAATCTACAGGGAATGTGGCTGATAATCAGTTATTTTTGGGACTGTCAAACATTAGATTTACTCCCATTCTCTAGTCTTTCAAGACTAATAGAAAATCAACTCTACTGATCTATGTAAATCCTTGCTTAGTTAGGATCGTTATCTGTTTGAACTTGCCAGTTAAAATATCCAAATTTTTTAGTTTCTGGATTTCATCTCTTCTTAATGTTACTTTATCTTTTAAATCACTTAAGCTATACTAATTCCTCACAAATTCCTTCATAAATTGGCTTGATTTTAAGATTCTGCAAATTTTGTTTTAGATGGAGTAACTTGTAAAACCTGGTAAAATAATCCTGAACTCTTCAGATTAAATTAATTAAATATTTATGATTGAGACATTATTGAAGCTACAATCTTGAACTTTTTTTTTTTCTTCTTCTTCTTCTTCTTCTTCTTCTTCTTCTTCTTCTTCTTCTTCTTCTTTTTCATTTGCTGATTCTGGCAGTTATGATCAAGAAAATGGAAAAACGGAAAATGAACACATGACTCTACATAACTTGTAATAAATTAATTCTCTGACAGTTCCATGTACGGCTGGGCATAATAAAAGCTGTGCACAGTAAAAGTATAAACTGTAACACCAAATTTTAACTATAAAAATATGAATACTGATTTTTTTAAATGAAACTACATGTTTAAGAGCCGGCATGTTTCTTTCCAAAAGAGCTATTCATACAAGCAAAATAAAACATGACATGAATCAAAAATGTCACTCACAGAGAGGGTTTCACAAAAACAAAATATTTTGGGATTGTTGGATGTCATAGTACATTTTCCTTGAAGAAATAAAGGACTTTCTTTTCACAGAATCACAGAACAGTGGAGGTCACCTAGTTCAACCACCGGGCTCAAGCAGGGCCACCTAGAGCAAGTTGCCCAGAACCATGTCTAGTCATCTTTTGCAGATTTCCAAGGAGGAAAACTCCACAACCTTTCTTCATTTGAGGGGAAAGTGACAATTCCAGAAGTGCATGCCCCAACTAAGCACTAGTCTTTTGTTTTCAAACCTGTGCTCATTGCTTCCACTTTATCTAAGATCCAGATAGATTAAGAAAGAAAGTTTTTTGTCCTCAAAAATAAAATAATATAAAATCAAAGACAGCTATTTCAGAGCGTTTCTCTGTGCAATTTTTTTTTTTTTTTTTTTTTGGGGGGGGGGGGGGCCGGGATGCAGAATCAGGTTGTTTATGTTTTGTTTTGTGAGGAGAAGGGCAACAACAGAAGTGTTTTTCTTTATTCCAGTTATTCTGCCAGACTACATTTCCATCATTGGGTGATTTGAATGCCAAGTGAGAGTACACCCCAGGCAGAGTGCCAGAGAGTACAAAAATGTGCTAGCTATTGCATGGCAATACTATGGAATGGTATAGAGGAATAGGTGGCAACAGTTCGAGAGCACAAAATACAAAGATAAAAATTCTCACTGTACTGGTGGCGATAACCACTACTCTTTTGAAAAGAATCAAATTATAGTATCTACTTCACCCCTGATTTTATTTTACAGCCTTTAAGATCACAATACATAGAACTACTATTGAGGAATACCTCTATTTGGGCTAGGTAACTAAGCCCAGCAACAATGAAAGAATGGAAACAGGAAAACTAATTGCAGAATCACAGAATCACCGAATCACAGAATCATAAAACTAACTAGAAAGTACAAAGTACACTAGCCATTGTCTGCAGCATGAAAGGGAAAAAATAATAAAAAAATGCCACCACACCAAAAACAAACAGACAGACAAACAAACAAAAACACTTGAATTTCAAGAAATATTATTCACTACCAAATAATTTTTGTTAAACTGTGAATGTGGTGTCAGTAACGCAGATATGTTTGTATCCAAACAAATATGTTCGTATGAACAAAAACAATTAAAAGTGAATAACATTTTAAAGAAAATAGAATTGAAATATTTTAGAGTATAGCTATACAGCCCTTCTGCATTGCAAAACCAGCTAGATTTCATTAATCATGTTAGTTTAGCTTCCAAAAGCATCATATGTGTGTCTGGCTAAAATTTCTAAGGACTGATTTAGGTTTTTTTTACCCTTTTCTAAGGAGACAAACTAGGTCATTCTGAGTACTATATTGCTAAGTTACTTCCAGTCTTCAGTCTTACACACATAGCTATACATATTTCCTACACCGAAGTTTTCTAATTGGCAAAACTGGCCAAAATGATTCCTTCTTATTTGAGGTAAAGAGCCTCTATAAATACAACCAAAATATTACTTTCTTACTGCTTCTACTATTATAAAGGCAACTTTTGCATAAAGCAAGCCAGAATCTTACACAGTTTACTCATCACTCTGAGAATTAAACTGTTTTCAGAATCCATACAGCTGGTTCTTATTTCAGAAAACTTGTCTTATATTTTAGCTTCTAAATTGTATCTGTAGTGGCTTATGGTTGCAAATATATATATATATACACATATGTTTTACTCACAAATTAACAAATTTAAGCTAACTTTAAAGACACTGCATTGTACTGCAATGGGTCCCTCAACTTTTCAATAAGGCTACTTAAACTGTACTTGGACAAAAAAAAAATAATAAAAAAATAAAAATAAAAATTATTCACTTCTACTTTTTCTTCAATAGTCAAGTACTTGTACATTGAATTGTTTTTTCACTCTCCATTATTCAGCATAACTACTTTTAGTTGTTTTTATCTTTTTTTTTTTTTTTTTTTTTTTTTTTTAACACACACACACACCAAACACACACAGGCATTGTTATTTCTATTTAACTTATGAATAATTTGTTCAATAAGGGAAACAAATGATGATCAATGTACTCAAATGCAGTCCAGATTCCATCAGAGCCAAGCCACAAAATGCTTTGCAATGTTTCCAATGCATACCTTTGTTTTCCCTAGAGAAAATAAATTAAGGAAGTAGCAGTAGCTTTGGCTTTATTTAGTCATATTGTTCAAGTTAATTTTGATACTTTTCCCTCATGTTGTTGTTGTTTATTCCTTTATTTTAACCTTCAATGAAAGAAACAAATTCCTTAAAGTCACAAGGCTTCAGGTATGTGAGGTTTTTGAATATGTACTACAAAGCATATTCTTGTAGTGCCTGTAGATATATCCTAGAAATTTCCAGGTTCCCAGGTCAGGGACTACTGGGATTATCAGTGCAATTAAATAGAATTCAGCCCACAGGAAAACTGTCTAGGACTTCAGTAATTTTTGCAGCCATATTGAGTTCAGTGCTGACATTATATTGCTGCTAGCAGAAAATTACTTTGAGGAGTTTTACATAGTACAGATAAGTCAACACAAACTGAAGATACCTGAATGACTGTAGTGTAGTTTCTTCTCCCAATAAAAGAAATATAATGGTGCCTTTCTAAATTGTTTCATTATTTTATGTGAATGCATTATCAAACAGATTCAATTAAGTGCTTCTTATATTCAAGAGATCAAAAGGAATATGTCACTGTTTGTACAGGCACAGAAAACAGAGAAACTATAGTCTATAGAGGAGAGATTTTTTTTATTTTTTAAACTATGAAGGAGAACATTAACTCATCAACTGAGATTGTACAGGTCCAGCATAGAGGTGGAAAGAAATTGTGAGTCTGATTTGTAAGTAAGTCACTGAAATAAAGGCTCAAAATAGAAGTGCTGACAAAGTAGTGGTGAGTGTAAACTGAGTGCTACTGTCATGAGGAAAATCTCATGTAAATGCCAGATTAAGTTTTATGGTAGTAGCAACATATCAGCTTAATGTAAATCCCTGCACGTGAGCCCATCCCATAGGTACATCCCTGCTTACACATCTGAAAAACATTGGTTGTGATATTTCTACAGGTATTAGGAAAATATCTTCAGTTGCACAATTAGTCCCACGCTAGTAAGCATAGTCCATCAATGGAGTCTTTGCAGTCTTTTTTTTTTTTTTTTTTGTCTACCATTTTTGTTTTCTATTAGTGCAGGTGTTTAAATGGAATTGCACAGTAGATGCATTTAACACATTACACATTTAAATTTAAGATAGATAATTTGGATGGGACCAGTATAAACTCTTCTTGATAATCTTGAGCCAATATTTTGGAGAACTCATGCTGTGCTTCACCCTGCCATTTTATTTGAAAACAATGGTCTGAAATCAAAGAAATTTAAGTTATTTGTCTGTCTTTCTATCTATCTATCTGCCTATCTATCTATCTATCTATTTTAAAGGTCAGTGCTCCACAAAATTTCATGTCTGAAACAAAATCACGTTTGATACAAAAATAATAGATTTGTTTCAAATTCCCTATCACCTTGCAATCTTTTTCTTCCTTTACAATTGGATTATATATAAATATATGTATATATAATTTATTATATATATATATAATTTATATTATATATATAATTTATAATATGTGTATAAATTATATATATATATAAATCTTCCTTTGAAGGAAGATTTGTATCTTTTGCCTCCTAACAGAAGGCCTCAGTACTGGTGTGTAAAAATGTAATACACTACAAGACATGGAAGATTAAACATCACTACCAAATGCCTCTTTCTAATTAAAGCAAGGACAATGAAGTTAGCTGCATCTGACAGACATGTTATCATTAAAAGGTACAGCAGATCATGCTCACACTGAGTAACATAAGCTCAGACTTCTTCAAGGTTCCTTCAATTAACCTTCATAGCATCTTTTAAGGCTCCAAAAACCATGTTGTCAGTGTCTGTTGGGATGCTTAATACACATTTACTACCATGATAACATGTAAAATAATAACATGATTCTCTATAATCAAGAGATTTCCAACAGCAGAGAGAAGAAAGTGCAGCACCTAAAATAGGGTGCCCAACAGGAGATTATTTCCATTGTCTCGGGTTGAATTCTGTTTTTCAAATAGGAAGAAAAAGATGTTCCAGACAGCCTGGCTAAATGAACAGGCTTTTATATGTGTACTACCATTTAAAAGGGGAATCACAAATTCAGTTTTATTGGAATAGTTGAACCCTCCCTCTCCAAGGAGTGAAAATTAAATCTTCAATTTACAGGCCAAGGTATATGTATAAGTATTCATTAGTGTAACAGAAGGATCGCTATATGCTGTACTTAAATCTCATGAGTACTGAAGAAAAAAAAAATACTCCATGTCTGCAATTTTAAACAAGAATAATTAAAATAATGTACTTTGGAGAGTATGAATGGGTCTTTTATTGTCATTGGAAAAGGCTAAAATAGGGCAAGGTTCCCAAAGCAGAGTCTAAATTCTGCTTCATATCCCTCCCTCCCTTTTGGTAATATAATCCAAAAAGCAAAAAAGAAGTAAAAATCTGTAGTAAAAATCTTGGATGTATCGAGACATGGTAAAGCAAGAAAGGAATCCACGATCTGCCCTGTTCTATAAGCAGAGCATTATACTGCCCTTCTTCAATGGTTTTACAATGTAAAAGCTGCAATGTAACCTAGCTACTTGCCATAGCAGAATGGTTTGAAGAAGGTACCATACTGCCATACAGTCTTTTCTATTCTGTAATCCCAGGTCAGGGATTGTATACTTCTAGTATATATAAAGGCATTTTTTCTCCACTGCAAATCTCAACCATAAATGCAAAGTTCAACAAAACCATGAAGAAAATACAAAATGACAACTAAAATGCTTCTTTATGAGTCAGATTTTAAGGCTATATATTCAAGAAAATATTTACCTGCATTATTACCATCATCACACTGGTCTCAGATTGCTGTATATTTTATACACATTTCATAAGGTCAGCACTTTTCAATGAAGTATAAGACACAGAAAATCAATGAAGAGCACATCCTTTTCTTGAAATGTTATTCCTGCTTTTGATTTCATTTCCCTTCTTACAAGGTTTTCTGTCCTAACTATAGCCAATAAACTAGTTTAATAAGTTACATAGTTATTCAAAAGAATAGAAAATCTAGAGGGAAAGAAGAGGTGACTCAATGTTCCATAGTTTTGTAAACCATAATAACAATCCAAGATTGTTTATAGCTCTATATATTTTGCTATCTATCAGCAATCAATTAAATTAGCACTGACAATAACATTTCCTTACTTCTCAGAAATGTTATATGCCATGGTACTATTAAACTACTTTAATGACATAGCTAGACAGAAAATTATTTTTGAAATTACATGAAAATGAGATATATTCAAACAGAATTGTTAGTTCATTCCTGGCTCAGGCTGGCTCTAACCTGACAACAATCAAGCATACAAAGCATTAATCATGAAAAATCATAAACTAAATCATAATTGCATTTTAGGTGTTTTTTTTTTTTGTTGTTGTTTTGTTTTGTTTTGTTTTTTCCAAATGAGAAACTGATGAAGATTATACTTATTTATATGAAAAATCTTAAGCAAGACTAGAAGAAAAAGAAAAATAGTACTCAACATTTCAGATTTTGCCATGTCCAGATTAGCCTAAGATTGTTGTGCAATTTATTTAGCGTTGTTGAAAATGAAGTATTTCATTTGGTTACTTAAGAAATTATAATTTCAAAAAAAAAAAAAAAAAAAGAATATTGATGAATTTAAAAATGTTTGAACTCCAGTATTACATTTTTTTCTAACTTCAATATGATCCCTACTCTAATCTGCTTGTTTTCTATCATTTTGTTTTTAAATTAGATACAATGCAATATCTGTTCACATTAAACACTTGTTATATGCATAGCTATATTTTATCTTTCCCTCTTGAATGGAAGAGAGGATTTGCATTAAATAGCCTTACACCCACTGAACTAAATTTCAAAACTATTTCATGAAGAATCTTAGGCCAGGCTTTTAGAGGATCTCCTTGTAAATGTTATCTATTTGTATGCCCAAAAGCCAGCCCTTGTTTATGAATTTGAATATCAAAATATGAAAATCTGTTCACAACTGCTCAATTGGCCCTTAAAGATTTGGAATTCAGCCCAAATAAATTAATATTCTCACAAATATTTACAGACACATCAAAGAATGTTCTGTGAAAATATGGTTTGTTTAGCGGCAATACCAGTTGTTCTCTGGATACCCAGTACCCTGAACTGGTGGAAGGGGATAGGGAGCAGGATGTGGCCCTCACTATCCATGAAGAAATGGTTGGTGACCTGGTACGGCACTTGGATGTGCACAAGTCGATGGGGCCGGATGGGATACACCCAAGGGTACTGAGAGAACTGGCAGAGGAGCTGGCCAAGCCGCTTACCATCATTTATCAACAGTCCTGGCTATCGGGGGAGGTCCCAGTTGACTGGCGGCTAGCAAATGTGACGCCTATCTACAAGAAGGACCAGAGGACTGACCCGGGAAACTACAGGCCTGTCAGTTTGACCTCAGTGCCAGGGAAGCTCATGGAGCAGATTATCTTGAGAGTCATCATGCAGCACTTGAAGGGCAACCAGGCGATCAGGCCCAGTCAGCATGGGTTTATGAAGGGCAGGTCCTGCTTGACGAACCTGATCTCCATCTATGACAAACTGACGCACTGGGTGGATGAGGGAAAGGCTGTGGATGTGGTCTACCTTGACTTCAGCAAGGCTTTTGACACCATTTCCCACAGCATTCTCCTCAAGAAACTGGCTGCTCTTGGCTTGGACTGGCGCACGCTTCGTTGGGTTAGAAACTGGCTGGATAGCCGGGCCCAAAGAGTCGTGGTGAATGGAGTCAAATCCAGTTGGAGGCCGGTCACTAGTGGCGTTCCCCAGGGCTCGGTGCTGGGGCCGGTCCTCTTCAATATCTTCATCGATGATCTGGATGAGGGCATTGAGTGCACCCTCAGTAAGTTTGCAGATGACAGACACCAAGTCAGGTGCGTGTGTCGATCTGCTCGAGGGTAGGAAGGCTCTGCAGGAGGATCTGGATAGGCTGCACCGATGGGCTGAGGTCAACTACATGAAGTTCAACAAGGCCAAGTGCCGGGTCCTGCACCTGGGGCGCAATAACCCCAAGCAGAGCTACAGGCTGGGAGAGGAATGGTTGGAGAGCTGCCAGGCAGAGAAGGACCTGGGAGTGATGGTTGATAGTCGGCTGAACATGAGCCAGCAGTGTGCTCAGGTGGCCAAGAAGGCCAACAGCATCCTGGCCTGTATAAGAAACAGTGTGGCCAGCAGGGCTAGGGAGGTGATCGTCCCCCTGTACTCGGCTCTGGTGAGGCCGCACCTCGAGTATTGTGTTCAGTTTTGGGCCCCTCACTACAAGAAGGACATTGAGGTGCTTGAGAGAGTCCAGAGAAGGGCGACGAAGCTAGTGAGGGGTCTGGAGAACAAGTCCTATGATGAGCGGCTGAGGGAGCTGGGATTGTTCAGCCTGGAGAAAAGGAGGCTCAGGGGCGACCTTATCGCTCTCTACAGATACCTTAAAGGAGGCTGTAGTGAGGTGGGGGTTGGTCTGTTCTCCCACGTGCCTGGTGACAGGACGAGGGGGAATGGGCTTAAGTTGCACCAGGGGAGATTTAGGTTGGATGTTAGGAAGAACTTCTTTACCGAAAGGGTTGTTAGACATTGGAACGGGCTGCCCAGGGAAGTGGTGGAGTCACCATCCCTGGAGGACTTTAAAAGACGTTTAGATGTAGAGCTTAGTGATATGGTTTAGTGGGGACTGTTAGTGTTGGTCAGAGGTTGGACTTGATGATCTTGAGGTCTCTTCCAACCTAGAAATTCTGTGATTCTGTGATTCTGTGAAGACTGTGCTTTCTGAATGCTAGATATGCGCAGTATAAAAAGTAAAAATGAACAACAAAAAAGATTAAAAATATTTGTATTCCTTATAAAATATCCCATTGCACTTTCAAAAAATAAGGACAGAAAATAAATATATAGAAATTTATACAATGTGCAAGATTGTTATCCACTATCCAATGGAAGAATATAATTTAAAAATTCAAATAAGAGGAAAAATCTATTTATTAATTAATATTCCATATTCTTCCAGGTAGATTAAATGTTTGTCATTTAAAATGTCTTAATTAAAAATGTATGTGATTGCATGTGCATTGACGATTTTTAGCAAGAATCCAACTTACTTCTGTTGTATTATTATTAAAATCTAAATATCTAGCCAAGTGTTCTGTATCCTTGTCTATGTATCTTAAACTTTTTTTCTGATTGTTTTTTCAGCCTTTGCACCAGATGCTTGTGATGTTAATGTGCATCCTTCATAACAAGAGACAATGACAGCACAGTTAAGACAAAATGTTAAATTCCTAGAAAACTTTGCCTCGTTTTTCCTTTTTTTTTTTTTTTTCTTTTGTCATACCATTTCTTCACCAGTACATATTTCTTTTGGAAGGACAGATTTCAAGCAGATGTAACCAGGAAAATAAATATATATATTATAGCAGAAATTTGGCCTTACAGGCAAATAAAGGACTCATTTTCAAAGGGATTTATTCTTGTATCATTATTTAGCATGGCTTTCAAGTGCACATAACCAGGTTAACCACCATACTGCCTTTAAAATCTATTAACTTTTTTATTGATGTAAGTAAATAAATTGTATTTAAATACAAATATATTTTGTATGTATATGAAATATTTTATATCTACATCTAGTTTTGTGTGAAGGAGCTGTTAATATTGGTCGAGTCCTTGAGCCATTAAGAAATGGCTGTATAATAAAAGCTGAAATCCCAGCTGATAATAATTTAGCAGTCTCAGTGGGGAAGCCAAAGACAGATTTATCAAGACAAAATGAATCATTTTTGAAGAGTTTGATTCACTTAGAAGAAGACCACACAAGACAGCTTGAGGAATTTTTCAGTGATGTTTCTCATGATGCATTTGTATGAGCTAAACTGTAAATTTGTGATCTGCCTGTCATGAGGAGTGGCACATAGCTGTACCACCTGAAGAGCCGGCAATGATTCAGAGTATCACTGTTCTTTCATCCCCCACGGGAGGTATAAGTTACTTTGAACTTTCATTTGTGGAACATCTAACTTGTCTTGCATGTCTGTCCAGATGCTCTAGCAACCCTCAGAGGAGAAAAAGACTGCCTGCATTCAACTCAATTCCTAATTCCTTCTTTGAGGTGTCAGTACAAGCCTATGTGCGTGAAGACAAGACAGCCTTCCAATACAGGGTTATTACTGTCAATTTTACAAACACTAAAGGATGGATTCTGAAATGCTTCCTCTCAGTGAGTAGCACTTCATTTCAGGAATAATTTTGGGTTCCTTTTAAATATGAAAACTCGTATCTGTTGTCATTTCTCCCTCTGTTTTCTGAATATTGTGTCCATTTATAGCTAGGCTTTGAAACTGTTGAGGTTCTTTCTTTCTCTTGTTTAATATGACTTTCCTTATGCATGTGAAATTTTAATGCATTCATCATTTTTTGTAATGATTAATTCAATATATAGGATCAAAAGCCATATAAGAAACCTTTCAAACTCCGTTCTTACTTGCTTTTTTTGCTTTTTTTTTTTTTTTGGGGGGGGGGGAAGTAGAGATATCTTCACATTATTTATTTATGAAATGTTATGAAAAGTGAATCATAACAAAGTTCCTTGAATTTGATGTAAAGCTCTGTGCTTATTCAGTCAGCTATGCTAAGTTGCTGTCCCTTTTCTATACATATATGTATGAGCTAAAGAGAATGCTAATGAATAGGTATGAAGAATTGTAGTAAAAGCCTTTGCAAGCAGCTATGCTAAGAAATAAATGTAATCAAAGATTGGCTTGCCTGTTTTTTTATCAATAAATATATACCAAAGTAAGGATAAAGAAATTCCATCTCCCAAACTGATGGCATTATGTTTTCTGAACAACAGAAAAATGAAAGGAGCTTAACAGGATGGTGAAACAAGCCTCTGAAAGTGGTGTACATTGCAGCTCAATCTACAGCCACTTTTAAAGAGACTATGGCACCAGCAGGCTTAACAGCAGGTGTGTCAGAATTTGAAGCTCCATTCTGGCTATTAGAAAACGTCACCTATTCTCACACTGAGGTCCCAGAATTAGTCACAGACTTCACTTGTCCCATTTATTCTACGTGTTGTGTAGAGAAGGAATCCTAAGCTTTCTTCTTTCTCCTGGTTGCCTATAAGATCATTCAGGGTCCTTGAATAATGATTTGGGGCTGATGGAGGAAACCTGATTTTAAAGTAGCTTAACACACAATTTAGGTTAGATATTCAGGTCACATTATTTAGAAATGTATTTTCAAATCTCAACATAACATCTGAACTGGTGAAGTATGAGATCCTTAAAGGAGAAAATACACTAGAGGGCCTCTTCCATATTGTAAACGCTGGACATAAAAATGTATTGCTAGTTATACATTTGTGTGGGCAGAACTGGGAACATTAGCGAATAGGATGCTGTAGGGTTGAACAACCAAGGAGAATAAAACCAGTTCTACAACCTTAAACAGAAGTTTAGACACATGGAAGAGAAGAAGAAAGGTATGACTAATATGGAAAATAAAAAGGAGAATTCTATGTCCTGATCTGCCAACAAATTCATTCAGGAATCTAATCTAGAGAAATGTTATGAATACAAATGGTTCAGAAGGCATCCCAAGCAGTGCTCACAAATGCGTGTCTGTAAATGTAAGAAATATATATTTTTTTAATAAATGTTTTTTAAGTTACAGTCAAATATATGAGAGCATATTAGCCGAAGGTTTGAGTGTATTAAGCATTATTTGAATTTAAATGAACTGAACTGAAAATAATAATTAAAAAAAAAAAAACTTCTATATCTTTTCATTTTGCGTAGAACTGTAGGAGATTTTCCATTGTACTTTTCTGAAGTTCATTTGTTCTTTTTTTTTTTTTTTCCCAATTTCTTCCTTATTTTTCTTTCAGATTTTATTTTTTTTTAAATCAGCTGATGTGATCATGCTCCACAGTATTGAGCACACCTAGGTAAGTTTTATGATTATGTCTGTGATTAGATCTGTATTAAATCATATATATTATTATGCGTTACCCAAATATCAGACAAATATGTAAGAAAATGTCAGTCTTACAAGCCAGTATCACATTTTGCAAGCTGGAAAGGATATCTACAACAGATGGCATATCTGAGTTGAAGAGTGAGGTTGGCCAAAGAAATGAAGCACAGTGTGGAGGAGAAATAATATGGAACAGAGTTGTTTATGACACATTAAATCTACAGAGTACAGCCCAGGGTGAATCTATGATTTAATAGCTATTGACATGTGAACCAGACAAATACTACTTTGTAAGATCAGACCTTATTTTGCCCTTATTTTCTTTCCTTGTTTATTGTGCCTTTCTAAATATCTTCCTGATTATTGCCACCAGTCAGTTTTACTCACCTACTGTTTTATTAAGTAGCCTATAACCGCAGCAAAAAAACATTTTCAGGGCCTGTTTTATTTCTTAACCTCCTTCATGCTGGTACTACAGGTCAGCAACCAAGAGGTAACAATGGGGATTGCTAAGGCCATGCCCAGCTGCACAGCCAGCATAAAGAAAGTGTGGAAACAGACCTTCAGAAATACCTTCAGAGAAGCATAATATTTTTCAGTCAGTGAATTTTCCAGCATCCTCCTAAGGATGTGTCAGGGCCCTGAGCTCTCCCTTCATGCCCACCTCCCAGGCTGTGGGGGCCATGCCTGAGCTGGCCTTTTTTATTTCGAAGAAAAAAATGCACTGTCAGTTTACACACTGAGCTGGAATTGTTTTCTAGCATTTGATTATTCAAAGCATCATGTGTCTTCACACATTACTATAATAAATACATCTATTCAGGTCAGGAGTTTGAAAACATGTTTTTATGGAGAATGCAGAGTTTTCCATCTTTTCCATCATGATAAACAAGAATAAATGACCTTTGCAAGTGCACAAAGCATCTTCAAATTTCTTGTTATTTAGTTATGATCTGCTTTTATAATTCTAGTCTTCAACAAATTTTTATAAATTGGCTGAAGAGAACTGAAAACAGGTGTTTTCAAACAGCATGCAGAGTCCTCAGGATAGGCAAGAAATTATCTACTTAATTCTTTAAACGTGTTTCAGAAAAACATGACTTCTTGTTATAGTATGTACAATCAAGGAACTTATATGATGCTCAGCATCTAAACTTTTCTGAAAGAAACAAACAAAAAGCCTGATATGCGAGAAAGGGAGCATAAATGAAAGATGTATTACTGGTTAAATCACAGCATGACTCTGCATCTTTTTTTGTGTGTGTGTGTAAATTAGTGGAGATCAGAGTAAACCAGATTTTGTCTACATCCTCATTTTCTTTTCCCACATAAATCAAAATTTTAGGAGATTGTGTAGGGATTCTAAAGATTTCAGGAAATATGCTTTTTCTTCCATAGTACTCATCCCTATGCTCCTCTTCAAACCAATATTACAGCATAATTAGGCTTTTTTTTTTTTTTTTTTTTTTTGTATGCAAATACTGGAACCACTGAACTGAAGAGAAAAAGGAGATAAACTAATTTAGTATAATTTGTATTAAAGGAGAATTGCATTTCATGAGTCTGAAGCTAGCATGAATAATAAAAAACTCTTACGACTGAAAAATTTGCCTCATGCTTATTTTCCCTTTATTCTCAATTTCTTCATATTTTTCATGTCTTATTAGAGTCTAATATTACCATTCTACTTACCATTGAATTTGCTGAAAGAAACATATGAAAATTAAATGGTTAGCTATAGGAATTTGTTACTTTTCGTACATTGGTTATTTTCATATTGGACCAATGAACCAATAAAAAGATGGGAGGATTTGGAGTTCCAACATACATAAAAGAATAGATCCTAGACAAATGCTAGGATAAAAGTCATAGTCTTTGTACATGGAGCATGCCTGGGATTGAAATCTCCCTTCTGAGTACCCCTATGCACCACACAAAGGAAACTCGCTCAAGCAGACTGAGCACAGATCACAGAGAATTCACTGAGTACACCACTGAGAAGAAATTGGTTGATCTGATACAGCTCCAGTACCCAACTTTATTTCAAAGCAGTAATGTTCTAGAAAGCGTCCCAAACTCTGTGCAGGGACTGGTTTGCTTTAATAAGGAATATCTATTCCAAGAGTTTTCTAAGCATCAAGATTCTAATTTGAAAAATAATGATTAATGTTTCCAAATTTATTTGTATATGTACTGAAGGAGATTCTTTATCCTACCACAACTCCTTTCCAATAGTAATAGGAAAAAAATTAGTCTCCTAACAGCCATTAGTTGTAAAACTAATCTGACAAATGGGCAGAACAGAACATATTTGAAATCAGATGTATCCACTATTCTGTTACATTCATAATCCTAACTCCAAAATTACTCTTATTTACTGGAGGAACAACAAAACAACTATTTTTTTTTTTTGTTCAGTTCATAAACATATGAAAGAATTTTCCATGCTAATCTGGACAATGAAGATCCCTCTACAGTGAATGCTTCCTGATCTATATCAATTTAAACAGTGTCACAGGAAGATGGTGAATGGTTCTCATCCAGAATGTTTTTGTACCTATGTACCTAAGGTACCACATCTTACTGAGTGGAATGAGGATATTTGAATCCCTCCAAGCAGGGTTTGAACTGGAATTGAATGTAACCTTTTTTT
>CM021734.1:41370850-41455535 GCA_011075105.1 Heteronetta atricapilla | reverse complement strand
TTTTTTTTTTTTTTTTTTTTTTTTTTTTTTTTTTTTTTTTTTTTGAGGGCCTTAATGGTGAGGGTAAAGGGAAGGAAGGCTACAGATCCTGTTTATTTTTCAGGTGTCCCAAAACAAGAGTCAGAACTTTTTCATTCAGCAAGCATTCTTTTTCAGATAAAAGGGTTTGTTTTAGAAAAATAATAATAATTTATATATATATAATTATTCAGTGCAAATCTTGCTTGTTTGTGACAATGGAGAAAAAGCTACCATTTTTTTTTAATTTTATTTTTTCCTGTGGAGCTGAAAATCAAAAAATTACTTGTAAGCTCTGGTTCCTATTCCAGGGGTAATCACAAACTTGTTAGGTAACCTTTAGTAAGTCATTCGACTCCCAGGATTCCATTTTCTGTGTGGTAAAATAGGAATAAAATACTGTTTTGGCTCTCAAAAGAGTTATCAGGAGCTTTGGGATTTTCTCATGAAGGGGGATATAAAAAAGCTGACTCATTTTATTCTCATGGAAGAAAATATTACTGGAATGTTGGCAGAAAGAAATCGTGAAATGGGCATATACGCAGAGGAGAACATTTCATTTTAAAACTAAGCTAATATTTGCAAATACAGAATTTGTTATTCATATCACTGTAGTAAATTTCTGGCTTTACAGTGAAGTCTATACAATCCACGAATATCAGTGGAAAGTGTTTGTGCCAGATTCATCCTTGTTTAGAGATTCATTTTCTGTGGATTACAACACTTTTTCACTGTGGTCAGAATCTGATTAACTAGAATATCTTCTACTCGTTTAAAAGGGTTCTTTTCCTGTTCCTTAGAATGTTTAGTTTAACTCTGGTTACTGATATTAAGTTACCTTAACTTACATGAAGCATTATGTTTTCACATGTGTATTCCGTATCCATAAAGACTTGTCTCTGTCTTAGGTTAAAAACTGCCTTTAAAAACACTGCCAATATCTTTGTAGCAAGCAATTATATCCTCTTCATTATCTTCTCTAACATAAGACTGCCTTGCTCTTTTCTTTCTTTTTTTTTTTTTTTTTCTTAAATCAAATATACTAATAGAGTTGTATCAATCAATTCAGCATAAATCTAGGACTGAATTAAGTATCGACTGCTTCTGTGATCCTGTGAAGGATTTGTATACTAATCAGAACAGAAAGAAAAAGTACCACTGGAGACAAATATTTATAAAAGTATATGTTTAATAAAGGAAAAGACATAAAAGTATTACTTAAATAGCTTTCCCTATCATTTTTTTAAAACCATTTAAGCAGGTATATATTTAAAAATAGGTGATGTCCCTTTATATAAGGCTATAGTCACCTGACACCACCCTATTTTGGAAACTTTTCTACTAAGAAAAACATGTTCTAAATAAAAAAAAAAAAAATGAGTAAGTACTTTTTGTTTAAATGAGGATGTATAAATAATTTTGTATTTTTTATAATTGCAAATAATTTTATTTTTCAAAACAGAAGTGAATTTGATGCTTAATTTCGTATTCTGGTGTTTGAGATGATTGCTTCAGTTTAGTATGTTTTGAAAAGTTTACCTTTTCAGATGCTAAAAACATGAAATTGATTTATTCCTTGGATGAGGAAGCTTACTTTTAAATGGAATATAGTTTGTTTCCTCCAAATATAATGGAACTTCTAATGTGATGAATAAGCTTTCAGTATTCAAACTGATTACTCAATTTACCAGAAAACTATAAGTGTAGTGAGACATTGAAAAACAATGCTCAACAAAAACTTCTAGTTTTCTTCTACTATGTGACAAATGTCAGGATAATATAAGCACTAAGTTCTCCTTCAGATCTGCAGTGGTGACCAGGTTCACTGCACTATGAACCCATTTAGCAAATTCTGTATTTGCTGGACATATGGAACCATGTCACAGATGGTAATTTACTTCTTGTAAATGGGAATGCAAAGAAGAATGATGTACTACTCTTTTTCTTTTACTGATTTACTACACATCTAGATTTTAAAGAGTTAAAAAAATCTATATAAAGAAATTAATGTGGCCAGATTTTCTCTGACTGCCAAACTTCCTTCAGCTAGACAAGTGGCAAGAGACACTCTTCTAAAACTACCCCTAAAATTTCATCACCAGCCACTTCCAGACGTTCCACTCCACAGAGTTCTGGTGGTGGAGTCAAAACTAAGTTTTTCTTGATCATCTTCAGTGTAAAGTCATTTATATTAGTGCAGAATAATTTAAGCTACCTGGCTTGCCTTTGCACTAAAATAAAGCAGAAATACTCACCCTGCTCTGGGAGGAACAACCTTACCAAAAGAAGGAATAGCATGAAATAGTGTGCCAATATTTTTACTACTTAACACAGATCAAACAGGAGACTCTAGACTCCAGTACCATCCATTTTCCTAACCAGGAAAACTGGTTATCTGCTTGTAAACACAACTCTGTTTCTGGAGATGGTATTTATTCCCTGATGTTTTTCATCCTGTATTTTTTAAAGGTTGAATCTTGCAATCATTGGAAAAAAGTTTCCTACTTATCTCACTCAGAAATTCTCCCAAGAGGAATTCTGACCTTTTCTATATGCACCCTCCAGTAAACAGTCAAAATAAATACACACAAAGAAAAGAGAGAACAGTTCATAAAACAGAGGGAAAGGGTCAAATTCATAACAAATATTTTCTGCAATTACTAACTTGATGCTTTTCTCCACCTGATATTCTGCTACAAACACGTGGGACTCTGAAGCTAGCAGCATGATTAAACCTAAGCAGAATTTCTTCTCAAGGGGAGTCATGACCTTCTCTGTTTGTACTTCACAGCCTGCCAGGAATGGTGGTGCCTAGCAGAATCCTAAGATAAATTGCTTGCCTCACGTACTGGGAATGCTTGTCACATTTTCCTCCCTTAGAATAAATACATCTTTGTTTTGTTTTGTTTTGTTTTGTTTTTCTGTTTGTGCTTATTTTATTTTATTTTATGGTAATGGCCTCGTCACAAGCCACTGCATGTTTCAGTTTCTACTCATACCTACCTAAATACATTTTCTCTGGCAATACTACTTTAACATCTTACATGTAGCCACATTTATTCTGCTGTTCTTTCTGAAATAAAGTTCCCCTAAGCTTTCATCTATTTAGCACAGGCCAGGTATCAGCCTTGCAGCCTCATCAGCAGTACCTGAGCTCAAGGTTAAGTATCTTGACCTCAGATTTCTGCACTGTATCCTTTTCCACCTCTAAGTCAAATAGAAGAGTTTGAACCCCCTTGAGCAAGATGAAAAGATCATTGTTTAAACTCAGAAAATCTGTATTTTCTCACCTCACTCAGATCAATTTGATCTCTAGTTGCTACAATTGCTATCAGGTTTTGTAACAACCTGTCTCTTCTTTCTGTTCAGCTCTTATACAGGAAAGTTTCTGATTCAAAAGCTATGAAAAGCAAATAGATTTTACCACACAGATCAGAAGAAGAGGAGAAGAGTAATAACAAAGAAAAGATGCAAAATGTGTGATGGATGTGACTTTCAATTTTAAAATAGTAATAATAATAATGGAAACCATTGTATAGAATTCAACAAGCTCTAGAGGAATTGCCTTATAAAAAAATCTGGAGAGTAATCAACAGGATGAAATCTTTTTCACTGTAGCAGGAAATAAGAAGGGGAAAGGTATTACAGTTAATTTTTAAATCCCTGATGTATGGGGACTATGCTTGCCTACAGCTCTTTACTATAAAAACTTCTGGGGCAATCAAACAGGCAAAGCCATATTAGAAAGACATTTTGTGAAAACCTTTACTTCTTTTCTCTCCCCATTGATTTTACAGCTTAAGTCTATAAATAATTAATTTTCATCTTTAAAAACCAGATGTTAGTGTCTGAGGAATTCTGTTCAGGCATGTAAATGTTGCAAGGCAAAATATCAGGATAAAAGTGCAATCTGTCCATTTTCTAAGTGTCATCATCTATGCAAATGTGAAAGCAAATCTCTATAGGGAACAATTTTGCAATCCCAGTTTTCCTTTAAAATTCCATTAATTTGGTGGGGTCTCTCACTTTATAAATAATTAATTTTCTCTTATTATTTTCTTTGACATACTTTCAAAAATTCCTGTCTAAGTTTAAAATTTCATTGTTTCCCAAAGGAACTGATAGTTCAGAGGATAAAGTGTGAATTTCAGAGGAAGAAAAAAAAAAAAAAAAAAAAAGTAACATTATTCTTTTCAGATTTGTTTCATCTCATAGAACGGATGTGTTCTATTTCTCTTCGTTAGAGCTGGGTGAATATCACAAAATACTTTTCATTACTAGTTTTTGGAACACATTTATGGTATTTAATTGCTATCTTTTTCCATAAAAATTTAATTCTCAGGAATATTCAGAAGATAAGCCACTGTTCATCATATTTGAGAAGTCATGGCAGACCAGTGAAGTTCCCACTGAATGGAAGAGGGGAAATATAACCTCCATTTTCACAAAGAGAAAAAATGAAGACCCACGGAATTATAGGCCAGTCAATTTCACCTCTATACCTGGCAAGGTTATGGAGAAGATTCTCTTGAAAACTATGCTAAGGCACATTGAAAATAAAGAAGTGATTGGCAACAGCCGACACGACTTCACTAAAGGGCAGATTGTGCCTGTCAAATCTGGTGACCTTCTATGTTGGGGTTACAGCATTGGTAGATAGGGGAAGAGCAACTGACATCATCTACCTGGACTTGTGCAAAGCATTTAACACTGTCCCGCATAACTTTCTTGTCTCTGAACTGGAAAGATGTGGATTTGACAGATGAACTACTTGATGGGTAAGGAACTGGCTGGATGGTCAAGCTCAAAGAGTTGTGGTCAATGACTCAATGTCCAGTTGTTGATAAGTAAAAAGTGGTTTTCATCAAGAGTTAGTACTGGGACTGGCACTGTTTAATATCTTTGTTCTTGACATGGTGTACCCTCAGTAAGTTTGCCAATCATGCCAAGCTGTGTGGTGCAGTTCACATGTTGAAGGGAAGAAAAATCAACCATCCAGAGTGACCTGGACAGGCTTGAGAGGTGGGCCTGTGTGAACCTCATCAGGTTCAACAAGGCCAAGTGCGAGGTCCTGCACCTGGGCCAGGGTAATCCCAAGCACAAATACAGGCTATGTGCAGAATGGATTGAGACCAGCCCTGAGGAGAAACACCTGGTTTATGAGAAGCTCAGCTTGTGCCAGCAATGTGCATGTGTAGCCCAGAAAGCCAACCACATCCTGGGCTGCATCAAAAGAACCATGGCCAGCAGGTTGAGGGAGTAATTCTCCCTCTCTGCTCTGTTCTTGTGAGACCTCATCTGGAGTACTGCGTTCAGCTCTGGGGCCCCCAGCACAAGAAGGACATGGACATATTAAAATAAGTCCAGAGGAGAGCAATGAAGATGATCAAAGTGCTGGACCACCTTTCCTACAAAGACACACTGAGGGAGTTGTGGTCTTCTTGTGCAGAAGAAAAGGCTCCAGAGAGAATTTAAAGTGTCCTTCCACTACTGGAAGGAAATCTTTGTCAGGGAATGTAGAAATAGGACAAGAAGTAATGATTTTAATCTAAATGAGTGTAGATCTAGATTATATATTAGAAATAAATTCTTCATTTTGTGGTGAGGCACTGAAACAAGTTGCCCATAAAATCTGTGGATGCCCCATCCCTGGAGGTGTTCAAGGCCAGGTTGGATGGGGCTTTGAGAAGCCTCATCTAATGGGAGGTGGATGGCTCATGGAAGGGCATTGGAAGTAGATAATCTTTAAGGTCCCTTCTACCCCAACCTCTGGTGTTCTACAATAAAGAATATCTGTAATTATTCCTCACAAAAAGGTAATGCAACTGGACATACTTGGACCACCATAGCAAGCACATTCAAAATAGCCTTTTTTAATACGGGCATCAACTTTTAAAAGTGCATTTAGCCAAAAAGTGAACTGAAACATTATCACATGGCTTATGTGTCCAAAAAACCTTATGGGAACAAAAAAAAAAAAAAAAAAAAAAAAAAAAAAAAAAGTCTCTTTTTCCTCAGCTTCATCATTTTTTCTTAAAGATCTCAATTTTCTTAAAAAATCAGCATTAAACTATCATCTTAGTTATTCTTTAAAACATTAAAAATAGACATTTTCAAAACATAAAGATTTATGCTTTGAACTCTGTCCTTCAATGTTTAATCCACTTCTTTTCCTGTCCTTTTTATTTTAATTTGGCAAACTTTCAAGGGGTGGTAGTTCATTTTAATAGCACAATGTATGTTACTGTATTACAGAGGAGACTACCTTCAGTAGTCTGAAGTCTTTAATTCAAGCATTTTACTCTACTGCAATATTTCACTAAAGGAAGCAGCAATACTTTGAACAAAGTATTGACAGTCTTAGGACTTTATCAAGTGAAAACAAACTTCAATTCATACTGGATGTCTTAAAAGTTTCCTTCCCCCAAGGCTCTTTTCAGTCCTTAATAATAAGTGTTTTATGCCATGTACTGTATGTATCAATCTTTCAAAACCAGATTTTACAGAACAAAAATATTCACCAATAAACTGCTATATTAAGCTGTGTAGAAAAATGTGTTTTCCTTTAAAAGATCACAACTGATTTTTCAAAGGAAGATCTACATTTGTTTTGCATCATCCTCCAGCTCATATTGGAAACAGCATAATCTAGCCAAGTCTTTGGCTTCTTCTCAGCTGTTTCTGAATTGAGCCAATAACTGATGTCAAAACAGTCATTTGGCCACCACATGATGTCTGTCTTCAGTTCTTCTTGGGAACCTTCCAAACAGCTTTTCTGAGCTATTTCAGAGTAGTGATTATCACCTGTCCTGGTGATTTTCTGAAGGTGCAAATATCAAAGTTTCAACTGGAAAAAAATACCTACACAAAATTAATTACTATAACTTGCCCTTTAATAATATAAAACTGAAGATATTTCACAGAGATTTTTGACAGGCACAAAAACATAGGCCTAATAGGATACAGGTTCATCTATCACTAATTTGAGGTTAGATCTATTTGTGACAGCATGATAGAATAGAAAAAACATTGCATAGGGTACATACATATTACCATATTAATGATAGTACATTCTATTTCGTTTGCATGTTTATTTTGAAGTATATTTTTATACTTTTGAAATATTTAATATATAAATATTTAATAAATATATATTAATTCATGTTAATCTTATAGGTATTAATAAGCACAAATTTAAGTATCATGCAATTTCTGAAAGCAAATACTGGAACGAGATTGACTAGCAATGCCTGTTCTTATCAAGACTCACAACTCTTTGACAGAAAGTTCATATCTCAAGGTCACTTTCACAGTCCAGTTTCCAGCAGTCTAATAGTTACTTTTCAGACAGCAAAATGAAAATATGATTTTAGTTAAGAAAGGCAAGTTCCAAGTGGTTATTGGTCCTGGTATAATTATCATTACAGAAGGAGACAACTCAAGCTTTGTGCTCTGAAGTATAACATAATCCTCTTTGATCTAATGTTTTAAAATCTGTGTTTTTCTCTTCTAATTTCTTTGCATCATGGTTATATCTACTTTGTGTCAAAAAGTTGTAAGTAAAACACATGGAAAATCTTCCTATATGTGTGGCAAGACAAAAATAGACAAGAAATAAAATTACAAGGATAATTAAATGAGGAAACATGTAAGTTGCTACATATTTTCTGCAATGTCACAAAAATAAATATGAACAACTTCCTATTTTAGGCACCAGAAATTATGACAACTGGCAATTTAAATTTTCTATTGAGTTTTTGATCATTTGGGGCTTTTTGCTTGTTACATACTTCATTTTCCTTCTGATGTTCAGATTAAGGAAAAGAGCCGAATACAGAGCTGCAGTACTCTAAGTTTTGGAAACTGTCTATGTTTTCAGTAATGAAACTTGCAAATTCATTGCTCCAGGCTAAGGACCCTTTTCCAATGGCCTTTCTCTTTCCCCATGTAGGATTTAAAAGGTCTGGAGAACTATGTCTCCAGTGGATATAAGCTTTATTTAACTTTCTTGGGCATATGTGAAACTATCAACATTGAATGTTTATAAGCCCCAGGCCTATAAAGATTAGATGAATAGGATGAATAGGCTTTTTTTTTTTTTTTTTTTTTTTTTTTTTTTTTTTTTCACTTTCTCATCTGCTTTAAAAACAGCTATGGATTATGCATACCAGTTTCACAAAGCACCTCATTCAGACATAGGTTTAGGTGCTCAAGTCTAAGAGAGAGGGAAAATTTCCTGGGTATCTCTCTTCAGAGTTTTCTGTTGTCTGTTTAGCCTGAGGTGTTGAGCCTACCCAGATCTGCTGATGTAGTGTACGTGTCTCCTAGAGACATCTAGCTTATGAATTACTCTTCTGCAAATGGGTGCTGTGCTATTATTATCAAATTTCTAGCTTGAGGATTTCACTCATGAGTCCCACTAAAACTAAATATAATACCACTACTGCAGTAGTGGCACAAGTAACAGAATAAAGTTACTGTATTGCTTGACTTAGATCTACATATATCATTCTATATAGACCATTTTGCAGAACCCAGATTCCTCAGAACACAATTTTGAAAGATAATCTCATCTGGAAGTAATCAGCATTGCTGTTGATGTTAACTTCAAGTGAATTTAGGGAAAGTGATCCAATTTAAAATCAGATGACACTTGACCCAACTCTCAATATAAACTGTAAAACATGAACAATGTTCAAAATGTCTTAAATAACAAAGGCAAAAAGGTTACAGTTAATCTATTTAGACTGTTATAATTCACCAATTGTTCAATCTTTCCAATGAAACATTAAAATTCCAATAAAACATTTTTATTACTAAACAGAAAAACAATATGCAAAACACCTGCTGATACATTTTCCAGAGGCAAGTAAAATGAAGCCAAAATTCACACATTGTTGATATGATTGCTTCTAGGCATTCATTGTAACATAACCACCAAGAATATTTACTCAGCCACTATGAGATGACTATTTGGATATGCCTTTTTGAAAATGTTTGCTCTGGTA
Organism: Heteronetta atricapilla; assembly: GCA_011075105.1. NCBI lineage: Eukaryota > Metazoa > Chordata > Aves > Anseriformes > Anatidae > Heteronetta > Heteronetta atricapilla. Next base: position 41,446,509 of record CM021734.1, on the reverse strand, counting down.
CAAAAATACAGATTTAATTGTGTAGATTCAAAATCATCACCATAAAATTAAATTGTACAAAAGCATAAACTCTATAGTTTCATCCAATATGATCTGCTAAAGCTCAAATGTATACCCAGAGTATTCACATTGCAATTCTACATCAGGATCATGCAAACTACATTTTAATATTATAAATTAATTTTAATTATTAACTTTATTTATTTAAAGTTTTCTAAAAGTTACATTTGTCATAAACAAAATAATTGTTTCTGTTAAAGAAAAGAGCTTTTAAGCTTTTAAATTATTTAAAGAATTCCCATGCAATCACACAAAATTATCTGTGAAACTTTTTTCTTGAGGAAGGCACTTAGATTGCACTTACTAAAACCAGGAAATATTTGGACACTCACCTGGGTTTTAAATATCCAAATTTCACAGTTTTTCAGCTAATATGAAAAGCTTCTTTCAAATTCACCCTGCAGACATTTTGATTTCAACTTAGTTTTTCACTAATTTGTTTATGGTATTCACGTTCTTCCTGGGAAAAAAATAAATAAAATAAAATTTTTAAAAATGTATAAAAGCAGAGATGCCAATACAAATTTATACAACATGTTTTTTCACACTGATTGCTGATTGCTCCTGGCCTCTTGTATGCCAATCAGACAATTACAAAATTATAATCTAAATGTAAATATGAACAACAGGAGAATGTCTTTGACAACAATCAAAGGAGTCTTCTTCAATGGTAGAAATAAGAAAATAATGAATTAACAAGATTGTCTTTCTATCTTTTTTTTTTTTTCTGCAAAAACATGCATGTGTAAAATATAAATTCTTGCATGTGTTTTTCCTGAGGATTTGGGGTGACAAGATATAGACTCACAAAGGGCTTTTCAGTACACTGCACACTTTCATGAAGGAGATCTCTGTGAGTAATATATTAAGTGGCTAAGTCTGTGTCCTTTTCTTCACATTCTCCTGCAATGAGAATGTTACTTAAAAAAAAAAAAAAAAAAAAAAAAAAAAAAAGCACAGACTGCCAAGACACAGTGGGAATTCATGTTATTTAAATAATTGGAGGGGCTAGAGAAGTCTGGTACTCAAGTCTCCAGGAGGAAGAACATGAGAGAAGATAGAGCCTGGGAATATCACCTAGTGTTTTCAGAGATAACAGCTGATCTTCATCAAACACAATTGTCTTTGAAGAAAGAGGCCCTTGAAATATAAATCTGTGGGACTAACGTCCCACAGATATACCAAATGGCTAGATAGACTTCACAAGAACTTCAGCCCTCTTTCATCTATGTATCCATATTACCTTTTCCAGTAAGCAAACTGAATGTGAAAACACAGATGAAACTAGCCCATAGTATATCTGCACCAGTTGCCATCTCCAGTTATGTATGTGTGTCTGTAAGTTTGGTAGTTAGTTGAATGAAACACTTAATAAAACTGATTTCAGTTATATATTTGGTGTTTCTTATGAACACCCATCACCACCACTACCACCACCCCCAGCAGCAGCTCCTACAGCTTTTAGAATTAGCACATTTAATGATTTCTGTTTTACAATATATCTACTGTCTTTACTCTTTGCAGCTGCTTCCACCTGATATGTCCTCTTCCATTAGAAGTAATTGAAAGTGGTATTAACTATAGCATACAATTATAGTTTTTGAATTGCCATACAACATTCTAACAGAATCCAAAATCATTAAGCTACAATTTGAGCAACAATATATCTACTCTATCTTGGCATTTCTTTAGTTGCCCAGCTTTTGATCGATTAAATTTTTGTTTCACTGTGTTAAAAATAATAACACATAGATTTGACTTCGTAAACAAGAAGAAAGGGACAAGATTTATTACAGTCTTGATGTAATGGTTCTTTATTGGCCAAGCACTTTTCATACTGCCATTTTCAATGGATTGCTCTGACAGAAAAGGTCACAAAGTTTTATGCTGGAAAATAAAGAAAAAAATAGAAAAGATGAAATATAACTGTTTTGGCTGAAAAGTTCAGCAAAGGTCTATACACATTGGACAGTTGGACACTGATTTTATTTTACTATAGGGTCACGCATTGCAATGACAGCAAAATCCATTTGTCACTGCAGCTGATTCAATTTCCTGTGCCTTGCATGGACAGCGAAGTATCTTTCTTAAAAGACAGTTAGTATATTTTCAATAATCTCTCAAATCATTTGTCTGTAACAACTGCTTAGAAGGCGGACATTGAAATCCATTTGCTTATCAAAGTGTTTTCTTCTCCACAGCATGTAAAGCTTCATGCTGGTTATTATAAACTTGCCATTGATTTACCAAACAGTTGCAAAGAGCTGGGGGAAAAGGAAGGTCACATTTTGAAGAAAAATAGGTGGCTGCATGGTCTAAGAAGTAAAATAGATGACATATAGTATTTTTGTAGATTGCAACCTTTTCATTTTCAAGGCATGGTGAACAGCGTACCTTTCACTCCATCAGAGGCCACAGTGATACCAAAATACCTTTAATTAAAAGTAAAGGAGAAATACCAAGATTTGTCAGTCTTGAAAAGCTGGCCATTCATTTGAACCACATGCAGCACAAGACTTTTTATTTTTTTTTTTTCTCTTGAACATAATGTGCTTTCACTGCTATTTTGGGAAGGAAAAAAAAAAAAAAAAAAAAAAAGTTAAACTATGATGAGGTTCATCTCAATGTACTAAAGAGTATGTTTTCCTTGTACACTTGTATTTTTCATTCCGAAACAGATGAGAGAAATATTTAACTATGGATGAACTGAACTTAAGAAATCACTACCTTTGTTCTCCAAATGTCTTCAGCACATTAAGAAAGTTAGTATTCTTGAAATGATCATACACTAGAAGACTTCAGAGCTGAATCAAAGAGTTCTAAAGTAAATGTTTTGCTGTTCTAAAGGAGATCGGTTACTTTTAACAGAAATCATAGGCTTGAAGATTGTCTGGAATCATTTTATCTGTGAGCAGTGCAGTGTTCCCCACTGAAACTTTGTGTTTGGTGTCTGAATTGCATTTCATTGTGTTGTCCTTTCTTTGTTTAATTTACATATATTACTTGCTTACCAGAAGAATGCTCACTGTTTCTATATACAGGCATTTCAGAACTGCATGTATTTGAAATTACAATTATTTCATGGAATCATAGAATCATTAAGGTTGGAAAAGACCTCTAAGATAATCTGGTCCATCACCCTACTACCAATGTCAATAAACCATGTCCCTAAGCGTCAGGTCCAACCTTTCCTTGAACACCCACTGGGATTGTGATGTAACCACCTCCCTGGGCAACCCATTCCAATGCCTGACTACTCATTCTGAGAAGAAATGTCTTCTAATTTCTCAGTTATGTATGATACTATTGGGAAAAAAAATAAAAATAATAATTTAAAAAATGTTCATAATTTGAAAGGGCAACATTACCTATTCTTAAATTAATTTAAACAAACAAACAAAAAAGAAATATTGAAAAAAAAAAAAAAGATATTGATAGGACAAAAGATGCTAAGCAGTCATACAGGCTTAGGACAACCTCTGTTTTTTCATTAAAACTGTGTCCTGAAAGAAATGAAGTAATATCTTTATGTGAAAAAATGTGAAAAAGAATAACAAAATAACAAGATTGTTTTGAGATTGTTTTGAAACACCTTTTTTTTTTTTTTTTTTTTTTTTTTTTCCCAATTCAGGAACTGTAGTAAATAAGTGTATTCCTAATATCTACTGCATTAATGCAATTTTTTCTCAGCATTACTATATTTTGACAGTTTCATAAAAAGTGAAAAACTCAAATTGCAATTTTAAGACAATTTTAAAACATAATAACTAAAAGGGAGTGAAAAAAATAGATAACCAGTATATGTAAATAATAATCCTAATTCACCAAGAAAACCAGAATAATTTATTTCCTCAATAAAATATATACTAACTCATACTCATTTTAAAGGGTAAAATCTAAAAAAAGATAAAAAGAAACAAAATTTTACTGATATACTGATAGTGATAATACCCTGCTATTATCCCTTTCCCAATACCTGTCTCCATACATATCTACAGCAGAAGGTGTCCAAGAGCAGAAGATACCAAATGAAAGTAGATGCCATCAGCATAGCCACAATTTTCCTCCTGGCAGAAGGGAGTTTGCTCTGGCCTCATCACCCTAAGACAAGTGTCTGGAAAAGCAGTTCTGCCATGTAAGCCAGCACAAGCCAAGAACAGATGAGGAGTTGCTGCTATGAGACCTGGAGGATTTCTTCTTTTCCACTTGCATCAAGCCATAATTTCAGCACTCTCAGTGTTCCACCCTAGGGAACTTCTTGGATTATGCCTGAAGTCAGCTCTGATGTTTGGACACAAATGCATAAGGAATATTTATTGCAATAATAACCAAGCTGTGCTTTACCTTTAAATTCTAGAGGTTGCAACAAATGTTTTACCTGGTACACTTCTATTAAAAACACAATAGACATACAGGAGAAAGACTGATAACAGTGGCTTAGGGAGCCGGATTAACCTGGGGGTTCAAACCGACGTGCCAATCACTGATTAACAATGCAAGGAAGACTACTCAGCATGAAGTTACTCCATGACAGCCAATTTTCTGGTGCTCTTTACATAAAATGAAAAAAAAATTATTAAACTTCTAGTCTAGAGCTTGGAAGCTGTTTATAATACTGGGAACTGATTAGGTTATAAAAGCTTACTGGGTGATTTGAATCACTGACCGTGTCCCTTCCAATCATCTTGTGCAAGGGTTTTCCCATATTCTTTTCTTCTTTTCAGGGATTCCCATTTGCCACATCGCCCAAGAGATGTAACGCTTCTTGCTGTTTCTACCTCTGTACCTTGTACTCAAGATGGTTTTACCAGCTGGATATACAGTTAGACAATTCCACAAAATCATAAAACTGTCTTGACAATACCACACAGCTGTAGTTTTCCTGTGAGTGTTACAATGACATTTTCTTCATAACTGCACAGAACAAATTAATTGGTGATGAAATATAGCTACACTAGAGGGAAGTTCTTTGACTAAAACTCCTGTTTTGGTCATGGAACAAGGTACTGGATAAATCTGAAAACTCAATTACATGAAGAATATGAGCTTCTCCATATTCAGTAACAGATATTTTGTGTTCAGGCAGGCTATACAAATCATGAACTCTGCAGAAATTAAAACACAAACTTCAAAAGCAAAATTCTTAAATGACGTGACAGCTTCATCGTGTAACTGACTGAAACCCTTTGAAGGGATGTTCTTTTTTCCCTCTTCCTCTCCATATATTTTTATTGTCATCACCAAATACTGTAAAGTTTTGTCTTACTTTGGTTGCTGTTATGATTTTTAAAAGTAATTAAAATGATTAAACATGCATTAAAATATTGATGTTGTTAATGCAATAAAATGTTATTTAACTTATAACCTATTTTAGATATTATTAACTCTATATACACACACTGAAATTTTAAGCTCTAATTGAAGTGCAAAAAATAAATCAGACTATTCAGAACTAAAGTTTCAAGAAAATCTTCATATCACTTTAATCTACTTTTTATGGTGTGATTGAGAGATTTCAGAATGCAGTGTGATTTGACAGATTATTTATGTTGTTACACTACCTTTAACAGGCAAACTATTTCATTTCAAGAAATACCAAAACAATCCTTGCTATAGTTGTCTTAAATCAACATTGATTTAGGAGAGTTATTCCCATCCTTCCATTCAATCTTGTGTTTTCAAGATAATAGCACTGTATGTAGAAACATAAAGATGGAACAGATAAGAAATAACTCTGTTTAATCAATTTTAAAAATCTGATTTATATTGACAGTGGGAAGGAAATGTTTTTGTGTGCATGTGATTGTGTACATATACAGAGGACTAAAGTCTTGCTGCAAGACTAAAGGCTTGCTGTATTAATACACCACTTTCTCATTCAATTTCTCACATATCTCTGGAGATTGGCGAGCTAATTTGTTCTAATGAAAAGTGAAAAAATATTTCTATAAAAAATAGCTTGATAGTATTATCTAAATCCCTTTCGAATATGTTTGGTATTTCTAGTCACCGACACTAATCACACAGTTTTACAAAACTACAATTCCAAAACATTATATATATTTACACACACTCATATATATGTGTATACATATGTAGGATATACACATGAGGATTAAAATAAATTATTAAGATTTAGATTTACACTGCAACAGCAGAGTTGGAGGAAATAAATGCCAGAGCTATTCTATATCCGGACTTCAGCTAGTCTCTTTCAGTTTTTATATATAATTTTCTGATTTTTATAGCCTTTATGTGCTTCCTACTTGAAAACTTCATGACTAGTACCGTGAATTATTTTATTTCTAATTTCGTAATTCAACCTTCAATGAAAGCATATATTTCCTACATATTTATATATGAAAGTTAAACTGTGCATAATTTTTTCATATAAGTTAAATAATGTAAACATAAGGTATGTTTACAGAATACTTTTAGTTTTCAAACTGGCATACATATGGAGCACAGATCTGAAAAGCCAGCTAAAGTTAATGAGAATCTGTATAGTGACTCAATAGCTTTGGCTCAGACTGAATATGACTGGCTCTGTTGCTTACTTCCAGCTGCTTAACTATAGTGGCCAACATCTAACTTTAGATAGTTTAAATACATTTCTGTTATTATTTTTTCCATATAAGCAATCTTAACTTTTGCTACAGGGATACTAGGTAAATTAAGGGACAGATAAATTAAGGGACAGATGGTCACTACAAGGAAGAATAGGAGAATTAACAGTCTGTGCAAAGAAAGAAGAGTTATCAAACAGCTTTGTGATCTGAATGAAGAAATTCTGATAAGATTTATTTGGTATGCTGAAACATGTCATCAAATAAGCAAGCAAACCAACTACAATGAAATTATATAGAACCATTTTTTGTCTTGCTGGGTTCAAAACTAATGATAAATTTTGCACGGTGAAATTGAGGAGTCATTTCAAAGACTGCTTTTAAGATTTCTAATTTTTGCAGGGCTCCAAAACACAAACAGATAGCAAATGATTAGATGACCTATTGTATCTATCCATGTATATCCTCTAAGCCTGAGCTTAATGTAGTTAAATCCAATTTCATTCTGACATTCCCTCACACTTAACTGTCCAGCAATTCACTCACACTTCTGACACAGCACCCAACTATGCCAGGAAAGAGCATGTATTTTTGTGAAAAACAATTATTTCTAAACCTTCTTCCATTTTTGTTTTCTGATTAAGAGCTTTAATGTGTCTCATGTTTGCAGTGTCTGAGGAGCCCATCTTCATTTCCTCAAGAAGGAAGAGCATGTCTATATGGTGAAGTCAAATTGAATCTACAGTGAGTAACTGGGGCTGAGTCTTTAAACATATAAATAATTCTACATTGTTTATGATATTATATGGCAGTTTTACAGTACTGTTGACACAGTCATGGTTGAGGCAGTTTAAGGGGATTATATTGCCAAGAAAGGTGGTATCTCTTATGAGAACAACAATTTTTCTTAGAAAAATGAATAATTCCAGGACATCCTAAAAGAAGCTTGTGTCAGGGAGTCAGGGGTCAAGAGTTGTTGCTGTGCATTTTTTTCTCCAAATTGTGCTAGTTATTCTGATTAATTATTACCTCTCCCTGAAAACCTTTGGATTTTGTGTTGACTACGCACATGGACATCTTTATTCCCCAAAGGCACATCAGGTTAATCAAAGAGGATTCATCTAACAGTAAGGGTGTTATGGGAGGGGCTGTTGTAAAAAGGCCATGTACAGTCATTGAAAAATAGCTACTTGTGCAGACAGGGTGTTCAACAATGTATATGCTGGTTGTTTTCTGTAAATATGCAAGTCATAGCATCTACCTGTTCTGGTCACAGAGAAATGACTGAAGGCATAGGTTCAACTTAACTGAAGGATTCAAAATTCACAAAATGAATAGAAGGTCTTTTTTTTTTTTTTTTTTTTTTTTTTAATTTATTGTTTTGTTAGCCACCTTGCTGTTTTAAAGAACAGGCTAGTTACAATGTTGATCACATGATACAGTCTGAATTTCAAGACTGGAATTCCTGGAGAAATTGAGCATGCAATGAATTTTTAAATAGAAACAGTTATAAACTGATATTGATGAGTACAGATTTTACTATGCATAATATGGTGATTATCATGTTATAAGCAGAACAGTTTGCATCTACTAGTGAATCAAGAAAAATATACTATCTCAAACACTAAAATACAACTTCTCTTTCACACTGCTCATTTAAAGCTTCTATCAAAATTTTCTCTTCTGACTAGCTTTCTACTAAAAAAATAAAGAACTTAAAGAACATGCATCTTCTTCTCAGGGAAAACTACTTTGCCACACTCTGCCAAGAGACACAGGTGTGACTAAAAAGTTTTTGCCTCCAAGATAAAAAAAAAAAAAAAAAAAAAAATCTGTAGTAAAGTTATTTCAAAATGCTGCAACTGGAATACTGATGAAAAAAAAATAAAATAAATAAAATAAAATAAAATAAAATAATTATTTTGTTAGCTATTTGATCATCACAAGTCTTTAAGCATGGTCTCAAGATGGTGCAGGTTTTATCTCAGTTCTCCTCTCCTCAAAATGAAAATAACTTTTCATTTTGAACCAAAATGAACCCTATTGATTTGTGAATTGTATTACAAAAGGGAAAGATAGGGAGATTTTTATTTTTTCTTTAAAATCTAATCAGTATGATCTGGACCACGGCACTTCCTTGGTTTTCTTCTAACTGGAGGAATATAGTTATTTTATGTCACTGGGGCATAATGATTCAGATCTTCGGGTGATCCAATTTTGTATTTCCATAATTTAACACGCATGACATCTTTAAAAATGCAATACCAGCTTCAGGTGTCTTGAGAATGCACCTAAATAAGTACAATAACCACCATTACCATCATACCTACATTAAGTCATTTAACTTCTTTTTGTTGAAGTTTTTGTCTGAAAAAATGTACTAAAAGAAAGAAAATTTTCATTATTACTTTCACAATAATGAATTGTTAATTTTTGTTAATCAGAAGTAAGTCATCATAATTTTGTTACTCATCAGTTCTTTGTCAGACCAGACTAAGTAGATGATACGCTCAATAGGGTTATTTTATTAGTTTCAGTATATAAGTAAGGTCAAAAACATGGACAATGGCCTTTATCAAAAGCATTTTCATGCATATTTATTCCTTGACACTTATGTTACTTGATTCAAGAAGGGCTCAGAAAAGGAATATTCACTTTTGTTGGTTTTTATTTTTTATTTTTTTTCCTTCCATAGAATGGAATAACTATTAATCTTGTTCAATAAAGAATTTTCCATTAAAAGAAATTATCTTCTTTTCCAAAGGAGACATATGAATATATGGTAATTTTACATCCATATGGAGTTTGAACTTCGTATCTTGGCAGGTACCTGCATGGAATTTATACTGATGATTTTCTTCTGTTGGAAATACTTCTTTCTTTTAAAATTTGCTTTACTCCTTTTGGAAAGAATTAAGTTACTTAAATCTTTCAAAAAAAAAAAAAAAAAAAAATTTGGAAAAAAAAAAAAAAAAAAAAAAAAAAAAAGGTAGGAGTATACAAATAGACTGAGAAACATTTAAAAGGATACTTAAAATGAAATTATTGCATTATGGTTAAAAACATTGGAGAATTTATTTTGATTACAAATTTCAAATTGAAAGAACATTTTCTCAGTTTAGCTTTGTTGGTGCACTGAAAGATCTTCAGGGAAAAGGAAAAACTTGCTGAAGTTTTTTTTAGCTCTACTTGCAAAGGGCTAAAAATAAAGTTATTTTTTTCATATGTCTACTTTGAATATTTTTACCAGTACTGAAATACAAGTATAATTTATTCATATTCATGTAATTTACTAACCTGGAAAGGATTTGTAAAGATTTTTTGTTTGCTGGAGACATAGCTAAACACCTTCTGCATGGAAGAACCTCACCTTGGAAGAGGTTTAGTCCCATGCTTAGTTTTTGTCTCCAAGACAGTGAGTGCAATACTGAATGAGGTATTCCTTTTTTATTATTATTATTTTTTTCCTATCTGTCTGTGTTTTTCTTCCCCCTGTAATTCACAGTGCTTTTCAAGGATGGTCACTTCTTTCATACATTTACAGTGCACTGCCAAGAACACTAAATCTGTACTGAAGAAGCTGCCAGATCCTTAATTACAATAATGTGAAGAAGGTCAGGTTGCTCTCCCTTCCAAAGAGCATTTCCAGTAATGAAAACTGTAATGCAGGCAAGAAAGCAGACACAACCTCTCCAAAAAGCCTTTGGGGACTAAGTCCGTAGAATACTCTGCATGCTACTGTCACACAAAAGTTTAAACACATCTGTCTGAGTTTCTCCTGCTGCTGTTACTGAGTTACAATGAAGAAGAAAATGTGAAGCTATACAGAGGAAGTTTCACCTGTTATGATTAAAAACATTGGGCTTTTCATTGAGAAGAATGTGAAAGTAACCATTGGACAAACTTGCTTTGGCTCTAACTTTGAACTTTATGCTAATACTGAGATAAACATTGTTGAATTATGTTTCCTCTTTTCCTTTAGCAGGTTCAAGATGAACTATAACTCCAGCTGCTAGATGGGCAACACAGTGGGGTGCAAGCAATCCCAGAGATTTCTGGAATGAAGTGGGAATGATATTTTGGCATGGATGCTGTACAGAACAACTAGAAGTAATCAGCTGCAGGTAAATAAGGAATACCTGATCAAGGATGTGACAGTAATTGCCAACCCTGTTTGGACTGACCATAACATAGTACTTAGATGCTGAGAGAGTGAGAAAGAATGATAGCAGGATGAAATTTCTAGGCTCCAGATACATGGCTTGTTCAGGGAAATGATAGGCAGTGAGGCAAAGGCTGAGGAACTTTGCCTCCTATCCCTCGGTCTGGAAACATCTGTTTTCAGGCATCCCAGCTCTCTGCACCAATTGGCAGGTTCTGGGAAAGTGCTACCCTTAGCAGAGGAGAGCTAAGTTAGGGGTTTATTGAGTAAAATGGACAACTCATGTAGCCAGCAGAAAGATGGCTAAGAATCCTGAAAGACCTGGCTGATGTTGGGAGGCTGCTTGCTAACATCTTTGAAGTGTTATGCAACCAAGAGAGGTACCCAGTGGCTGGAAAAGAAATAAAAATAAAAATTGCTACACTCATCTTCAAAAAAAGGAGAAAGATCTGTGTAACTACTAGCTGGTCAGCTTAATGTCAGTCCCCAGGAAAGTTGTGAAGCAAATCCTCCTGTAAGTCTTTTCTGAGCACAGAGTAGGAAGGTGATTGGGAATAGACAGCATGGTCTTACCAATGGCAAAAGGTGCTTGGCCAGCCTTATTTCCTTCACTGATAAAATGACAAGAGAAGAGCAGTAGATGTTTCTTATCTTGACCTTAACAAAGCTTTCAACATCACCACCTATAACACCCTTTAGCTAATGTCTAATGGAGGCCAGCTCCTCAATAGTTGCAATGGGGCTGTTACTGTTGAATGTTACTCAGCAGTCTGAATGTGAGATGGACTATTCCCACTCTACTAGCAAGGTCTCGGAGGGACCTCATCAAACTGAAACAATTGTCAATCAGAAACTCAGAAAGTTAAATGAAGCACAGAAACTTGTACCTAGTATCTAATAACACAGTGCAATGATGCAGGCTAAAGATTGACTAGCTAGTGAGCAGTGTCATTAAAAGAAGCAGGAGGTAGGCTAGGTGGTTTCAAGAGGTCCCTCTAGACTAAATTATTCTATTATTGGTTAGTATGGGATGGCAGCTAACCTTATATTCTTGTGTGACTACAGAGAACTAGAATTTGTAGAGGAAAAAGTGTGATGAAGATGTAAAGCATTTTTCTTTAAAAAAATAAAAAAATAAAGGGATGGGCTGCTCTCTGTACAGTTCTTTGTAATTACTCTTTTTGCCTACAGAAAGATAAAGTTAAAAGGACCATTTCAAATAGATATACAAAAGTCAAAGCTTTCATTTCCTTTCTGTTGAAGGAAACAGATCCCTTGGAAGTTTAAAAAAGAATTAATTTTATCTGCAAGTTAGGTTCGAAACAAGTCAAATGAGCTTTCCCCTCACTCCTCCCCCTGAAGAAATGCAATTTTCATCCAGCTTCAATAATTAATTATAAAAATGGGGAAATAAACACTAAAAAATAGTAAAAAGAAAAAAAAAAAAAAAAGAAAATGCTGGGAAAAAAATACTTGGGTGAAACATCAGTAGTTTATCAGACAGAAGTTTTACATCAGTGGTTGCCTTTTGAGCATTACACTGTTGAAGATATAAGGTTTAAGCTTAATTTAAGGCAGAAAATTCCATGTTATAGGCAGTATCACTACAACCAGGCTTAAATTCTTAGTAGGAAGAATGAGCTTTAATAAATTGGAAAGTATGAAGGGGCAGAGAAAATGTCATAAAGAAAAATGTGCACTGGGTGTAAGCTGGTTCAAACAGACAGAAACAACATTCCCACCTCTCACACTATCTCAATGGCTTTTCGTCCTTTGACTTCAGGAATACCCTGGTCTGGTGGACAGCTGAGCTCCACCCAGATGGACATACCCAGATGGACAGCTGAGCTCCACCACAACCGCTCTTTCACTCCCCCTCCTCAAAAAGAAAGGGAGAGAAAATATGATAAAAAGGGCTCAAGGGTTGAGGTAAAGATGGGGAGATCACTCATCGAGTATCGTCACGGGCAAAACTGACTCAGTATAGGGAGATTAATGTAATTTATTACCTATTACTAACAAGTTAGAGATGTGAGAAACAAAGAAAACGACCTAAAAACACCACCACCCCATCCACCCTCTTCCACTACCTCCTCCAACCCTCCCCTCCCACCCACCCCCCAACCCCCCCACGGTGCAGGGAAACAGGGAAACAGGGAATGGGGGCTGTGGTCTGTCCCTGAGGCTTCGTCTCCACCGCTCATTCACAGTGACATTCTGCCCCTGCCCCCTGTGGGGTCCCTCCCTCGGGATGCCGTCTTGCCGAACTGAGCCTGCGGGGGCTGCCCACAGGCAGTTCTTTAAGAACTGCTCCCACACGGCTTGGTACCACAGGGTCCATCCCCAAGCCACAAAGTGCTCCAGCACAGGTCCCCCTACAGGCAGCAGCTCCCCCCAAACCCCCTGCTCCTGGATGGGGTCCTCTCCACGGGCTGCAGCTCCAGCCTGGGGCCTGCTCCTGCAGGGGCTCTCTATGGGCTGCAGCCTCCTCCAGGCCACATCCACCTGCTCCACCGGGGGCTCCTCCACAGGCTGCAGCATGGAGATCTGCTCCATGTGGGACCCATGGGCTGCAGGGGGACAGCCTGCTCCACCAGGGGCCTTTTCACAGGCTGCAGGGGACTTTTGCTTTGTGCCTGGAGCACCTCCTGCCTTCCTTCTGCACTGACCTTGAGGCCTGAAGGGCTGTTTCTCACTCCTCCCTCTCTCAACTGCTGTTGCACAGCAGTTGTTTTTTCCCTTTTCTTAAATATGCTCTCACAAAGGCTCAAACAATGTTGCTTATAGGCTCAGCTCTGCACAGTGGCAGGTCCCTCTGGAGCCAGCTGAACACCGTTTCCCACAGCATTCTTCTCAAGAAACTGGCTGCTCTTGGCTTGGACTGGCGCACGCTTCGTTGGGTTAGAAACTGGCTGGATAGCTGGGCCCAAAGAGTCGTGGTGAATGGAGTCAAATCCAGTTGGAGGCCGGTCACTAGAGGTGTTCCCCAGGGCTCGGTGCTGGGGCCGGTCCTCTTTAATATCTTCATCGATGATCTGGACGAGGGCATTGAGTGCACCCTCAGTAAGTTTGCAGATGACACCAAGTTAGGTGCGTGTGTCGATCTGTTCGAGGGTAGGAAGGCTCTGCAGGAGGATCTGGATAGGCTGCACCGATGGGCTGAGTTCAACTGCATGAAGTTCAACAAGGCCAAGTGCCGGGTCCTGCACCTGGGGCACAATAACCCCAAGCAGAGCTACAGGCTGGGAGATGAGTGGTTGGAGAGCTGCCAGGCAGAGAAGGACCTGGGAGTGATGGTGGACAGTCGGCTGAATATGAGCCAGCAGTGTGCCCAGGTGGCCAAGAAGGCCAATGGCATCCTGGCTTGTATAAGAAGCAGTGTGGCCAGCAGGGCTAGGGAGGTGATCGTGGTGAGGCCGCACCTCGAATACTGCGTTCAGTTTTGGGCCTCTCGCTGCAAGAAGGACATCGAGGTGCTTGAGCGAGTCCAGAGAAGGGCTACAAAGCTAGTGAGGGGTCTGGAGAACAAGTCCTATGATGAGCGGCTGAGGGAGCTGGGATTGTTCAGCCTGGAGAAAAGGAGGCTCAGGGGCGACCTTATTGCACTCTACAGGTACCTTAAAGGAGGCTGTAGCGAGGTGGGGGTTGGTCTATTCTCCTACGTGCCTGGTGACAGGACGAGGGGGAATGGGCTTAAGTTGCGCCAGGGGAGTTTTAGGTTGGATGTTAGGAAGAACTTCTTTACCGAAAGGGTTGTTAGACATTGGAACGGGCTGCCCTGGGATTTGGTGGAGTCACCATCCCTGGAGGTCTTTAAAAGACGTTTAGATGTAGAGCTTAGCGATATGGTTTAGTGGGGACTGTTAGTGTTAGGTCAGAGGTTGGACTTGATGATCTTGAGGTCTCTTCCAACCTAAAAATTCTGTGATTCTGTGATCTAACATGGGGCAGCTTCTGGATTCTTCTCACAATGGCCACCCCTGCAGCCCACCGCTACCGAAACCTTGCCCTGCAAACCCAATACAACTGGCACCCAATACTCCTGAACATGCCAAGACTGTATGAGATCTTGACAGCAGCTGTGTGACACCAGTTCAATTTCCTTCTTCTTCTAAAGCTTGGGGGATTAATGAATATAGAACAATATTTACCTATCCAACTCAAATTTCATTCTTTCATGTTTGGGAAGAAGGTAAAGTGATCTGTGATCAGTCTATAAAATATTGCCTGATATGAATTTCATACACTGAAGCAATTATAAAGAATTATTTATACTATGGCAGATTCATGGATAAATCTTTGTGATCATTTTTGCTAACTTCATTTTTACATACAGGGAAACAAGGAAACATTTTAAACAATTTCCTTGTTAAAACACATTTTGGAAACAAGTACCTTAGGGTTTTATTTTATTGTACTTATAAAAGTCCTATAGTATGTCATTTCTGTTTTGTATTTTTAGATAACTTTGTAGGTTTGACTCATTTTATAAATTATCGTGTGGGTCTGTAACACCTGCAATTTTATCAAAAGGCTTTTCATTTAAAAAATACTCCTACAATGAAGGAATAGATAGATTCTAATGTACAATGCAAACATATTTATGTTGTTCCTTCCTGGTTTTTTTTTTGTTTGTTTGTTTGTGTGTTTTTTTAAAAAAAAAAAAACAGCTACTGTAATTCCTTTTGACAAAATAAAGGTGTCTTTTCAATATAATTGAGCTTTTCTGCCTTTTCACAAAATGATCTTTACATTAACTTATTGCATATTATGTCCCTATTTTAAAGATGGAAAAGAAAAAACAACAGTATCAACAAAACCCCTTTACCATGCGTAATGTTGGTCATAATTTCTTCCACTCTTCTTAAGACAGAGGACATCATATTTATTCAACACACAGTATCTCCTCATAATAAAGTCAACATCCCACTGACCAGTCCAGTAATGTGGAATGAACTCCCATACGAACTAAGGATCATCGGAGATATCTGTCTCTAAGGCGAAGGTACAACCTCTGCAATATTCTGTAACAGATTACAACAAAATATGAATAAGTAATTAAATCTTACCAAACAGATTTTGTGTGTGTGTGTGTTGCAGAAAATGAGTCAAATCAGATGAGAAATATGCTGTTTATGATGCTTACTGCACTTCTGGAAATCATTCGGTTATTTTGACAATAAGGTCAAAATACACAAATCCATGTATTGCTGACAGAGTTCTTCAGAGATTATATGTATTGTCTTTGTAAATGCTGCAGTTTTACACTTGGAATCTTCTACTGGATCATTTTAATGGAATTTTGTACAATGTATGCTCCTACTCTGCTTGAAAAAAGCCAGCTCTGTACCTTAATCATAAGCCAGATACTGTATATTATTTCATCCACAAGAACTCTTTTTGGGATGAAGTAGTTAGCTACAAGACTTGTTTTCCAAGGAAATACGATAAAATAATTAATGGCTGTCACAAGGTATATTTACAAAAGAGTTTCCTGGCTTCCAGATGTGTAACCAACAAATGATATCTGTAGTGATACAAAACTCCTAATAGCTTTGCATGGAGTTTTGTAGATTTTAAAATATAATCTGATTTTGTTGATCTTTTCTGTGGAGATAATGGAGAACTTGTTAACAGGAGCTGAACGTAACCTTAAACTTTGCAACAATAATAAAAATTAATTTTCCCTATGGTGTTCAAGTTCAGTGCAATCTATTTGATTCCCCTCACATGATTGAAAGAGCTTCACTATCTTGTTTAAACAATTTGATTAAGGTTTTTTTTCAAGTCATTTTTTTAATTCATAACTAGAGATGATTTTTCATTCTGGAAAAAAAAAAAAAAAAAACTGAAAAAAACATCAAACAACTGCTAAAAAGAACAAGAATGTAACACGCTTCAGGCACAGGTAATCACATTAAAACAGAAAGTTTTAAGTGGATGTTGTAGTTTTTAAATTACAAATTCAGCAAGTTTCTAAATGTTATATTGTATGACTGTAAACCTGTATATATGGTATTATAAAACTAAAAACATAAGAGGACTAAAAAGTGAAACCAAGAAACCTCATTTTACTGATTACATTCATTTAAATATAAACTATATAGGAATATAAAATCTGCCAGAACATTTATATATAAACTTCCATTTTCCTTGAACAACATTTTACTGAAAAACGATGTTTTGTTTGCTTAGAAGCTTTAACCATTAGTTTTGACAAGGCACAACTCTAGACACTTTTCCTTATGCATTACAATAGTCTAAGGCTTCATATAACTGCACAAATAGCAACAAAAGGACTAGAAAATACAGTTAAATTTTCATGTATATGTACATTTTAAGGCATGTATCTGCCAGTTAATCCAGTGATAGACATCAGTATGATAGAGAGAGAGAGAAGAAAGAAGACATTCTGGTGGATTGGATGAAATAATCAATCCTTACCTCTTGCAGGACAAATTTATATATATATATATATATATATAATTAAAAAAAAATAGTAAGCTAGTTAAAATTCACTATGTACTTTGATAATAAATATTTTTCCATTAAAAGACATAAGTATTAATATTTCCAGCCATAGACAACATAAATAAAAGCATTTGGGTATGTGACAGCTGTGCCTGATAGATAAGAGAAGCATTGTGAAATAGTAGAGAAGTAATTTTCCTGCAATTTATTTATAGTCATCGCTGTTATAAAAATGTAAGGAGGGGGAGAGGCGGGTGGGCTGAGGAGAGAGGTGTAGACAAAATCAATCCCTGCATTTTGAGGAAAAAGCTCACTACTTATTTTGTCAACATTCTGAGTTGGTACACTGATGTCTTTATTCCAGATAATTTCTCGCACTTCTTAGATATTAATCAACACAGTGAAGAATGTTAAAGCGGTTCCAAAATGTAAATATATTTCTTTCTTAGATTCCATACACTGTAGTTCTGTTGCTAAAAGCAATTCAGTGTTTGCTATATCTAATGACAAAGTCTACAAAGTTATAACATATAACTTGATTGAACCTCCCAAAGATCTAATAACCTTGTCAATAACTTAAATTTCCCTTAAGTTCACTTAAGGGGAATGAGGCTTATTTCTAGGGATATAGCACAATGCACTGTCCCCCACTTCTGAAGCTTTCCATGGGTTGTACATCAGAAGATAGCTCTGCTAAAAAATGATACATATTTAAGGTAGGAAAATACTAAAATGTGGATTGACTGGAAGTTAGTGTTTCACAAAATCTCTTTCCCTTCCCAAATCCCATCAAGAACAGTTACAAAAGAGAAAGAAGGGTCATTATTTCAGTAGCAATGCAGTGCTGAAATCTAAAATAAAATTATCTTCTAACAGAACATAGGCTTAATTTCTTTACTGAATTTCTTGTACTGAATATCTTTTACTGAATTTCTTGTATGTCGGAGAACAACTACACAATTTGCTTTTAATAGAAAAAAAAATATTCTCTCAGAAATAAACTTTGAAAGTAGATTACCTGTAAGGGCCTGCCTCAAATTGCACATTTTATTCCTACAGGAGCCTACAATTTTTATTTTCCAGAAAACTCAAAACATCATAGAACATTGGTTTCTAACTCCCAGGGAAGCAGTTCACGGCTTTTTTGATTGAGGGGAGGCAAGAGGCTATCTGAAGCTTTCAGTATAAGAAGAGAAAATTAAAATAGAAGAAAAAGAAGGAAAATATATATATATATATATGTGTAAAGAAAAAGAAAAAAAAAAAGAAAGAAAAAGATGGAAAATGGCTTTTATGGAACTTTACATAACATTGTAGAAAAATGCTGTTCAAATATATTATCCCCGGCATGCCCAGATAGATCTGATTATTTCAGAATACTTTCCTTCTGGGGAAAGCTCTTTTTAAGCCATTATATGCCCTGACACAATGATTTGCAATGATTTATATGTAATATTAATTAAAAGCTATGGATAACCACATATTTTAAATCGTATGTCAAGTTAATGTTTTGTGATTGCCACCATAATCTAGGTATTTCCTTCCTTGCACTCTTTTCTATCCTTTTCACTACTTCTTTCTCATTTGGCTGTTATTCAGAAGATCTTTCTATTGCTTGCTCATAGTAGGATAAATGAAGTCCCTGTGATCAGCTCCCGGCCATAATCCTGAATGTGGCACTCTTCGTCTAGTAGTAACCAAATAAACACCTATATCAGACCAACGTTATTAGAGATGAGTCTCTCAACTGTACTTGTGGTCCAGCAAGTCATATAGTTTATCTAATCGGCTACCTATATGCTAAATTATAGTCCAGGAAAGCAGGTTCTGAACAGCTCTACTCCCCACTGTTTCAAATATATGTGCATCCCTGTACACATACAAACACACAGACACACAAAGAGGAAGCAGAAGATTTGTGTTAGCACTTTCTTCAGAGATAAACAGTCCTGCAAAACGGAAAAGACTGAATTCTTTCCACCCCCACAAGCTTCCACTGCTAACAAGTCTAAGAGTAACATTGAACAAAGAAGTAAGGGTTGTGTACATAGTTTCCTGTTATGGATGGTGGGTTTTGAATGTGGCACCATTTGACAAATGTGTACAAAGAACAAAACAAGATGTGCCACATATTTTTGGTCCACTAAAGTTCAGTATTTTTTCTTTTTTTTTTTTTTTTTTTTTTATCTGTCACTGAGAAATGTTATTTTCAAACTCATAAGAGAGAGCATATGTTTATGGTTGTTTTGTTTAGAAAATCTGACATGCCATAATGCAGAATATGTTTGGCAATCCTACCATGCTGGTGATTGGTGGCTGTAGCTGAAGCAAATTACCAGTTATGGTTTCTAAAATTGACACTCTGGATGATATACGGAGACAGTGGAAAAGTTAGTACATCCATTTTGGTGAGCATTTCTCCAAGAGTAGGTTTACTAACATTTTTGCCAGTTTATTTTTAAGGCTGAGGTTGTTTTTTTGTTTGTTTGTTTGCTTGTTTTTCCCCTCTTTCTTCTCGTGAAAGTCATTTACTCTAAAATGTAAATGTAAAGACAAATTTTGATAAAATATATTTGCAAGCAGACAGCCTGCAACAAGAGAAGAAAAGTAAATATATAAACATGACGCTTTCACCACATAACAGTGAGAGTAGAATAACCTTAGAAAGAATTGTCTATACAAGATTAGTCATTCCACATTTTCACAAGCCTAAAACCACTTTGCAGGCTAGCTTTGCATGGTATGCCAGTGATAAACCCAATAAGAAAGACACAATAAAGTGATAGGTCAATAGATGGATTCTGAAACTCTTTTCCAAATGAGGCATCTTAAGTTTCCTCAGAAGGTAGCACTTTCAGACAACAGTACTGACTAATCAGTGTTTCCATATGGTGCAGAATAATTTTAAGAGATGAAAATAATACACATAGGAAAAAAATTTGAGATGTCTCTATATATATGTGTGTACATATGCAATGCAAAAAAAAAGAAGTCTGGAAATTTTAGAAAAGATCTACAAGTAACTTCTTATCAGATAAAAGTTTGCCACATGAATTGGCAGCAAAATGAACATCATCATGAGACAGAGTAAGAGACAATAGTTTCCCAAAGTTTCTCTTTCAGCTGCACCTGGATCATCTTATTCAAGTTAATATACTTTGGCAACGGTAAAAAGTAGTCAAATTGTTTGGAATTCAGGAATAGTAAGAATCAAAATAAGCAAGTAAATTAAGAAATATCTGAACATTTTACACAACAGCCTTGCAGTGAGATGGAATATTAAATTTTTAACACATTCTGTGAAGGTGAATCCTCCTTGAGAAAGTTCTATTAATAAGAATATTAAATTTTACCTTCATTGTGTTATAATACAAAGTTTTATCTGCCTACATCAAGCTCAGGAATATTATTTCATAAATATTTGAGAAATAGCTAGCAAAAGTAATCAACATTTATAATAAATCCTTCTACAAGAATGGTACAAGCAAGTCTGCTAGACTGAAAAGATATACTTCCAAGATAGCACGCAGTAAGAAAAATCTATTCAAAACAACTGTCTTTGTATTATGTTTGGTCCTATTAAACTAAACTAAACTAAATCATAAAATCTATTTCAATATCACTGGTTAATGGTTTAACAATGTAAAAAAATAAATAAATCAATATTTGGCAAATATCAAAGCAAACATCAAATTAAAGGACTAAACATGAGACACTGCATAGGGAAAAATTACTAATAAGATAAAATTCAAAACTCCAGTTATCTTGTCTGAGCATCAAGCAAATTCAAATTGTTACCTGTTAATGACAGCTAACTTTCCAGAAATTAAAGCCTTCTTATGCTGCTGCCACTAATTAAAAGTTGTCAAGATAAAGCTACATGAAGATATAGTAGGGACTCTTTAGGTATAATGAACTGGGATTATTAGTATAATCTGAATGTTGTATTACATAGCTTTTAAAATAAATTGGTATTATGGCTACCTTGTCTGATCACTGGATTAACTCATGATATTACAAAGAAGCTGGAGAACTACTTGGCTGCCATTTAATGTACTATATGCTGAACAGAACAGATTGAGAGGTAAATCCTGTTATGCTGTAAGTGGTGTCATAGTTGATGCGAGTCACAGTATTATGAGACAATAATACCACAGTTTGGAGAATATTTTTTAAATGAGGAAAGTATGTGTATCTAAACATCTGTAATACATGGAATCAGCATACAGGCATACCGTTGTTGGAAGTCCCCCTTACCCAAAACACTACGAAAAGCAAATTTTGATTGTTCTGTCTCACAGCTGAGCTATTCAGCCAAAATTGTTGCAAGAGCTGTATGTGTTTAATTACAAACTTCTTGCCAGAAAAATCAATCAATCGATAAATAAATCAGATTAGCAGATTATCAGGCCTGGAAAATCCTTTATAATTTTCATATTTATGTTCATTTTCATATATGTATATTTCATATATTTTCAAATATACATTAGTTTGATTTACCCCTGCTTACCACAATACTACTCTCCCTAAATACAAAAGGCTCATGTCAACCCATATATCTAAACAAAAATAAGGGGATCAAATGTCACTTTCTTCTGCACATAGTGCAGAAGGATGGATAGTAACCTGTATTTAGTTTCTGAGATAATACACATAAAAAAAAAAAAAAAAAAAAAAACAGCAACAAAAAAGAATTTTTTTTTCTGTTTGCAAGTGTGGAACTCTGCATGCCTGAAAAGTGATGGTCACATGTGTAAACCTTAGTGATGTAAAACAGAGCATTTGAGCAAAAGATAGGAGCTTCAGCTTCAGCGATATCAGTTTAATTTTTATTAGAAGACAAAATTTCTGTTGGGAAAATGACTCTTTATATCTTATTGGGAGATGAAAAAACAAAAACAAAAACAAACAAACAAACAAAAAAACTGCATTGGCAATGCATGAATTTAGAGAAGAGTTAAATCTGTAACTTTTGTTTCATGTTTAGAGCTCTTTCTAAACTCTAGCTGAAATCAGGTTGATCATTATCTTGCCACATTAAAAAGCTAAGTAATAATATGTTCTTTTGTGTAGCAATCTGATGAGCTTACTTTGATGACTTTTTCCAGTAAACCAGAATAATCTCCATGAAGAAAGAGAAAGTCCCATGTAAATCTCATTGTACTCTTAAAAAAGGATACACATCACTACTTCTACCCATGGTATATGTGGTAAGACTCAGCTCAGTGTGGAATTAATCTTTCTGTTGACTTCCTTGTGAGATACATGAGGCACATAAAAACTCTACCCTGTTTTATAATTGTATATTTGTTCTGTTATACATTGTTCTGATTTTTAAACTTGCTTAAAAATATTTTCCCTTCTTGACAAAGCTTAGTTTTGTAATTTTATTAACAGAAAATCCTTTGAAAAATAGGTTGATTAACTAGTGCTACAAGTATTTTTTTTGTTTGTTTGTTTGTTTTTAAGAAGGTTCTTTCTTCTTAAGAAAGTGCCACAAAGCATTGCTTTTTTTTTTCAAGCTGTCAGCCAGAGAAAGTTATTAGTATGACTAATAGATACCATTTTGAGAAAATTTATTAGGAAAAAAAAAAAAAATCCTGCATCTGTAAGACATTATTCTTGTGAAGAACAAGAATATCAGTAACAAATTAACTTGGTAGCATTCTGGCATTGACAATTAGAGGTGTTTGAGCAATATCCATTAAATGGTTTACTCAACACACTTACTGATTTCTCTTTTCCCCAGTAAAATGCTTCAGAAAAAAAAAAAAAAAGTATTTTTATCTATGGGTGAGTTTTCAAATCACTAAAATTTCCTCAGTATTAGAGATCCCTTTGAGTATTTACATTTTTGGAGCAATCAAAATAGATATGTTATACGTGCTACAGAGCAAAATTAAAGCTGATTACAGATACCCAAATGGCTAAATAGAATCTTAAAATTTAGTAAAAAAACATTGCATTTGAAACAAAGGGAGACAAAGGCAATGGGATGAAAATAAGTTTTGAGTTATGTTTGCATCGTCTGCATTAGCTTCCTGCTCAAATAAGAAAGGACAAGAATCTCATGTCCTTTTAACTTTAGTGAGGGTATTGTGATTTATCTCATCTGAGATATCACCCCTCATGTTTCCTTAAGCTTTCCTTAAGCTAAGGAAACTTGAGGAAACCACTTCCATGGTTCTTTTGAACATGGAAGACAATATTAGTGATTTCTGAGGTGAAAGTAGTTTTGGGGAAGAACCTTGGGATCTTCCCTTAAGAAAAGACTAATTTTTCATAAGAAATTTTTTTCTTAAGAAACATATTTTCACAGAATAAATAAATGAATGAATTAATTAATAAGATGATAGTTGGTTAGCCTTTTGTGGAAAATGGATGCACTACCTTCATATATAACAATAAATCAAAATTGTGTAAACAAGTTGTACAACATATGGCAAACTTAGAGTTGTTACAAAAGCATTTAATGACTGAATAGATAGAAAGTGAAAGAACAGGAGACTCAAAGTGTGAAAATGAAATAGAATAAAATAAATCTCCATTGTGGTTCCAAATATTCAGGAGTGACAAATAAAGGTAACTGTTGAAGAGATGTATTATAATGTATTATAATTAAAAACAGACAGGACTGAGAAGACAAGAAAAGCAGAAAATAATGACCAAGTAAGGATCCTTTCTAACATAGATTTTGACATATTCATAAGTCAGAAACAATTCATCTGACTTCATGCTTTGTGTAGTAAGTGTAAACAAGTACCACAGCATATAAAGTCAAGTAACTGCAGAAGTCCTTATGGAGCTGAGAGAGATCTACCTGAGTATACAAAAATAAGCTTGGAAGAGTCCCCAGACGACTCCACTAGCACTCTCATTGCCTGACTTCTGCAAAATAGTAATGATCATTAAAGAACAAGATTTTATCTGCAGGCTGAAAAATAAAGTAATGAAATACGATGTATAACATATATCTTTACACTATAATTTTGAAATTACTAGCATATGCAGAAATTATATATAAAATATATAATTGTATAAGAATATATATATATATACACATATATACATATATATATATACACACATACATACAGACATATGTAAGCATAGTCCTAAGTTTCTTTTATTTAGCTGCTATTTGAAAGTTCAAAATAAATAGGATGACTTGATTCAAATGTTTTTCCCTCTAGGTAATGTCAACCAAACAGTCTCAATATAATTATATGTATGACTAGTTTCTACTTCTAAATGGAAAGATGACAACAATAAAATACTATTCTAGAAATGTAGGTCTGTTGTGATAGTACAGTTGGTGTCTCATGAAAGGTGAAAAATGAAGTAGATATATTTTAAACTAATACTATACTGTCTTGGGGGCAACATTACATCTTTTGGTACATTGCAACCTTCTTCTCAAAGGATCCCCTCCAGAACTCAAGCAAATAATGAAAGATATTTGGTTCCTAAGAATCCATTTACTGACACACAAGTGTAATTACTAAGAGCATTGCATAACATGTTCTTGTATTTGGGGATTTCATATTAGGTCAGAAAAGCAAGTTTAGATGGATTTATTTATTCATTTATTCAGTAAGTGCAATGGATAGATGATACTCACATCACTGGACAGAAACAAAAGACCTCCACAATTTTAAAAGAAAATAGTAATAATAATATATATGCTATTACATACTAAATGTTATATAATAATATGGATGACTAGTTTTTCTACATTTTCACTCTTTTAGATTACTTGTTGCATTTCTAATAGCAGAGATTTGGGTTTTCAGTGGCGCACCATTTTCTTTTTAAAAATTAATTAAGCTAGTAAATTTTTTAAAACTTAAGATAATCATCATCACAAATCAGTACTGTTTTTTACATTTCATAAGCCCATTTACATTCTATTGTTGAAATTCAAATTGTATTTTTGTTGAAGCACAAGTTGCTTTAACATAAACAGCTAAACGGAACACCTGTCTAAAAGTCCTCAAGGCCTTGTAATTTAACATCATTTCCCATCGTCCTCATTGTTTCTCAGCATCTTATCTCTCATAAGGAAAACCAAAGAGAACACTAAGGATGTAATAAGGTCAAATATGTCAATAAAACAGATTTTATAAATACAGTAAGAGTGCTTAGATAACTATATTCAAGCAGACAGGAGTTCTAATAGGAATGTATATACATAAATAAAAATACTAAACATAGTAGCAAAAATCCCATTAAAACAAAAAAAGAAAAGAAAAAAAAAAAGTTCAGTA
This sequence comes from Heteronetta atricapilla, assembly GCA_011075105.1. NCBI lineage: Eukaryota > Metazoa > Chordata > Aves > Anseriformes > Anatidae > Heteronetta > Heteronetta atricapilla. The sequence goes on along the minus strand of CM021734.1, from coordinate 41,420,983 downwards.
TTCCTAAATAAAAAGCTATCTTCTTTTGCAAAAACATTGAAGATTTAAGTTTGGTGGAAGCAGATGGAATTGCAAGGTTTTGAATTACATACCTCATATTTTATCTTCTTTGAATCTCCAGAGAGTTTTTTGGTAAAATAAAAAAATAAATAATAAAAAAGGATGTATGGATTGACACTCATGCCCCCATGTCTGTATTCCGAAAATAAATAAATAAATTTAAAAAAAAAAAAAATGTACTCCATTGTCCAGCAGGTTGTTTGTGGCCTGTCAATGGAAACAGCACATATCTCACTGATTTCAGCACAGTGTCTGGAACTAAGAGAGAGATTTAGATGGATTTTATATCTCTTTCTTTGTACTGAGCTGAAACAAACCGTCTCCTTCAGGGCATGTCCAAACTGACCACTGAAATCCCCTGTGCTGACAATACAGTATGCTGTCCAAGCACAATATTTTGTCATGCTCAGAACAGTCTCGATTAAGTGCAAGACATTTGAACAATAGACATATAAATCCTCTGTGAATTCTAATTCAGTAGTTGTTGCTCCAAAGATGTTCAAAGCTACTTTCTAGATACAGAATAGAGGATACCTCATTCCCTACTGAGAACATCCACCTGGGTAGATATAGACAATTGCTTGTTCAGTAAACATATGTTAGGCAAATGACTCTGTTTTATTTAACTGCAGTTAAGCAATACTGTTTCCATACTAATAAAATGAGGAGAACTTTCTTTTCTGTTCTGTAGTTTAGTTGTCAAAACAGTGCCTCTCAGCTCTTATAACCGGTAACGCACCAAATCTCTGGGGAATAAAAAAAAAAAAAAATCACATGATCATTTTGTATTGCCACAGCAGTTTTCATTCTGCAACCAAAGTAGGATGAAATTTTAAGTGGTTTCTTACTACTTACCCTAATTTAGTTTGCTTCCTTGTTTTGGAACGTGTGCATTTTTCTTTCTCATTTTAAGACTTTATTTATAATTTTACAGTGGTTTTGCATTCCAATCTCTGAAATGCTTCGGCACACTAATTGTCTTTTACCAGAAGTTAAAACCAAAGCAAAAGAAAAAAAAATAAAACAAAACAAACAAACAGAAAACACTGGTTATAATACTTTGGAATAAGTAATCAGGGTTTTTTGTCTTCATCAATTTAAACAGAACCAAACTTATCACCTAAAAGCACAGTTACCATTACAGTGCCTTCTATGTAAGGCTGCTTACATATTTTATGCTGAAGAATCATTGGTTGAAAAAATTCTAAATTCATAATTCAAGACTGCTCTCTCCCTGCCTAACTGCTTAATCCCAGTCCTGTAGTTACCTGGCTACAATATACAATGTACAATTTACAGTGATGAGTGTAGATGATATGGTTCAATATAGTCTTGCCAGCTTGTTGCTGGTGCTGGTTTTTTGGTTTTTTGTTTAGTTTTTTTTTTGTTGTTTTGTTTTTTTTTTCATTTGTTTCTTTGTTTCTCTTGATATGCATGGATTGTATGGCATACAATCCTACATCTCAATACCTGTTTTGAAGGAACAGTAACATGTTCATTTCTACAACCCTTTTTGGATTGTACTAAACAGCAAACAGAATCACAGAAATATAGCTGTGGTTAGAAAAAAAAAAAAGTGTAAGGGATTGTGAAAGTTATTTAGCTGATAAATATATTATTTATTAAAACAACACTGTTTTACTAGTGATAGGCTACTAATATGAAGAAACTAATTGAGTAAACAAATTGATAAACACTTTTCAACTACATTATGGAACTGCTTGTAAAATGACAACCATTGCACCTCAAATAATGCAGGTGACATCAAACCACATACTCTGATAAAGTGTTAAATGATATCACTAAGATTCTGTAGATTGTTCGAATACATGTTTTTTTTGTTTTGGTTTGGTTTTGGTGGTGGTGGTGGTGTTTTTTTGTTGTTGTTTTTGTGGGTTTTTTTGTGTGTTTTTTTTTTCCATTTCAGAGGGTGGTTTAAAAGGAGGCATGAATTAAGACAAACTCAAGTTACTTTCAGCAGACTGAATCATTGTTCCTCACTGTTCAACCAACAGGTAATCATGGATTGTCATCAGCAAGTGAATGAAATTTCAGACTAGGCTAAAATAAGTATGTGATTCTTTGATATTATCTGACAAATGCAACTCTTCCTGAGGCAAGAAGATACCATACAACTCTTTTCCCATAGCCTACAGAGCTTCAGAACTGTATTTATTATCCTCCTAAAGACACTGTAAGAGTTTCTGAAGTGCTGCAGGAGACAGCAGTAAACATCAGGGGAGGTTAACTCTGCCAGAGCTATCATACAAAACCAGACAGACAGACTCTGATCTCAGTTTCTTTGGAAGAAATCCAACAAAAGACAATGGAGTTATGTTGGATGTGTATTGCTGTAACTGAGATCTGAAACTCTCCTATAGAAGGGTGACCACTTAAGGGTGTCTGTATAAATGAAGTTTGGTACAGTTCTATAGGACTGACTACACAGCAGCAAACACAAAATGGTATCTATTACTGTGTTTATATCTAGTTCAGAATTTGATAGATACTTGAAACTTTGGCACACAACTGCATTTATTTAATGACAGCCTATATTTTCCAAGGTACTTTAATTAGTTACGGGCATGTGAAATCTGTACTTGACCATCTGATGTAATGACATCATAAGAAAGAAAGAAAGAAAGAAAGAAAGAAAGAAAGAAAGAAAGAAAGAAAGAAAGAAAGAAAGAAAGAAAGAAAGAGAGAAAGAAAGAGAGAAAGAAAGAGAGAAAGAGAGAAAGAAAGAGAGAAAGAGAGAAAGAGAGAGAGAGAGAGAGAGAGAAAGAAAGAAAGAAAGAAAGAAAGAAAGAAAGAAAGAAAGAAAGAAAGAAAGAAAGAAAATAGAAAGAAAAAACATTGCTGGAATATTCTTTAAAATTAGTCTGCCAGAACATATTTCTCTTCTGGATTTTTTTTCTATAAATAAGTTGATGGATAAAATGAATTAAAATTCATATATTGTAAAATAAATAATTAATTGCCTAGAATGTGCATGGAAATGCTAAGCTGTAGTGGTTTTTGTTTGTTTGTTTGTTTGTTTTCCCCAGGAATGGAAAATTTGAGGCTGATATTCAAATTCATTTTTCAACCATGTTTATTTTTCTTTGATAATATCCAGGACTAATTTTGTTTATGTATTTTCTGTTCCACAAAACTTCTACTCCCTTTAAACAATACCATATATGGATTGGAGGCAGATCTATTCATCACAAGTATTTTACAGAAAATGGCTATACTCTTTGTTGAAATATGTCATTATAAACAGTTCCTGAAAAATAATAGTGAACAGCTTGTGTTTCATGTACTTCTTTCTTTTAAAAGCAAGTTGAAAATTAAGTCAGCATGGCTTCACAACAATGCTATCTATACATTTGAAATTAATTAGGTAACTGTGAACAAATTTTAGCTATTTAAATAGGTACAATATACAAGTGGGTAAAATTAATTTAACATACTATGGCAAACCTGTTTTCATTCTTGGTCTGGATAAAATTAGAAGTTGCAGTTAGACATCATCAGGTCTTTCTGCATTTCAAAACTGCATAATCCTCAGCAATCTCAGATTAAAATAACACTCAGGCACTGCAACAGTTACAATTAGGATCATGTAGTTCAACAAAGAAGAAGGGAGCAAAATTATCTTTGGAAAACATTTGACATAATTTGGCTGGTACTTCTAAGTGCTAACAAAAGCTACAATGAAACTTAATTTGAACTGAACTGAGAGACAGAAAACATGAAAAGATAATAATGTAGAATGTACTTTGATTTATGCTTGTGGGTTCTTTCAAAACTATGCCAGCTCTAATGGATACCCAAGTTTAAGAAAAACCCATTGCAAATGTACTCTAAAAGTAAAGGCTGTAGGATCTCATGAGTGAATAATGTGGTCCATCCAGTCATTTGAATGCATGTTTCTGTTTCTAATTTGTTTATATTTTTGTTCTCAACAAAACTTGTTTGAAGCTTCTCTCTGTGTAAATATTTGCATGGATTTCTCTTTCCATGCAATGGTTGTAGCATGTGACTCAAAATTATATTTTATTAATTGTCTTTTCATTTTCATGTATTCTTAGATACAGTGATCCCTTCCCATTGTCCTTCTGTCAAGTGGGAAAGAAAGTTTTACTCTATATTCTGGTATCAGGATATGAGAGAATAACTAATGTTTCTGATAATGTTGAAATAAAATAAATATTTATAGTTTAGATTGCTTTCTTCTATTTCTCCCATTGGTTTAGTCTAGTCAAAATTTAGCCTAAATTTTATTCTGTGTGAAATGAACGAGACTCCAAAGTTTTCAAAAATTTAATGTTCAAAACTTAGAAGTGGTTTTAAATATCACATTTTAAAATGTAGTCAATATAATTCCAGCAACTAGAAATAACACCATCCTCATTTTCACTTTCCAGTTGAAGCACTGGAGTTAGTTAAAGAGCTAAAGCATCCAGTCATAAAAAAAAAAAAAAGACATTGTGATGGTTTTCTGCTGAAGTTTAGTTTATCCTGTTTCATAATTTCCTAGTTAGGAGTAAGAAACTTGGGTAGCAAGAGTAAGTTTGAAATAAAGTATTGTTACTTGTGATGGGAAAAGGTAGGCAAGCCTATTTTCCTCCAAAATCATAACAAGGCTCCAAAGTTAGTTGATTACTATTGCCTGGAGACTGGAATCACAAAGGAAATAAATCTTAACTATTAACATGGTTAAACTATCCTCAAGATCTGTTGTGAACCATCTGTAAAATAAATCTGCCTCCCAATTAAATATAAATCTATAAAAAGTCTTAAAAGGTTCACTACCCAAATGAACACACATAGAGCAAACAGATGGAGAACAGTGCCAGGCCACAAAATACATCATACACTGTAAAAAGAGAGCCCGCCAACCTAATTAATTTCCTATATACACTTCCCTGTCCCTTACTTCCCATCCAACTGTTCAGGGGAAGAGCTAGACTTTTCTGCATTCATTCCCTTCAGGTTGGGAAAGCTATTATAAACATTGCCAAAATCTTGGCCTATTTAAGAACTAATCAAGCAGCATGTTATCCTAACTTAGCTAAAAGGTGCAGCCCATTTTGGTCTTTATTCAGTTTCTACTTAACTCAAATTCATGTAGGGTTTATTCATAGCATTTTCATATTAGGCATTCAACTGATATTTAAGCTAAGCAAAAAAATAAAATAAAATACTTTTCAAATACTTAAGAAGTAATTATCACATCTTTGTTGTTGCATGAGTTCATGTTTTTTAATAATTCTTTATATCTCATACCCAAATCCCATTTCAAAAAGAAGTAATGCTAGTAACATAATTTTGATGCTCTTTATTGATTCAGGTTTGAGCCCTTTGAGCCCAGCTGATTTTCCTGCTTGCTTGCAATTGATTAAGACAGAAATGATATTCCAGCTGACCATTTGGTAGTCAATAAGATACAACTTTTTATTGGGTCAGTATATGAACTGCCTGAAATATTATCTTCACATCAGCAAAGTCAGAAAATGAGCCAGAGATGGATCCTGAGTTGAAACCAAGAATACATCTGGCAACTAACCACCTCATAGGTTTCTGTCATGTCCTGTAGAAGAAAAAAATCTTGGAATACATGTGGAAAATAAATGAACTATGAAATGTTATTACCAGTCTGGAATTGCTGCAAAATAATCTCCATTATCTTGGGAAAAATCAAACATTCACAAATATAAATGTGAAATTATCCACACTTTCATATTCATGTACTTACTATACTGAGATGTTAAATGAAAAGTCACTTAAAAGCTTTCGTTTCTAGTGCTTCAGATACTGACCACTAAAAGATTTGTAAGATGATTTACTGTTGTCTAAAAAGACCAGTATTACTCTCCTTCCTTGTCCATGTTACCACCATGTTGAGGACGTTACCACACCACAAAAATATACTAAAACTTTCCCTATCTTTGATTTTTCATAATGCACCCAAGCTTCTTGGACCATTGTTATCCTGAAAACTATCAGTCAGGCAGACATCCAACTGAGAATATGTTCTATTCTAATTAGCACAGAAATGCTTGCAACTTAAGCACAAGCAAATATGCAACAATTTGCTATTATTATAGCAAATATGTCTAATGTAGTGTTGTCCAAAATAAAATCCATATTCGGAGTCAGTTTGTCTGCTACAAATATGATTTTAACTTTAAAAAAATGATGGCTTCCATATGATTCTGGAGATGATCAAAATAGGAAGAATAGGGAAAATAATTGGCTGGAACTGACCTTTTCCTTTCTTCTTGATAGAAAATATTTTAGCAGATGGCTATGGAGGAGGAACTCTTCCAGCACTCTGGAAATGAAGCACAGGAAACTCACTACTTTAACAGCCAGAGATAAATATTGTAAGAGCAAAAGTTTTATTTTGGCTAGTATTAGGGGAAATATCTTTAAATCCCCACTGCAAGTTACTTACCTTAAAGTTAAAAATACATTAGTGAAATAGATCATAATTTAGCAATTATTTGACAGCACTAAAATGACATTTCTCTTCAATGTAGAAATTTGGTTTCTTCCCTGTTCTTAGGCTGAACCATTTTAAGGGAGAAAACCACTCAGAAAGCCTCCTTTGTGGAATGGAAAGCATAGTTCTTTGATGGAACACGGGAATCAGGCTGAACTTGACAGTTTCCTTGGCATAATGCCACAGCTATTGCCATTGAGCCAGGAGAAGGTTGTAGCCAGTGGAAAATGGAAAAAAGATTTTTCTCATCAAGTCATACAGGAGTCTTGATGATATAAAAATAAAATTAAGAGTGAATTTTGCTTTTAGGTATCCAGAAAGTGGATGCATTTCTTCTTATGCTGAATAATGATGAAAAGAGGTCTATTTTAAAACAGAAAACTTTATCTTCTTGAAGATAAGTACTCAAAAAAGGATTGGTATTAGTTGACTAGATTTTCCTTACTGTCTTGGTAAATGAGATCCAGTGTTTCCTACAGTCTTAAACAGATCTCTCTCAGTCAAGACAAAGTTTCCCAAACCCAGATTATTTGTCAAAGTTTGTGAAACCCAGATACAAAGCACTTCAGGTTTGACAAAACTGATGTTTTAAAATTATTTTTTCTTTACCAAGGAAAAATAAATAAATAAATAAATAAATAAATAATACATAAAGCAAAATGGTGCTATTCCATCTCCATTTTCCTAAGAGTGAAAAATTAATACTTCAAATCATATGAGATACTCTGACTGTTTTTTCAACATGCTGAGCTTATTGCAGAATTTTAAAATTAACATGAACAACAATTGCAGTATTTTAAAAGTAACATGAGCACGTATTACAGCCCTACAGGTGTCCATTTTAGGCTGATGTTAAGCAATTCCTTAGAGAATTATACTAAAGGAACTAACATAGATAAGTGAATTCAGTTCAAATTATCACAGCCACAATGACAAAACTGATGGCATCAGGATTTTGTTTGTCTGTTTTGAAGACAGCTTGAAATCAGTCTTTTCACGGAAATACGTATGAAACCTCAATTTCTGATAGTCACATGAAGGTACTAAACCAGTAAAAAAATTATCCAGCCAGAAACCTAATATGTTGCTATGTGTCTGTGTCCTTGAACATAATGCACCATCAGCCCAAAACCTGACTTTCAACTTGAGTATATTTATTGCGTCACCCCAACACAGTTGATGATGCAAGAGCATGATGTGCAAAGGCAGCATTGGACTTAGTCTAACTGACAGGCTACTTCTGCTTTACTATCAGCTTTAATATCAGAGAAGGGCCATTTGAACATCTTAGCTGTCTCTTTGGTCCCCCAAACTCATACTTTGGCATTTGACCAAACAAAGACAGGCTGAGAGAGTAGAGGTTGTTCAGCCTGAAAAAGAGAAGGCACCAGGCAGATCTTATAATTACCTTCCAATACTTAAGAGGGCCTACAGGAAAGCTAGGGAGGAACTCTTTGTCAGGAAGTGTAATGATAGGACAAAGAGTAATGGCTTTAAACTAAAAAATGTTGGATTTAGATTAGATATTGGGAAGAAATTATTTTCTCAGAGGGTGGTGAGGCTGTGGAACAGGTTGCCCAGAGACACTGTGGATGCCCCATCCCTGGAGGTGTTTAATGCCATATTGGATGGGGCTCTGAGCAACCTGGTCAAGTGGAAGATATCTCTCCCCATGGCAGGGAAGCTGTAATTAGATGATCTTTAAGGCCCCTTCCAACCTAAACTGTTCTATGTTTCTACAGGGCAACAGGAAATGGTTCTATAGGTTCTATGACTGAACAATTAACAAGACCAGAATGCAGGAAGGACTTCATAAAGAAAATTAATTGTTTATGTATTGTGTTGTTTTGCTTATTCATAGTACTGGTAGGTTTTCTGAAGCCAGAAATAGGGCTGACTTTCTCACGAGTAAGCAAGCTAGTGGGATGAACTGTGTAGACAATATGAATCCATGGCTGAGTACATATCATTTCATAGAAGGTGGGAAGAAGGAAGTATTATGGAATAAATTAGTGTTAATATCATTAAACAGGGAATGGTCTTCCACTTTTGAGGTGGTAAACCTGGACTAGGATAGGTATGTTTTTCTCTTAGACATCCTCTAACCTGTACCAAGAAATGGAGATTTGAAGGTAGGATGGTGAGCCTATGAAAACTACTTGCACACAGACTGAAACAAGTCAGCTTTTATGGTTTCTTGGAAAAGTTCTTGGATTCTGACTTTGTGTTTTAGATATTCAGCATCTTAGGTGTTTAGCTACTAAGCTACTCTCATGTAAATGAACTGAGTAGATGCGATAAATATAAGAATCAATAATTGCTTAGATGATGAACTTGGGACAGGTGCAGATGTTGTAAATACAGTTCTCTAGAAAATTTATTTTCCCAGAGAGGTTGTGGAGTATCCTTCTTTGGAGATACTTAAAATCCACCTGGATGCAATCCTGCGTAATGTGCTCTAGGTGATGCTGCTTGAGCAGGGGGATTGGACTACATGATCTCTGGAGGTGCCTTCCAACCTCAACCATTCTGTGATTCTATTCCTGCTGCCTAAAGGAATAACCAATTTTAACAGTGGGATTCCTTGTATGATTATTGAAATCTCTGATATGTGTTAAGGACTTTTTCTCTGAAACATTTTGAAAGCTTTTACCTCTACTTGCATATAACTTTTTACCTTGAACTTCAACCATCTCCTATGAATGAAAGCCTTCTTAAAAGTATGAATTGTTAACTTTCCATGCGTAAGCACTGACTTTCTCTGAAAATTTAACAAATTACAATTTACATACCTTCGACTTTGAGAAAATTAGCCAAAATCTCTTCCCATAAGACTTCACTGTTCCTGTAAGGACATTCTTAACAAGAAAACAATGTGAAAAAGTACATTAGTTCACTGTTACTTCCTCGTTATTGCAGGATAATAATTAAAACAAAAGAATCATTGAGAAGGTAACTATCTTAAAACATCCCTCAACAAAAGACAGACCTATATTTCAAATAAGACAGAGAAAAAAGTTACTTATTATTAAAGCAACTTAAAAAACATTAGGGATTATCTTTAAAAACTCAATGGCAGGTGAGATTCTTATAGAACAGAAAAAAGAGCAAACACTCTACCTATAGTAATAATAATAATAATAGAACTAAATAATTATTTAAAAATGAAAAAGAAAGATAAAATTATATAGGTGATAAGGTAGAACACATGAATTCACCAAATATCATGGAAATATATCTCATATTCAGCTTTTAGAGAATAGGGGAAATTATAAGGGAGTAAAGGAAAGGGAAAAGGACATCAACATTTTATCTCCACATATATCAGATGCTGCCTGATATAGCATTTCTAAGAAAGAATGAACAAATGAATGAACCCAAACCTCAGCACAAGACCTGAAAAAACTACAGCTCTAACCAACATATTTAAAACAGATATATATATAAATTAATGGCTGATTTATGACAGCTAAAGATGTTCTCAGTAATTTTGTGTAGGACTCGATTTTGTGTCTCATTAGTGGTTTCAAAGATAAAGTGGTGAGCTTCCTCATAAAACGTTTAGGTTACAGCAAGTAAAAGGCATGCAGTAACTCTGAAGAACTGGACTGAAATGCCAGATGTTCTCATATTGGAGAGTTTGTCTGGAATTAACATAGTAAGTTTCAATATGTATAGGGGCAAAATATTACTCTTTGTGAAGAAACCAAATAATTGGTAGCCAGTAAATGTGCAACAGATTATAATTGCTAAGAAATTACAGTAGAGGGTTTAATAATTTGTGCAAATACATATTAATATATGTATTTCTATTATTAATCATTTCCACCCTCTCATTGTCCCTATACAGTCTCCTGTTTACAATATGAAAATCCAATATTACAAACAAACTGAGGAAAGAGCGGTATATCTGTGGATTTTGTTTTATATAACTATGATATTATTTACTTCAGAGAAGTTTCAGTAAAAATGATCGTATTAATTACTTGTGGCTTGTAGTAGCTTGCAAAAACTGCAAGAGTACCAAAAGATTCCAGATTAATGCAAGTAATTTAATCAATTTTTTGAAGAGTTCCTTAACAAAGAACAGAAACTAGTTTAAGCATGAAGAACATATAAGTAATATTAATATTATTTCCCTAAATTTATGCATGTTTTGTTTACAGCTATTGCAGAATGCTTATTATAATTCCTTTAATTCCAAAGTAATGCAGTCTGGTGTAACTATAGCATTAAAACTAGTAAGCACAACACATTTCAATACAGTTTGAATATTAACTGGTGTCACAGTTTTTCTTCTCACTTGAGACAGTATTCAAATTCCTGTAGTCAGCATAACAAGCAAACAATATAAATGTTCATTATCTCCATCTACTCATTACAGAGAAGGGACATGGCAAGCAACTTCTTTTTCCAAAGTGCTACTTATAAACTTAGTTACAAAGACATATTTAAGACAATTTGGCTTGAAACATGGGAAAATTTGGATATTGCCATCATTATAAATGTGTTACAGTGGAGGATGATAGCACCGTAACAGATGTGAGTCAAACTTTGTGGGCACAATTGACTGTACAGATATTTATGTACATATCGTATGTAAAGCATTTCACAGTCTATGCTTTGACAATCATAAATCATTGTCTGCTCTTTTAGATTTTGACTGGTGATTTTTACTGAAAAAGGCCTTTGTCTTTCTTTGTCTTGGCCCTTTAGAGAGATCTATGTGTGAATAAGACTTAAAGTAAATGCAACTAGCAAATCATGCTATATTAAGTATATATTTCTTGCATTTGCTGTACTGGTGTAAGAAAACATGGCTTTCTCACAATCTATTTCCTTGCATAGGCATCATTTCACATCATCTGATGTGAAAACCAAAGAACTGTTAGGACACTTCCATTTTTTCAAATGGTGAGCTGAATGATGGTGGGTGGAATACCTAACCTAGTCTTGAAATCCTTTGCCTAAACTGCCTGAAAATATTTTCAAAAACCATCCACATTTCTAGAAGTGAAGAGGTGACCATAAATGCTTCACAGACAAATGCCTGAATCCCTGAAAGTGTTATTCTGAGAATTTGTCCAATATTAGTAATCATAAAACTTCCATGAAACTCATTTGATACTTGATTCTGCTAAAGAATAAGAGATGTTGACTAGGCAAATTAAAAACCTTAAACATTTAATGGACATGAGGACACCCTTTCTGAGGAGGATGACACTCCTATGTCAACCTATTTCACTTTGAGGGTAATTAATGGATAAGATGAAATGTAGAAAGATTTTTCCCATTAAAGAAAAATGTGTAAAAATATATATTTTTATAACTCTTTTCAAATTTTCATAAATTAATACCTGCTGAGAAGTCACATTTCTTCCTCATTTTAAAGTTTGTCTGAAAATAAAACAACTTTTTAAATCGAAAAACGTATCCTGCCCACATACCCCTGGTCTTTCTGTATCAGCATTTTGAACAAATAAAATGTTATGTAGAACATAATGATTTTATAAAAATCAAATGTAAGGTTCTTCAGTGAAGATTTCCAAATAAATTAAGAATGCAATTAAGTATTATCTTTTGGACAAACAAACACAACTTACAGAATTTACTCTAAATATGTTCAGTATCATTTCATAATGTAAGATTTTTTAACCAATAACTTTAATACTGTGATAGTTGTAAAGTCATAGGGGGACTGCACAAAGCAATTAGTCTCATTCTTTATTTTTCTTTTGAACATATTTTCTATTACAATGTTAAGTATATATTTCAATGTTGCACATTTTACAGTCTGAACATATCAACTCATCTGTGACTCTTTGTTCATCTACTGACCATACTGTTAATATTGAACACTATTACAGTGAAAGATTGTTTTGTTACAGGGAAGGGAGGGGAGGGGGAAGTGGGGACACGACAACAACAACAACAATGACAAAAAAAAAAAAAAAGCATAGTCTTTGCAAGACTATTTTTATTATTGTTCTCAGAAATTTATAATCTCATTCTAAGATACATAAACATATTATTGACAAGGTGAGGCAAAATCTCACACAGCTTTGATATAAGTAAATATTCTGATGCTTTTTCATAGGATATTGACACGGAAACACATTGTGACTACTATTTGTGCAAATAAATTCAATGTTACCAAGGAAGATAAGAAATTTCACAAACATAGCCATTCGCAAGTGATTATATATTTCACTCTTGGGCTGCATAGTAAGCTGTAAAACCTGAAACAAAGTTATAACTTTGAACAGATTAATACGAAGACCATTACTAGAGTGGGAAAAACAATGACTGCAGGGAAGTAGTATAAAAGCACATACCACTACCTTTTTAAATGGCAAATTGAAAAGCATGTTTACAATTCAAGATAATTAATAAACTACTTAAAAGTAGCAATAGAATCTATGTGTAAACAACCAAAATAAACACAAAATAAAGCAGGTCTTTTACCCAATAAGACAGGGATGATGCATGGTACAAATAGTCATAGTAGGAAGTTTTAAATAGAAGATGAGCAAAGTTTGACTTTCAAGGAACCCATCACATTAGTAAGATTGTGTAGGCTCCAAGTAAAATACACGGGACTGCTACTGTTTGCCTGAGCTATAAAGTGATAGGAAAGAAGCTTAGCCTAGATTGGCCAGAGGCACTTATCTCCAATTCACAGAATTACAGAAATATCCTATATATATATATTAATTTGCTTTACCCTGAATTCAATGTTTTAAAAACTCAAAGACACAGCTGCTAGACAGTTTTGCTTGAAGAAAATTAATAGATTTTAGGAGAGAAATTAAACTTATATCAGTTGTTCTAATTTGCATTGATTATTTTACTAATTGTTACAAAAAAAAAAATGTTATTTTGCATACCAGTGATATGGCAAAGCTCTAGAAAGACAGCCTCAGATGAGTGCATTACAGCTCAACTTCCTCCAAAGTTCTCAATTACCTGAGAAAATCTAGACTCTAATAATAATCTAAGATGATGTACACTAGAGACAAAAGGTTCTCATAGATGGCAATCATCTGTGAACTGCCAGCTCATTTTTCAGAGACAAGTTTGGTTAGAGAGGAGAGTTTCATCTCTCCTTCTACCTTCTTGATGGCAGGATCAGTAACAGAAGAAATTCAAACTTCAAATGAAGGGGACTTGCTGCCATAGGTCTGCTTGCTCTTTAAGCATTTGTCTCTCTTGCAAGAAGAGAAATGGCAAATAAGAGAACAAATTATCTTTTTCCTCTTACAGTTGAAACATACTTGATTTCTTTACAACTTTTATACAGTCTGGGCCTTAGCCCTGTATACATTTATGAAAAAGGCAAAACACTGCAAATCCCACAGTTTTATATGATTCACAACTCTATTCTCAGCATGTTGAACATATATCTGTGAATCATATGCATGTGAGTGAAGTGTCCAGGGAAGGATGCTATTACTAATTAATTTATCTCTCCTACAACTCCAGTGCAATTCATCTCTGAATAGAATGCATGTTTTTTTAATTATTTTTTTTTAACAAATGTCTCATGGTTTGACAGTGTTGGTGAAAATAATGAATACTAACAAAAATAAATGTTAATTTGTGCTTCACACAACTGAAGATGGCTTTCAAAGCTACTGTCTTGTGAACAAAGGAGCGTGATGGGTACACTTTTAGAGTGCCAATTGCAGTAAAAGAGTAACTGAGGTAACACTGTGGTAAATATACCTTCATCTTGCCCATTGCCGCTGCCTCTGCTACTGCTGCTGCTCAGGAAGAGGTTTTGTGGAGGGGCAGAAAACAGAGGAAATAAATAAATAAATAAATAAATAAATAAATGCAATAGAGGAGGGAACTGCACAGGAGAAAAAAAAAAAAAAAAAAAGACCATTGTAATCAATAAGGTATCTGACATTATGTAGGTTTTTTTTTTTGTTTTGTTTTGTTTTTTACAACTAAACTGAAGCTTTGTCATAGCCCTCAATGCCGACAGTATATTATTCTTGAAAATGTAGTGTATGCATTCAGAAGCATCATTAAGAAAGGTCAAGAACATGCTGATGTTGTAGGAAAGCTTGGATTATTTGCTTCTGTGCTTAAAGAGATGTAAATAGAAACAACAACAGCAAAAATATTCTATAATTAGGTTTTCTGCTGGTTTTGGAAGTTGCTTGTTGTTGATCTTTTAATAGAAGATAAAGCCACAGTTTGAAACTATTCATTTGGATTTTCTGCTGTTTAAATTAAAAAATTAGTATTGTTCAAATTCTTTGGTTTTGTCATGTCAACATTTCTCTGCTAGATGAGTAGAGTACATCATCTAACTGAAGTTTTGCAATGTTTAGGCTGTTCTTAAATATTTTTGTTTACAACATAAATATCTTTTTACTATCTGACATGGGAACTTCTGTCCAAAACATGGGGCAATTCTAATAACTAGGAATCTGTCCCTAACACCATGGGATAAGGCACAAGAGACTCTAGAATGACAAGGATAACTGGATAACTGAAAGTGCTGTTTTTTTTGTTTGTTTTGTTGTTGTTTTTGTTGTTTATTTGTTTGTTTGCTTGCTTTTCTTAAACTAGCTTAGATTTGTAGTTTAGCAAGCTGTTCAAGTGAGGTAATAAAAAGAAGGGTTTTTGCTTATGAGAGAGAAAAAGAGAATTTTTTTTTTTCCCTGTTGTTTGTTTTTCTGAAATATAAAGCCGTATCCCTGGCCCTAAGCAAAGCAAATACAGATAATCAGCTGCCTCTGACTCCCAGTACACAGGATATTTGTGTGAAGTCTGTTTCTACTGCAGCAAGAATCCTAACCCTGAGAGGAATACACAGAGTATGCAAGAGAAACCTTTGAGAATTCCAGGCAAAATAATGTTCCCTGATTTTTGTTTCTGTGAGGGTCAAAGACTTTGGAAACAACTCTATAATCCAAAATGATTACATCATATCTCATTTTGGAAGGACTGAGGTGTTGAAACAGGAGGGATGCACATTTTTGGAACACACCCAATTCATTCAAGTGAAGAAATGGCTCCCACAAATCATTAGAGACAGCATTGCCATAAAATTGTGCTAGATTGCACTGTGACTTATCAAATTAATTAATTTTCCTTATTTCAGTGTAACCATATGGGAAGTGCAAATATAATCCAAGCACAGAAACTTAGGGAAAAGGCAAAATTAACTCTAGATCAGGTACCTCTTCACATACAAAGACATAAAGTATTCAAAATACATTTTTATTTTCTCTCTTTTCTGCATACTTGCAGAGAATACATCCTGTAAAAACATATTCTTCAACCTCTTCCTATTCCATCCCTCACTCACACATACCTTCGGCAGCCTCAACAGATGAGAAATCTTGTTCCAAGCAGCAACAAAGAACAAGGGAGACATATTATTAGGAAAAATTGGATGTCAATATTATTCGGTAGATTCCTACAATTTCTGATGATTGATAGTTAGCTCCATCAACTCCCTCTACTACATTTCCATAAACCAGTCAAATAATACAATAAATATAATGATTTGGTTTGGGGTTGGCTTTGTTTTGTTGTTGCTGTTTTTGCTTTTTTGTTGTTGTCGTTTGTTTCTGGTTTTGTTTTTGTCATAAAGGATGTCATTTCCTGACTAGTACTTGTTCCTATATTCTAGCCTTGCTCCCCTTTCTTCTCACAACTTTTTCTTTCCATTCATTTCAGTAATTTCCTATAACATTCAGAAATATTTTGTAATTTAAACCATGAAAAATTATGTATGCTGACTACCCACAGATTCACTCAGTCTCATAGAATTTTCCTTCCTACAATTAATTCACCACAGCTTTTATTCTAAAATGTTTTGGGACAGTCTATCTCAGAATGCACAGTCTATTAGTGATAGCACACTAATGTGTGCTATTCTCATGCCATGCAGGTATCTGGCACCCTATTCCTTTCATGAAGACAGGAAATGATTCTAGAATATATTTTATTGAAGTGCTAAAGAGCTGGGAGAAGATTTTTTCATCTGAAAAATTTTGTTAATAAAGTGCCTGTTTGGTTTTCTGTAGACACAGATACTTGGTGGCTGTCTAAAGCAGGATAATATAACAGAGATAACTCTTACACCTCCAATCATTATGACAGTAAAAATCATATCTTCTGCCTTACAAAGAATAAGACTGGCATATATTGATATTTCAAGCTTAATGTCTTGTTTTCTTCAAAAACAAACACCTATCATCACACTGAGGGGACAGATCTGTAGCTTGTAGTATGCAGGGCACGGTCAAAAAAGTATTTTGAAAGTCCTTTTGCTAACAAATATAATTTATTATGCTAGAGTTGCAAAACTGACTCACTCACAGACACCCTTCTAGTTGCTTTATATATTTCTTCTCCCTGTCATATTGAAATCCATTTTATAGTGAATGTTGTTTATTCATCTTCAGTGTTGCCGAGGCTGTCATAAACATGGTAAGATTAAAAGTGCTATATTTCAGCCCAAAGTTAGCAAAAGCCCATGACTCAGAGGCATCTCAGATTGTAGCTATAATCCACCTTTCCCTTTTTCAGTTTTACTGGATTAAAAGTTGGCTACTGCATTTGATGCAACAACACTGAAGCATACACATTACTCTTTGCACTGATACGATAGCTCTCTTTTTGACTACACTACAGATTTTGGTTATAGTGAGAGCTCAGGTTCAGGTAAAACAAATTTGGTTTCACTCATGATATGGTTGAGCTAGCAACTCTTTTGTTACCCTTGGGACCAAGTTTTTAAAAAATCATTTATCTTTGTACATACTTGGGATGCATCTTGTGTTGCAGAGCCAGGGTCTCTGTCATTCACAAATACTAGTTTCAGGAGAATTTACAGACTCTTAATTGACTAATGTGACTTATGCAAGAAGGAACCTCTGGAACATTCATGAGTCAGTTCCTGGTCTCCTGCAGTTTGTAACCCAACGTTTAAGAAAAAAAAATATATATATATATATATACATTCATTTCATATTGGATTATAGGTAAAAGTTCCATAATGACTATGTATCAAGTCAACCATCAGTGCTAAGGGGACACAGCAACCTCCAGCACGGAAAAAGATAACTTTCTCCATAATGTAAGCATAATTGATATAACCTTCCAGAACTGACATTATGGCAGACAGTGGATCTGTTCATTATATGTAAATGTACATGTGTTAATCAATAAAGTGAACTGATGTCTAACTTCAGACCAGTCAGTACTATTGTAAGGTGCTGAGCTGTAAATAATTCTCTTTTAGCTGGTGTCTTAACACAAATACACATGAAGAATTTCAAGGGCATATTACATTTACAATTACATAGACATATGGAGAAAATAGAAAATCAAGAATATAAATTAATACACACATATATATATACACACATACTTATGTACTTTGTAATCCATGGGAAAAAATTTAAACTAGTGCTTGAAATTCCTCTAATGACCATATTTTTATTGCAAAGTCAGAATGCTGAACCATATGATTTATTTGAACAGTTGCACCTAGAAAAAAAAATAAAATAAATGAACATACTTAGTGAGTTGTACATTAAAATGTTCTGTGAGACAAGAAGTGTACTCAATATCTCCAAGAGAAACACATCTGTTAATGCCAAGATGCTATACAAGAATGTTTGAGAAATAGAACTTCAGTGTCTGGGGAACTTCATTCTGTAAACGCCAAATGTGAATCATTGCTCAGATCTGCAGGCAACATTTGCTTTAAAAGACATGTTGTGCTGTAGTCTTGCATATAATTTAATATATATATATATCCATTTGTTATCTGAAATGCGCACCTTTGGTTCTAAAGTTCTCTTCAAGCAAATTCACTTATTAAGGAGATTCTTCTGATATTTCAGATATATATTTATATAGACTCATAAGAAAATAAAATTAACACTAGACTTTGGGGAAAAATAGGATATAGATTGTGACTATTTCAGTCTTTTTTAGAATAAGCAAGCATTTAGCATTAATCATATTTTAGTGAAGTGATTGTCCCCCTGTACTCAGCTCTGGTGAGGCCGCACCTCAAGTACTGTGTTCAGTTTTGGGCCCCTCACTACAAGAAGGACATGGAGGTGCTTGAATGAGTCCAGAGAAGGGCTACGAAGCTGATGAAGGGTCTGGAGAACAAGTCTTATGATGAGCGGCTGAGGGAGCTGGGACTATTTAGCCTGGAGAAGAGGAGGGTTGGGGCGACCTTATCGCACTCTACAGGTACCTTAAAGGAGGTTGTAGCAAGGTGGCGGTTGGTCTATTTTCTCACGTGCCTGGTGACAGGATGAGGAGGAATGGGCTAAAATTGTGCCAGAGGAGGTTTAGGTTGGATATTAGAAAAAATCTTCTTTACTGAAAGGGTTGTTAGTCACTGGAATAGGCTGCCCTGGGAAGTGGTTGAGACACCATCCCTGGAGGTCTTTTAAAGACATCTAGATATAGAGCTTAGGGATATGGTTTAGTGGACGACGTGTTAGCATTAGGTCAGAGGTTGGACTCGGTGATCTTAGAGGTCTCTTCCAACCTAGACTATTCTGTGATTCTGTGATTCTGTGATTTATGATACAGAGAATGTCTTCTGCTTTTCTGTAGAATTTTATATATTTTAAAGATTTTTAAATAAATTCAGTGCTCAGTACTGGAACCGCTGAGCCATTATCTTTCATTCCTCCATGTTTTGTGTACATAGAGTTTGTGTGTCTGTGTATATATATACAACTATATATGAATATTGGTGTATGTATATATCCGTTGCATGAAACAACAGAACAATTTCATTCTTTCTTCACCATTGCAGAGCCAGTATGGGTGCACTAACTACAAGTGAGAGCCTACCCATGTAGGTCTGTGAGAAAGTCATGATTTTATTTTACTAATTCTTCAGCAAAATGTTAATTATGAGTAACTGCCTTTACAACACTAGGTCACTCTGCATTAGTACAATGCAAAACTGTCTTTGGGTTACCATTGTGTGTACACCTCCACTGAAATTAGAACCAAGACAGATTTATTCTCTAATGTGTTATTCCAATTTATGTTCTAACAACTTACTAGAGCAAATTATGCAATAATAACACCCAAGGTCCAAATTAACATGGGAAAGTTTTGTTAACAATACAGTTAAATGTGTTATACTGCTGTCCTAGATAAAATGTTTCATTGTCCCCCCGATAACCCTCTGGGTTATGAAAATTTAGTTTTCCAAGCAAGAAGAATGTGGGGTGGGTGTGTTATTGGCATCCTGGTATCTGTGGAGGGGGGAGTATGATATTTATGAGGAGGGTCTGGCTCAGACAATGGGAGAGGCTTTTGATAAGTCCAATGACCATGCAGTGAGAATGGAGATAAATACAGGTAAACATTCACTGCATTTCTCTGCTCAATGATACCTTTAGGAAAACAACATGCTGCTGCGTACTTCCACCCTCCCTTTTAAAAGGCAGTTTGCCTAGACAGTGAATTGCATAACGTGTAGAAAACCTCGTTTCTGACAGTCATACGGTTGCTATTGGTGAAAACATACGTAATATTTCAAAATCCCAGATAAGCCTAGACTATGTGTTGTCAGTCTTATTTAAGGAAGTCTCAGATTAGCATCAAGCACTTTGAGTTTAGATGTCCCAGAATATAATCAAGTTGTAATGACTCCAATCCTTGGCACATCCCAGTGTTCATGTCACAGTCTATGGAACAAAAGAGGAATCCTAAGGAGATTCAACATCCTAGTTAGTTCAGCAACAGGTTTGTGTTATATCATCATTTCCTATTTGTTTTGTCTCATTAGGAAAAAATGAGGAGATAAAATAAAACTGCATTAACAGACTGACCTGTGAAGAAAAGCTTACGTTAAGTAACCCTGGTCATTTATTACTCACATTAAGACTCCTGTCAACATCCTTGGCTGAGTCATAGCTGGAGAAGTAAGCTCAAGTTTTCAGTCCTTGTTTCTTCAGAAACGCAACTCTGTGGATCTTGGTGAACTATAATACAGAGGAGAAATAATTTTAAAGGGATAAGGCTGTTTGAAGGGAGCATATCTAATTATGTTCCCCCTCCTCCCTGCTGATATTGTCTTCCTCTTTCCGTGAATGTTTAAACCTGAATCCTGAATTCCTCCTCTCTTCAAGTCATTAGTGAAGTCAGAGCAAGTCTGTGTACTTATGACTCCTAGTCCTATGCTTTAAGCAAATTTAGATCCATAACATCACTTCATAGTCTAATTTATAAACACTTCTATGGCTCTGAAAATACCTAGCCTCAAGAATCATTTTAAAAAGGTAAACTGTATAATCATAGGATAGGCATATATATTTTGTCCTATGTTTAAAATTAACAAAACACATACATTAAAACAAATTCTGGCAGACACCCTAAGTCTTTGAAACATCTGAATTGTTTCATTGTGGTTCCTTTACTAAGGAACACGTATTTCTTCATATTACTGGAGAACAGGCTATGGGAAAAATTGTGAAGCATTTTACTTGGTAAGTTTAAAGTAGCCCAAATCAGTGAGCTATTTGTTACTTTAAATATTTTGTAAAGTAAATATAAATATATATACGGCTAAAGCTTTCCATTGCAACTACCAGAATTTAAAATAAATTACAGTGTTACAAAACCCTGCTATGACTCTTATCAGATCTTATGTACACAGATTTAATTTTCTACATGTGTCCAACTGTAGCCACTCTGCAAATAGTCTTGCTGACTATAAGATCCTGGGGACAGCATAGGCTTTGCTTTTGGAGAAAACTATTTGTCAGCAAACTGCAGTGTTTTGCTCTGTATCATTCCTGTTCTTTATGAAGGATTCAATGGCAATCAAAATACCTTGTACTGAATTAAACCAATATTAATACTGTTATTATTTAAAATTATTATTATATGTTATTATTAAAAATAAATGTGTATGGTAAGTTCTTTTATTTAATAATTTTCTGAAAGTAAGCCATCCACATCTACATCATCTATTTCTTTAGCAATTGTTTTTTGATATGAGTGCAACTGATCCATATAAAGCTATTTGTACAGTAATAAAGCATGTGGAGATCTAGCTGGAATGTGATATATTAAGTTCAAAATTACATTGTTCAGCTAAATTACTCTTGACATACGTGAGAGCACTGACACTGAAGTTGGCTGGGATTGATCTGCTATGGTTGAATATATATATAATACTAAGGTTGAATATATATATAGTACTAAGGTTGAAGCCACAAGGGAGAGAAAAGTAGAAGAATGAAAGCTTGCACAACCAGCTTTGATTAATATTATAGCAACCATAATATTAGATGGCAAATGATTTTTGAGATCATTTTGAGATGTTTTTTCTTCTTTCTTTGCAAAAGAAACCAGTGTCTCAGTGTTGTAGAATCCTGTGCAACACAGAGGAAGAAATGGACTTACAATTTGGTTTGCTTTTACAAGTTTGTCATATAATGTCCATATTGAAAGCTTAAATGACAACCATTTCTAGGTGTACAGGGAATTTATCACTAAAGAAGTAATTCCTCTAATATTCAAGAGAATTTTCAGATAGGAAATAGTTGAAAAGTGGTTTTTATGGGTATTATACTTAAAATTTAGGAAAATTGAAGGGAAAAATATTAATTCAATAACCAAAAATATATTTTCAGAAAAATCACAGTGTCTATTTACTGTGGACACTGAAAGACCTCATTTCACGCTTTTTTACAGCTCTGGGAAAGGAAATAATCTTTCCTCACATTTTGCTAATTAGTAAGAGATTTTGCCTGTAGAAACTCATGAACTATAACATTAATGCATGATACATCAACTTTTAGTGAGTTATTCTATCATAATATTAACTTATTGATATGTGCTATAAAAGTACACAGTCATTGAATTTTTTTATATTTACACAAGGATTTTATAGCAGTTTTATTTGTTATACAATTCAGATTCTTGTTCCCACTTTGAAAGGTAATATCTGTAAATAAATGCCAGTAATATTTTCAACATTTTCTAAGACTTTGAAAATTATGGATTTTCTATAAAAGAGTATTCATAGTCTGAGCTTACTAGTTACACTTTTAACCACAACAACGACAACAAACAACCACAGTTGATTTGACTCCCAGGAAGAACAATTTTCTTTTTTGTTTGTTTGTTTGTTTTGTTTTGTTTTATTTTCAACAGAAACTGGGCAATAAGTAAAAAGAACAACTTAGTTACATTTTTTCATAGCATATGTAATATTTCTTTTATTTTCCTTTATTATAAATTTTTATTTTGCTGTATTTGTTCATGGTTTAATGCCTATTTATTTTTCTTTATTATGCAGCAGACAATAGTTGTGCTATAACATATTTATTGAATTAATATTGGCTTTATTCATTTGGCTTACATCTCTCCCTGCAATAACCTAAACCCTAGCTGAACAACAAAGCAGTGAAATGTTCCCTGGCTTATGAATTCAAAATGCTATCCAGACTTCCAAATTGAGGACTTGATACCAGGACTACCCTGACTTCAGATTCCTCTCCATAAAATGTGCCATCTCAACAAGCACAGGCTGTGGTTTGACGATCATGTCATATCACACACACATAAGAAATTTCAAAGGTAATGAGGAGCTAAATGATGACTGGAGTGCATATTCTCTATACAGAACCATTTCACAATATTTTTATTGGTAATGTACAGGATATTGGCTAACACCTATCAAAAGAGACCAAAATTTCCATGAGGCTGATTCAGGTGATATAGAAAAGCTATTCCCCATACTTGTCCCTGTAAGACAGCAAAATGGACACCTTAATTCTAGAATATCTTCACAGTTTTGTGAGAACATGAGACAGGGTTGCCATACAGTAGATTCACTGACTATATATGGAAACAAAGAATAAAATCTGTAACTAGTGTGCTTTTCACCTAGTCTAAATTGAGTTAGGCAAACTGTACGCTTAAGTGCCTTCTCCTTCTAGTGGGAATTGCAGGCTGCATTCTCTCCTGCATTTTCCTCTGCACTTTTCCAGCAACAGCAGCCACTGCTGTTGGTTAGGTTCAGGCCAAAACCACCAGACCTTTGGGAATAGGTGCAAACCCCATCCCTAGCAGGATTTATTCAAAATGGTATACAAACCAGTGCACATTCCTGGCCATTTGGAAGGTGTTAAATACTAAAGTAAATGAGACAAATTAACACATTAATTTGATTCACAATTTACAGTATTTTGTCTGTCACACATTTAGAAAGAGCAGTAGAATAAGGAATAAACCACATAGTGTGCTCACTTTTATCTGTGCAGACAGAGAAGAGAGTTTTTCAGTGTTTCCCCTGGTTTAAATTTCCTAAGGAATGTACATGCTGTTATATTCTTTACAGTATTTGCAATCTTATTTACATTTAGCCTAGAGACATGCTTACTTGTTCAGTTAAACTTCAGGCCTTTCCAAACATGTAGGGAATGGACCACCCTGCAGGTAGCCCTTGTATTTTTGTTCTAAAACCAGCTGTGAAAAGCTCTGGATGCTGAGCATACATTTATCCTGACAGATGTCCTAGAATGTTCAAGCACATAGACAGTTATACTCTACTTTTTGTTTATTACAATGTATTATAGCAGTCATCAAATGCTTCTTCTACTCCCCAATCTAGATCTTGGTTGTTGTAATTCAATTACTGTTTAAATTGCTACATTTTCTGATTGTAATATACACCAGATGTAGCTTCCAGGTGAATCTATTTTATTTGACTTTTAAACCAAATACATAAAAATCTCATGTAACAATATTAACTCAGCCTAAGCAAAGGAGACATACAGAACATAAAAGCCTTAATTGTTATATGTTTTGATGTAAAAAAGGTGAGCACTTCTTAGAGACAACAGAACTAGATATCATAGAGGCATTTCAGTGTTTCTGTTAGGACAGTTATATTTTAGCAGTACTTGTAATATTTCAGTGATAGCTGAAAAAAAGGGGGAGAAAAAAGAAAAGAAACGAAAAGAAAAGAAACGAAAAGAAAAGAAACGAAAAGAATGAAAAGAAAAGAACGAAAAGGAAAAGAAAAGAAAAGAAAAGAAAAGAAAAGAAAAGAAAAGAAAAGAAAAGAAAAGAAAAGAAAAGAAAAGAGTATTCCTGTTTACTCAGTAGCCTTGCTCTGTGGGAAAATCCTGGCTGGAATTAGTACAGTCCAAAGTTGTGAAATACCCATTGGTTACTTGCTCATTTATGTTCTTTCTGAGGACAGTAAGCAGAATAAATCTGCTGAAACTCTCCTTTGGATAGAACAGAAAATGTAGAGAAACAGAGACAAAGGAATGAAAGAGCACAGGAAAACAGCATAAAGGCAAGCTGAAGAGCTATAAAATGACAAAAATATGACTGTTGTTTGCTGATATAACAGAATGAGCAAGCCCGCTGAGGCACTTGCATGTATAACGTCAATGATTTGGGATAACATTAAATGCTCTCCCATTCTTATTCTCCTGATAAAAGTATGTATATTGACTGTGCTACAAAGAAGCCCACATCTAATGCAGATTATTTGAGTTTTGGCGTGCTGTACATTTTTCCTATTAGTTTAAAAGAGAAATGAAAATCAAACATTTAAGTGCACTGCCGCAACTGATTTGAGATATTATGGATGTTGTCTCTGGTGTAACTGCCCTTGTATTTACAGCTGGAATTTGCTCAATTTATATTAACAAAAACTAGATTGCTTAACATTTACCTTAATCAAACTCATGAGCCAAATCACTAGTGAATACTACTAAGCTCTTCAACTCATAACTAATAATACCTTATATAAAATAACAACAGGAGACAAGACTTAAGAGAAATATTCCCCAGGTCTCTTTCTCTGATCACTAATGAATGTGCTATTAGTTAACTAATAGTTAAGGGCTGTTAGTGGCTGGATTTTGTTCAATAAAATTTAAATCATGCTTTTTCAATATAATGTAAACTTGGGGAAAAATGGTGCAGTTTATTGTTTCAGATTTTTATGTTGATAACAACCAAATGAATAAGACAAACTTAAAAAAAAATGTTGACAAGGAACTGATTAACGTTGCAAGCAAAAAAGCTGATAATGATATTACAAGATGAAGAATGACTTAAGAGATGTATTTTTGAGACAAACTTTTCTCTGACCATTTTTCTTTTATTTGCAGCAGAATTGAGGAAATTGGATGACTATAAAAGATTATTTTTATATAAGTAGGGTAGAAATCGTATGCCAAAAAAGGAAAAAAGAAAAAAAAAAAAAAACAAAAAACAAAAAACAGAAATAGACTACAGTTAAAATATTAATTTATTGTTATTTAATATTTCCATTTTTAATAATTTTCCAACCTTCATTCAGTTAACTTCTAGATTTATTGTCATAGTACTCTAGAACTCTAGAAGAAACAGATATTTCTCCCCTTCTAAGGTGAAACTCAAGAACCAGATCATGTATCTTCTATCTTTTTCATATTCTCTATTCTGTTCCCCCTTGGGAATTGAATGAGGTGATATGAGGTGATAGATAAGGCAGGGACTGGAAGAATGATGACATGCCCAGTGTAGAAGAAGATCAGGTTCAAGAACTTCTAAGGAACCTGAAGGTGCACAGGTCCATTTGACCTTATGAGATACCTCCACAGGTCCTGAAGGAACCAGCTGCTAAGTTTCTTTACATCTTTGAGAAGATGTGGCTGTTTGGTGAAGTTCCCACTGAATGGAAGAGGGGAAACATTACCTCCATTTTCAAAAAGAGAAAAAAGGGGGACCCAGAGAACTACAGGCTAGACAGTCTCACCTCTATACCTGGCAAGATCATGGAGAAGATTCTCTTGGAAACTATGCTAAGACACATTGAAAATAAAGAAGTGATTGGTGACAGCCGACATTACTTCACTGAAGGGCAGATTGTGCCTGTCAAATCTGGTGACCTTCTATGATGGGGTTACAGCATTGGTAGATAGGGGAAGAGCAACCGACATTATCTACCTGGACTGGTGCAAAGCATTTAACTCTGACCCACATTGGTTATTTGTCTCTAAACTGGAAAGACATGGACTTGACAGGTAGGCAATTTGGTGGGTAAGGAATTGGTTGGATGGTCAGGTTCAAAGAGTTGTGGTCAATGGCTCAATGTCCAGCTGGAGATTAGTAACAAGTAGTTTTCCTCAGGAGTCAGTACTGAGACCAGCACTATTTAATATCTTTGCTCATGACATGGACATCAAGTGTAACCTCAGCAAGTTTACCGATGACACCAAGCTGTGTGGTGCAGTTGACATGTTGGAAGGGAGGAAAGCCATCCGGGGAACCTAGACAGGCTTGAGAGGTGGGCCTGTGCGAACCTCATCAGGTTCAACAAGGCCAAGTGCAAGGTCCTGCACCTGGGCCAGGGCAATCCCAAGCACAAATACAGGCTAGGTGCAGAATGGATTGAGATCAGCCCTGAGGAGAAACACCTGGGGGTGCTGGTTTATGAGAAGCTCAACTTGCGCCAGCAATGTGTATGTGCAGCCCAGAAAGCCAACCACATCCTGGGCTGCATCAAAAGAAGTGTGGCCAGCAGGTTGAGGGAGGTAATTCTCCCTCTCTACTCTGTTCTTGTGAGGCCCTGACTGGAGTACTGTGTTCAGCTCTGGGGCCCCCAGCACAAGAAGGACATGGACATATTAAAATAAGTCAAGATGATCAAGGAACTGGAGCACCTCTGATAGGAAGACAGGCTAAAGAAGCTGGAGCTGTTTAGCCTGGAGAAGAAAAGACTCTGGGGAGACCTTACTGTGGCCTTCCAGCACCTAAAGGGGGCCATCAGGAAAGCTTGAGAGGGACACTTTTTCAGGGAGTGTAGAGATAGGACAAGGAGTAATGGCTTTAAACTAAAAGTGGTAGGTTTAGATTAGATACAAGGAATAAATTCTTAATTTAGAGGGTGGTGAGGCACTGGAAGAAGTTTTAGAAAGAATCAGGGGATGCCCCATTCCTGAAAGTATTCAAGGACAGGTTGAATGCAGCTTTGAGCAACCTGTTTTAGTGAGAGTTGTCCCTGCCCATGGCAGGGGTGTTAGAACTAGATGATCTTTACGGTCACTTCCAACCCAAATCATTCTATGATTGTATAACATCTCAGAGGCTTCTAAATCTGTTTACTTAATAAATTTGATGCTACTGGCTCATGTTTCTAATGCATGAGATTAGCAAAGTTAGAAACCAATTGTGAGAAATTATTAAATAGAGTCAAAGAAGAAAAAAAAAAAGTCTTGTGTGCATTAAATGTATTTCTCTTCTTAGTTCATGGAGACGTGATACAAAATAATTTCTTTTCACACTTTCCATTTTAAAGACTTTCAGATATTTGAACTGAAATTCAGTTTTGGAATATAAACTACTTAAATACCATTTCTAACAAGGATAGTTAAGGGGCAGAAGTTACTGGCTTGATCTGAATTTGATGTCTATCCAATTCTATCATGTCATGAAGAAGTGACACAAAAAGAAGCAGAATAAGAAAAAAAAATCTTGATTCTTTCTAGAGAGAAGAGAGTGTTGAGCTAAATATATCAAAACTATATCAGGGTAAAACATTGAATTTGATTTTCTTCATCCGGTCTCATAACAGCTCAGAAGAAAAACTTACAGATATAAAACTTAACATTTATCCTAAACAAAATAATAATAAATAGTTTTATTTATCCATCATACACTTCTGTTACCGATAACATGTGCATCTTGATCTCTCTTAAAACAATCTCAAAATGAAAAATATGGTGTTTCTGTGGAGAGAAGGAACAAAAATTTGAATTAGCTTAAGGGTTCTGGAAAGGAGAGGAGAGGAAAGTAATGGAAATTTTAAGATGCTAGAAAAATGCATTTTAAGGTAAACATTTTCCTTTAGCCTTTAAAGAAGTTGTATATCATTTACATATTTTTTGTATTCAGCTCAGTGATTCATGGGAGAGTTGGAGGAATAGTCTAGGAATTATATTATATGATATGTTCATCTGACTCTTAGCTTCCACTCTGGTAGAGTAAAACATTTTTTTTGTTCTCTGTTGTCCTGCAAGCAATATCAGAGGTTTAAATCTAACCTGTCAGTATTAAATTGAAAAGAATTCAGTTCATTCCTGAATATCTCCTTTAATGAAGAAAATTGAAGATTTCCTTGAAGGGAAGGAAAGAAGGTAGAAAAGAAAAGGACAGAAAAAAGGAAATAAATTAATATATTATGTAAAAACAGATCTTGGACTCTTCAGTGCCAGTGTAGGAGTAAAACATGGTTAATTTATAGAGGCAGGTATATACTTTCATTGTATATCTTGTTACTTAAGAGTGTGTGGCAGATCCAATCTGCTCTTAGAGTCACATTAAGCATAGGATAGACATCTAAGTTCTTTGTGGCACTAACACTAAAAGTTAGGTCTTTGAGAAATGGATTTGCAACAGTTTTTAGGATGTGATACCTAACTGATACCTAATGCAATCAAGAAGAAAAAAAAAAAAAAAAAGCCAATTTTTGAAATCTTGTCTTTTTTTTTTTTAAGTTTTACCTACCTAAGTTAGGTAAAACGTTGAGGCTGGTATTCAGAGATAAAAACTTCATCCTTGACTGAAGTCTTTAAATGATCCTTTTTGAAAATGGAGAATCTCTTTATCAATTTCAAATACACCTTGAAGCCATGGTGAGGCTTGCACTGCGACCCATGAAGTCAGAAATTAGTATAGGTAGAAAATACCTGCTGTGGACAATGAGCTGGAGGGAAGTCTTGGTGGTACTGATGAGAACAGCACAGGGCCAGACCAGGAAGGAAAAATTAAGACTTTCACCACAGTAAACAGTTTTCACACACACATTTGTGTGTGTGTTCAGGTTCTGCATCTTGTGCCCTGCATTGACTTCACTGTCTAAAGAAACCCAGGAATATGAACTATATCACCTGTCTTTTTTGTCACTGCAACTTTGCAATAAGCAATCTGTAAACTCTCTGCTGCTTGCTCTCAAGCTGCAAAGATTCTCAGTTCAAAAATGGAAGAATTAATGGTGGCCCTACCTTGGAGGGACAGACCTGTGTAGTGAAAAATACAGTTTTGATCTCATCAGCCTATGTTCTGGGAAATTCCTAGTCCATCATCATAGAAGATGGGGTTCCAGCAGTGTGTTTTTGAATTCAAGTGATCATGTTGTTCTGCTTTGGGCGTAACTCAGGTGGTTTTACTATGGATTGGGAATAATTTGAGCATGTTTGATAGAACTGGACCCAGAGGGAATTTAAGCACAAGGTTATTTAACTGGTGAATCCTACATTTTTTTTAGAAAACATAATTCTTCAGCTCATAGACAAGGAAAGGAATTATGGATATACAAAATAAAAGTAACAGAATATTACTCCTTTGGTAAATATATTGCTGCCTGTTGAACTTTTCTTGCCTGAATGATGACATGGGACATCTGTGAATCACTGGCTTCAGCCTGTATATACCAAGTTAGAAAGTCTTCAGCTGAAATAATTCTCTGCATAACTGCTAGTATAAGTGTTCACATATGTGCTTTTAGCCCATAGCATGTGTTTACTAATGCAAAATTAGTGTAACCTCCATTCTTTCCAGTTGAAGGTAAATTCTATTATTTTGCCCTTACAGATGGCTGACAGTTTTCTCCTGGAAAGTTATCATAACTCAGATGATATATGACAATTTGCTAGACTGTGATAACTCAATTTTACTCCTGCACTTGTGGAATAAGGCTGCCAAATTGCTGTCCGAGTTCCAGAGAAAGTGAATATGTATTATTTTAGTTGGCTATTTGCTTCTGCTTCCTATTTTATAAAAGAAGATTATTGCTTCTCCTTCCCACACAATACTGTAAGAATAAAATCTGCTAATCATTAAGAAGGAGGATTCAGTCATTGACTGATGATGATTTTAGGAATATAATGTTAAATTTAGTGCACTTCTGTCAAGTTTTATGCTGAGCTCTGCTCTAGTTATATATATAAGTTTGTGCATGTATATGTCCATAGGTGTATACGTATAAACAAAATTATGGACTGTTTCTCCTTACATCATCACATTTCATCATAAGAGAAAATATCATTAGTGAATAAATATTTTTCATTATGATATCCAAACTATGTATCAGATTCTGTCCTGATAGGAAATTTAAACATATGTTTTGTAAGAAATGTATTTATTATTTTCAAAAATAAAATATATATGTATATAAATTGTATTTCTATATTTAGCACTGGAAAGTGGAATTTAAAGGTATGTTTCTCAAATTAGTATCTTGCTAATCTTTCCCAGGGATTCTTTTGCTTATTAGAACCATGGAATGGTGGGACCGAGTGACATGCTGGCTATGTGGCTGCTCACAGAGACAGGGACAAACCACCTGGCAGACTAGTAAGGAAAATGAACATTGAAAATTTGGTGAAGTAAAAGCAGACAATCAAGTCTGCAACTTATCTCACAGGTAAATAAAGAAAATCTGATCCTCAATATTCAATACATTACATTCAGATAACTAAAATTGAACAGCATATGAACAGTGTAAATGATAACCAATATTAATCTGTTTCACAGCAGGAGTTACTACTATCTTGTAACTCCTTATCAGAAAATAATTTCTAATTAAAAGTGCCTCATTTGTGTTTCATTTAAAAAGAAAAAAGCTTTCTACTTCTGTAAAATGTGTGTTTTTTCCTCTTTATATGATTTGGGTCCTGCCAGATTAAATAATAAAAAAAAAAAATAACACTGCAAAGCATGTTTTATTTTAAATTTTGAAGGAAGAATCTCAGCCTAAACTAACAGCACTTTTATTTTGCCTTAATTGGCTTTTGGCTTGTGGAGAAAAAATATAGGCATATGTTAAACTACCGACTGAAGATGTTTCTTTATTTCTTCCAAACGTAGCAATGGCAGGAAGACGAAAGAACATGGATCAGAAGAATTCAAGTTACATAGAAATAAACTGTCACTTTAATTCGAGACTTAAATAAGTAGTAGAATATACCTTCACTCCTTCAGGATTAGTCTAACTAAAGAAGTGATCTCGTACTGTCTAGTACCAGAAGATTATTATGTTTAAGTGACCACTTATATCTTTGATCCAGACATGTATAATACTCTGCTTTTTTCAACTGTTCTTAATTTACTCCTTGTCCGTCTATTAAGAAGCAGTAATTCATTGAAGTTTGTTCTATTTTTCAATAGAGTACTAAGGATTTCTTCCCTTTCCTCCATTTTCTTCATTGCTTGTTTTGAGAACTAGGAAGGAGATAAAAACCCTGACTTTGCATAGTTATTTGCACCTGAAGCAGAAAATAAGTGTGAGTCAGAGAACTTAAACTTTGTGTATTTTACTTCTATTTTTACTAATAATATGTTTTGCAGATGCTTGCTTTCTGTCTGCTATGTGTTTCAGTCTCATAAAATGCTTTCAGGAGCATGGTAAGGTCCCACTACTAGATACAGCCTATGGAATAGAATCCTTCTGCCACTACTTCTGACACAGAACAGAATTATATTTCATTTCTTGTTTCATTTTAATAAATTCTTCATGAATTCTTGGTTATTTCATTTTTAGTACATTATAATATTTTATCTTGGATTTCATTAGGTTTTTCTGAATAATTTATTAATGTATATGTAAGTAGATATAATTCTATAGAGGCTTACTGAAGTCACTAAAAATTATTGCCCATTTTCATCCTGCCTTTTTTTTTTCCTTCTCACTTTTTTCATTTCTGCTTTGAAGCCATATGGCAATATTTTAAAACATGGAGTTTTCTATTTCATTTTATTTCTCCTTCATTCTCTCTTATTCTGTCACATGCTATAAATGCTCACTTTCAAGAATGTTCTGATTTCATTATAGGATTTATTTTCTCCATCTTGAAAGACTGTACAGTATACAGTACAGTAAAATCTTTGTATGTATAAAACAGTGCATAAAACATTCCCTCCCTAAAATTGTAATTTAATTATCCTAGCAGAAATAAAATATAAATTTAATATTATCTCATAATGTACTAGAAATCATTACAGAAAAGGAGGAAGAATACTTCTGATTCTTTTCAGATATTGTGTTTATGTTGTGGAAGTCACAACCATCTTGTACTGGGCATTGCTTAAAGAATTAATGACCATTTGGCATTAATGGGTTTCACATTCACCTTGGACAATTCATTCTTTCCTTAATTCATTATTCTTCAGAAAATGCACTGAATTTTGATCACTACTGCTTAATTGATAAGCAGTAATATTCTAAAATTCTAATAAATGACATTTTTAGAATGTTCTTTTATATACAGTTCTAAACCTGCAAAGTAATCTCCAAATCTCTTCTCTCACTTCAGGAATCTGTTCCAGAGTTCTGCTAGTCAGTATAATAAAGCAGTTGCTTCACTGAACCATCGGAAGAGCTTAGCATTTCAGGAATACACATGATGTGAAAACTAATGTATTTTAATTGTTAGGGCAATTATATTGCCTATTTATTGGTGTATTTGGCCTTTTTGTACTACTTAAGCATGTGATTAAGCTGTTATCCACACAGTAGTTGCAAATATAAAATCACTCAGCAGTCAGAGATTCAGAATTGTTAAAAGAATACTAAACATTACATTTGGTAATACAGATCCTTGTGGTATTTTGAAAAACACAAAAACGATTAGATATTCATGTATCTTTCTGAACAACATTAACAATTAAATAGGATGCAAACGGTTATGTATTATTTTGTAGCTTAACTAGAAAAATAAGAATACAGTAATGGATGAGAATAAAAGCAGAAATGGCATAAAATAGAATTGTCAGTGGTACTAGAAAAATCTGCTGGAGAAGTTTAACTTTTCACAAGTCATTTTAGACTTGGAAGTAACTTTCCAAGGTAAATGAAACCACCAATCAATATAAATAGTTCTATAAAATTCAGTCAAAATAGGGCATTTACTAACAGAATGTTTTCTGTTCTAGTATTGTTTTATATGCCTCATAGATTTCTATAACCAGCATACAGTTTCTTTTGAAAGCTTAAAAGTATATTTTAGTGAATGCGTAAAGAAAGAATATACACAAAAAACACTTTTTGGATTCTCACTAAGTTCCTGAAGAATTAGAAATCCTGTGGTTCCATCCATATTCATACCATCCTGGCATTCATAATAACGTCATCAACCTTCATCATCTGCCGAGGCGATCGGCTCCGGGGCAGACGCGTTCTGCAGCGGAGCGGGGGATCGGGCCAGGCAGGGCAAATTTTCCGGCATCGCGCCTGCTCGAGGGAGCCGCCAGGACCCGGCAGCCCTCGTGAGGGAGGCTGACGAGGCGAAGGCGGAGCCAGCAGCGCCCCCTCCCCGGCCGTTCAAAGGCAGCCCCTAGGGAGCGCGAGCGGCCAGGAGCGCGGCGAACAGGACGGGCAAACAGGGCGTGGCGCGGCAGAAGGGAGTGGCGAGGCAGTTAGCGCGGCAGTTCGCGCACGCAGGGTGCGCAGGAAGGGCAGAGCGCTCTCCCCCACCCATACTTAACACCTCCTAACACCTCCTCAACGACAGCCGTTAGCGAGGCGATAATGGTCTCCACCAGGCACGGTGCTCTCTCCAGGAAGTCGGTACACACCCAGACCGACTACCCGTTAAAGAATGCAGCAGTTCAGGTCACCGGATGCAGGGAGTGTCAGAGCCTGCTGCTGCCATCGGCGGGAGACAGAGATACTGTGCACGTTAGGTGCGAGCAGGTGGATGACCTGGTCCGCATGGTGGCGGAGCTCAAGGAGGAGGTGGAGAGGTTGAGGAATATAAGGGAGTGTGAACGGGAGATAGACTTGTGGAGTAACTCCCTGCAGGGCCTCAAGGAGAGGTACCAGGGTGAGACACCCCAAATGGGGGTGGACCCCCGGCCCTGTCGCT
Source organism: Heteronetta atricapilla (assembly GCA_011075105.1). Taxonomy (NCBI): domain Eukaryota; kingdom Metazoa; phylum Chordata; class Aves; order Anseriformes; family Anatidae; genus Heteronetta; species Heteronetta atricapilla. Next base: position 41,386,537 of record CM021734.1, on the reverse strand, counting down.
GTCGGGCAGAGGGAGGGGACCTAAGAATTGAGGAAGAATGGAAACAGGTCCCTGCTTGACATCGCAGGCGATGCCCTCCCCTTCCGGCCCCACCTTCCCAGGTGTCCTTACGGAACAGGTTTGAGGCCCTGGAGCTCGAGAGACCGGTGGCTGAGGAAGAGGAAGCAAGTATTCCCAGAAGGATGCCTAGGGCGAGGAGGTTGACTCCACGCCTCAGGACTGCCTCCATCAAGAAAGACAGGAGGGTTATTGTTGTGGGAGACTCTATTCTCAGGGGAACAGAGGGCCCTATTTGTCGGCCTGACCCTACCCGTAGGGAAGTCTGCTGCCTCCCTGGGGCCAGGGTCAGGGATGTTGCCAGGAAGCTTCCTAACCTGGTATGCCCCTCTGATTATTATCCTCTTTTGATAGTCCAGGCAGGCAGTGACAACATTGAAGAGAGAAGCCTGAAAGCTATCAAAAGAGACTTTAGGGGGCTGGGACAGTTAGTGGATGGAGCGGGAGTGCAGGTGGTGTTTTCATCCATCCCTACTGTGGCAGGGAGAGGTACGGAGAGGACACGGAAAGCCCACCTGTTAAACACGTGGCTCCGGGGATGGTGCCAACGAAGAAATCTTGGGTTTTTCGACCATGGGGCACTTTACTCAGCACCCGGCCTGATGGCCGTAGACGGGTCCCTATCCTTTAGGGGAAAAAGGATCCTGGGCCAGGAGCTGGCGGGGCTCATTGATAGGGCTTTAAACTAGGTAAGAAGGGGGATGGGGCTGAAGCATGGATTGTTGGGGCTGTGCCAGGGGGAACAATGGCAAGGCTGGGGGATAAGGCAATGGCCCAGCTGAAGTGCATCTACACCAATGCACGCAGCATGGGTAACAAACAGGAGGAGCTGGAAGCCATCGTGCAGCGGGCAGGCTATGACTTGGTTGCCATCACGGAGACGTGGTGGGACCAGTCTCATGACTGGAGTGCTGCGATGCCTGGCTATAAGCTCTTCAGAAGGGACAGGCAGCACAGAAGGGGTGGCGGTGTAGCTCTCTATATTAGAAAGTCTTTCGATGTTGTAGAACTCGAGGCTAGGAATGACAAGGTCGAGTCCCTTTGGGTTAGGATTGGCGGGGTCAACAAGGCTAGTGTTCTGGTCGGGGTCTGCTATAGACCACCGAACCAGGATGAGGAGACAGATGAGGAATTCTACAGGCAGCTGACAGAAGTTGCGAAATCTTCAGCGCTTGTACTCGTGGGGGACTTCAACTTCCCTGACATATCCTGGAAGCACAACACAGCCCTGAGAAAGCAGTCTAGGAGGTTTCTGGAGAGCGTGGAAGATAGCTTCCTGACACAGCTGATTAGTGAACCTACCAGGGGTGGTGCCCCGCTAGACCTTCTCTTCACAAACAGAGAAGGACTGGTGGAGGATGTGATTGTTGGGAGCTGTCTTGGGCAGAGTGACCACGCAATGGTGGAGTTCACTATTCTTGGCGAGGCCAGGAAGGGGACCAGTAAAACTGCTGTATTGGACTTTCGGAGGGCTGACTTTGGGCTGCTCAGGACACTAGTTGGTGGAGTTCCTTGGGAGGTGGTTCTAAAGGGCAGAGGGGTCCAGGAAGGCTGGGAGCTCTTCAAGAGGGAAATCCTAATGGCGCAAGAGCTGTCTGTCCCCATGTGCCCAAAGATGAGCCAGCGGGGAAGAAGACCAGCCTGGCTCAACAGAGAATTGTGGCTTGAGCTCAGGAGAAAAAAGAGGGTTTATAATCTTTGGAAAAGTGGGCAGGCCACTAGGGAGGACTATAAGGATGTAGCGAGGCTGTGCAGGGACAAAATTAGGAAGGCCAAAGCTCATCTGGAGCTCAATCTGGCTACTGCCGTTAAAGATAACAAAAAACGTTTTTACAAATACATCAACACAAAGAGGAGGACTAAGGAGAATCTCCATCCTTTACTGGATGCAGGGGGAAACTTAGTTACAAGAGATGAGGAAAAGGCGGAGGTGCTCAATGCCTTCTTTGCCTCAGTGTTTAGCGACAATACCGGTTGTTCTCTGGATATCCAGTACCCTGAGCTGGTGGAAGGGGATGGGGAGCAGGATGTGGCCCTCACTATCCATGAAGAACTGGTTGGTGACCTGCTACGGCACTTGGATGTGCGCAAGTCGATGGGGCCGGATGGGATCCACCCGAGGGTACTGAGAGAACTGGCAGAGGAGCTGGCCAAGCCCCTATCCATCATTTATCAGCAGTCCTGGCTATTGGGGGAGGTCCCAGTTGACTGGCGGCTAGCAAATGTGACGCCCATCTACAAGAAGGGCTGGAGGACTGACCCGGGAAACTACAGGCCTGTCAGTTTGACCTCAGTGCCAGGGAAGCTCATGGAGCAGATCCTCTTGAGAGTCATCAGGCGGCACTTGAAGGGCAAGCAGGGGATCATGCCCAGTGAGCATGGGTTTATGGAAGGCAGATCCTGCTTGACGAACCTGATCTCCTTCTATGACAAAGTGACGCGCTGGGTAGATGAGGGAAAGGCTGTGGATGTGGTCTACCTTGACTTCAGCAAGGCTTTTCACACCATCTCCCACAGCATTCTCCTCAAGAAACTGGCTGCACTTGGCTTGGACTGGCGCACGCTTCGTTGGGTTAGAAACTGGCTGGATAGCTGGGCCCAAAGAGTCATGGTGAATGGAGTCAAGTACAGTTGGAGGCCAGTCACTAGTGGCGTCCCCCAGGGCTCGGTGCTGGGGCCGATCCTCTTTAATATCTTCATTGATGATCTGGATGAGGGCATTGAGTGCACCCTCAGTAAGTTTGCAGATGACACCAAGTTAGGTGCGTGTGTCGATCTGCTCGAGGGTAGGAAGGCTCTGCAGGAGGATCTGGATAGGCTGCACCAATGGGCTGAGGTCAACTACATGAAGTTCAACAAGGCCAAGTGCCGGGTCCTGCACCTGGGGCGCAATAACCCCAAGCAGAGCTACAGGCTGGGAGAGGAATGGTTGGAGAGCTGCCAGGCAGAGAAGAACCTGGGAGTGATGGTGGACAGTCGGCTGAATATGAGCCAGCAGTGTGCCCAGGTGGCCAAGAAGGCCAACGGCATCCTGGCTTGTATCAGAAACTGTGACCAGCAGGGCTAGGGAAGTGATCGTCCCCCTGTACTCGGCTCTGGTGAGGCCGCACCTCGAGTATTGTGTTCAGTTTTGGGCCCCTCGCTACAAGAAGGACATGGAGGTGCTTGAGCGGGTCCAGAGAAGGGCTACGAAGCTGATGAGGGGCCTGGAGAGCAAGTCCTACGAGGAGCGGCTGAAGGAACTGGGCTCGTTCAGCCTGGAGAAGAGGAGGCTCAGGGGCGACCGTATTGCTCTCTACAGATACCTCAAAGGAGGCTGTAGCGAGGTGGGGGTTGGTCTGTTCTCCCACGTGCCTGGTGACAGGACGAGGGGGAATGGGCTTAAGTTGCGCCAGGGGATTTTTAGGTTAGACGTTAGGAAGAACTTCTTTACCGAAAGGGTTGTTAGGCACTGGAACAGGCTGCCCAGGGAGGTGGTGGAGTCACCATCCCTGGAAGTCTTTAAAAGACGTTTAGATGTAGAGCTTAGGGATATGGTTTAGTGGGGACTGTTAGTGTTAGGTTAGAGGTTGGACTCGATGGTCTTGAGGTCTCTTCCAACCTAGAAATTCTGTGATATCTGTGATAACCTTAGTCTCTAGAGTTATCAAATTTGGTGACACTTATGATGACATTTAGCATTAGAAAAGTAAACTGAAAATAAAGAATCATTAGTAATAGGGGTAGTGATAAAAATCATATATATATGTTTCCATAGGAAAACCTGTGTATTTTTTTTCCTCTTTACTATGTTCTCTTTTCCCCATTATAATTTCCCTGTATTCTTCTACCATTTTCTAGTCAATCACCTTAAATTTATTGTGCTCATTGCAGTTTCCATTTTCACATGTTGAAGTCCTAGACTACTGCTGAGTAATTTAATTAATGGTAGCCTCATTTCACTAAAAGTGAGCGATCACTGCTAATATTTGATAAGGGTAAAAGTGTATGTGGAAGTAACAGCATTTCACAAGAATATTAGGTGCTTAACTAAGCTTCTTAATGTTATAAAACAAGATAGTAGTATATAAAGTAGTATATGGATTGGCAACTTCATTAAATATTTTTCTGTAATACTTCAAGTTAAATGTAAAATCTATCACAAAAACTACAGTGGCAAGTATATAAATCCTACAGAAATAATGAGTTTTTAAAAATGCATCTTGAGATAAGATTAACATGTATTTAAAAGCAGTAAATCTAAAACTGAGAATCCTATCTTTGTCTCTATGCTTGTGTCAACAGTTACAAGTGTATAACAATATTTCATCTTTAATTTTAGATGTTAGGCCACATATAATCATTCTCCTTTACACTTAGAATATGCTGTATCTAGAGAATATTATGTGCTGACCTCCCTGAACAATCTGATCATCTTAAATGGTCATCCTAGAGGTAATATTTTAAATGCTAAAATAGAACCTGTATGCCAGTTGATTGTTATATTGTCTTCTCTCTTTGATGAGTCTGACTAGTTAATATACAAAACTTACTGTGTAAAGATATAGTGAAATTTCCCTAGGGAAGGTAATATTTTAGGGAGTGAATATTTTAAGGTCTGCTAAATTCTGGATACAGGTAGTTTCTGGTACTCCCAGGAGCTTTCTTTTCTCCAATCTGAACAACCACCAACACTCTCAGCCTGTCTTCATAGGAGAGGTGCTCCAGCCCCTTGATCATGTCTGTGGCCCTCCTGTAGGCTTTTTCTAACACATCCATGTGCTCCATGTGCTTGGGGCTGAATGCAGTACTCCAGGCAGGGTCTCACAAGAACAGAGTAGAGAGGGAGAATTACCTCCCTCAACCTGCTGGCCACACTTCTTTTGATGCAGCCCAGGATGTGGTTGGCTTTCTGGGCTGCACATACACATTGCTGGCGCAAGTTGAGCTTCTCATAAACCAGCACCCCCAGGTGTTTCTCCTCAGGGCTGATCTCAATCCATTCTGCACCTAGCCTGTATTTGTGCTTGGGATTGCCCTGGCCCAGGTGCAGGACCTTGCACTTGGCCTTGTTGAACCTGATGAGGTTCTCACAGCCTGTCCAGGTTCCCCTGGATGGCTTCCCTCCCCTCCAACATGTCAACTGTACCACACAGCTTGATGTCATGAAGAATACTTAATCATGACAATCTTATCAATCAAAACCTGAACAAGAACCTCAGTATCCCTTCTGTGACTTTCAACATTCTCTGAGCATGTTTCAGAATCACAGAATTTCTAGGTTGGAAGAGACCTCAAGATCATCGAGTCCAACCTCTAACCTAACCCTAACAGTCCCCACTAAACCATATCCCTAAGCTCTACATCTAAACGTCTTTTAAAGACTTCCAGGGATGGTGACTCCACCACCTCCCTGGGCAGCCTGTTCCAGTGCCTAACAACCCTTTCGGTAAAGAAGTTCTTCCTAACGTCTAACCTAAAAATCCCCTGGCGCAACTTAAGCCCATTCCCCCTCGTCCTGTCACCAGGCACGTGGGAGAACAGACCAACCCCCACCTCGCTACAGCCTCCTTTGAGGTATCTGTAGAGAGCAATAAGGTCACCCCTGAGCCTACTCTTCTCCAGGCTGAACAAGCCCAGCTCCTTCAGCCGCTCCTCGTAGGACTTGTTCTCCAGGCCCCTCACCAGCTTCGTAGCCCTTCTCTGGACTCGCTCAAGCACCTCCATGTCCTTCTTGTAGCGAGGGGCCCAAAACTGAACACAATACTCAAGGTGCGGCCTCACCAGAGCCGAGTACAGGGGGACAATCACCTCATTAGCCCTGCTGGTCACACTGTTTCTGATACAAGCCAGGATGCCATTGGCCTTCTTGGCCACCTGGGCACACTGCTGGCTCATATTCAGCCGACTGTCCACCATCACTCCCAGGTCCTTCTCTGCCTGGCAGCTCTCCAACCACTCATCTCCCAGCCTGTAGCTCTGCTTGGGGTTATTGCGCCCCAGGTGGAGGACCCGGCACTTGGCCTTGTTGAACTTCATGCAGTTGACCTCAGCCCATTGGTGCAGCCTATCCAGATCCTCCTGCAGAGCCTTCCTACCCTCGAGCAGATCGACACACGCACCTAACTTGGTGTCATCTGCAAACTTACTGAGAGTGCACTCAATGCCCTCGTCCAGATCATTGATGAAGATATTAAAGAGGATCGGCCCCAGCACCGAGCCCTGGGGAACGCCACTAGTGACTGGCCTCCAACTGGATTTGACTCCATTCACCACGACTCTTTGGGCCCAGCTATCCAGCCAGTTTCTAACCCAACGAAGTGTGCGCCAGTCCAAGCCAAGTGCAGCCAGTTTCTTGAGGAGAATGCTGTGGGAGATGGTGTGAAAAGCCTTGCTGAAGTCAAGGTAGACCACATCCACAGCCTTTCCCTCATCCACCCAGCGCGTCACTTTGTCATAGAAGGAGAGTTTGGAATGCAAACTGGAGGAGATTAAACTTTTTATCTTCTTCCAGTACTTCCTCAGTCTCTAATCATTTCAAATTGAATTTTGAGACTTAATCCTATCCTCCCTCTGGTTAATACATTTCTTCCACCTCACAATAGTCCTTAATTTTAGTCTTCTTTCCTCCACCTTAAAAAAAAAAAAAAAATTCTCCACAAAATCAAATAATTAAACTGCTTAGGTCTAATGCTAAGCTTGTGCTTTTGCAAATTTGTAGAAACAGCTACATTTATCGAAACAGCTACAAAAAAAGAATGAAATATTGGGTTTGGTGGTTTTTTTGTTTGTTTTTGTTGTTGTTGTTGCTTTGTTTTTTGTTTTGTTTTGTTTTTGAGTTACTTGCACCTGCAAGTTTCCAGGTACAAAAACCTAAGAACTATGTTTGAAAATCAGAAGGCTTGTAGGGACCTGTTAGTAATGCTGGCACATAATACCTACTCCTTTCATAATGGTTGCTTTGCTACAAGTAGTTAACTCATTACTTTGTAAAGCACTTCAAGGTACTTAAATATGAGAGGTGCCCTGCAAAAATAAATTATAATGTATTCTCTTCTGATCTTTCCTCTTTTTTTTTTTTCTTTTCTGTTCTAGCCTATCCACTTGATAATGATCTGAGAAAATCTTCATAATTTCAAAGCATTCCATTTCTTGCCCCACATTCTGCAAAACTGTGGAAGATCTGTGGAAGATGTATTGTCATAGTGTAGTAAGTCATTGTGGAAATATATCAGACCTTCATATTAATTTTTGTCCTTACCTAATGTTTTATTTTATATCACATCAGATGTTTTAAAAATGTTCTCTGGGTGGGGAACAAATTAATTCCTTATACGTCAAATGTTTAAAGTTCTGTGATACTGATATAAGGCAAAATGAACTGATGCTTCTGCCAAAACAAATATTTGAGTTGTAAATGCTTCAAGTTATGCTCTGTTGCTTTTCCTTGAAATGAAAACATGAATTTAATCAAATATATTTTTCTTCTATTATCATTCTGTTCTATTGTGAGAAAATCTTTTTTTTTTTCCCTTTCTATTCATCATTCATTTTTAAGTGCATACTTTTCTCAAGTGTGTATATGATGATGAAAAGCATAACAGACTGCAGATAGAATGGATTTCTGTATTCCAGTTCCAGTATATGAAAACAAGAATTGTCTTCATTTAAAATCAAATCATTTGCATTCTCCCTCCTAGACTTACAACTTATGCCTTTCAAACATAATTGATATACCTGTTGCCAGCAACAAGTTATAGAGTATTCTGCAGAAGTAAAAATTCCATGAGAAATTCTGTTCATTCCTGAAACATAGAGGTCAAGCTAAAGGACTGTAATTTCCTTCTGTTCAAGTATGTATATAGATTTATATACTATATATAGTGTTCATATTTACAAGTGATCATATTTATATGCATATATATACATGTATATACAAATGTGTGAGTGTATATATATATATATATACTTCATACATTGTCATATTCTTCATCAGCAGGCTAAGCATTCTGGAAGATAAGGTCTACTAATTTTCATTTCTGTATTTCCCTGAGGAGGGCAGAAAATATAGTTTCAAGATGAGAATGTACTAAAACAGCTTCTTATTCCCATTGTTGGAATGGGAATACTCCACCTCTTGTAAAGTTCTCATTGTTCCAACATGAGGAATCTGTGGATATTCATGGTCATTATTAGGAAAAAATGTCCAAGCATGCAATTAAGTTTGTTTTAATTCTTGACTGACTCATGTACAGCTATGCTGTTTATTGATGACTGAAAAGCCTAGACAATTTTGTCTCTGTGGTAATTACTAGCTTATAGGTAAATATTCATAGAAAGTACCTTTGTTTAACATTTTAGATTCGTTTTAGAAACATGGACAGAAACTATACAAGACTTCTTTTCCTCTTTTATCTTGGCTGTTACAAATAAAGTTTTAAGCTACATTGGCAGAATAATCAGCTTTCCTGTAGGAGACATTCAAATTATAGCCAAAACTGTATTTCTGTTACTGCAAAGGACACAATTTGTTTACACTTTTATCTAGTGCAGTTTGTACTCACAGATATTTTCATGGTAACTTTGTATATAAAAATAAATGAAAGATGCTCAAAATTTAGATTTATTTTTCTAAATATCTATTAAGTTCACTATTAATTTATTATATTAATAAATATAATAATATATATTAAATACCTGTTAAGTTCACTATCTATTCAGTAACCACACAGAATATTTTGTTTCATGCAAGTCTAACAAAAAGAAGCAGAAAATTCAACAATACTTACTGTATGAGTTCTTTTGCATATTAATTGAGTGGAAAAATATGACAAGTAGTGATTTTCAATTCTCTAAGATTAAATTAGTAATAGAGTTAATAGTTTCATTGGATAATTAATTATTTGTGCCTATAATAGTTCAGATTGGAGTGTTCTTTGTACTCTGGACACATTATTTCTGCTTTAATACAGAAATAATTTTTGAACTATTTTGGTCAGTATTTTATTTAACTATAATGATATTTTTTGTGTTTTTACACAATTACCTTTATTACCCTTCTTTTTGTCTTTTTTAATATTGACTAAATGAATAGTCAATGTAGGTAAGTAGGCATTAAAATCAAAGAGTAAAACCATTCTGCTCTGGTTAACTAGATATGGAGGCTAACCTTTTAAGGTTAAATCATTCTTCTGCCATGCAAAAGGTTCACTCGTCTAACAAAATTTCATTGAGCCGATCAACAGAGCTGAAGCTGTTTCTGATTGTCATGTATTAAAGTCACAACATCGACAAAATAATTATTTTGTTTGAAAAGTTGCACTTGGTCTGGCTGAGATGTTAACTTTCCCTGCAGCAGCCCATACAGCGCTGCACTCTGCACTTGTAGCTAGAACAGCAGTGGTGTAGCTAGAACTGGTGTTGTGTCTGCTGCTGAGAAGTGCTGGCACAGCATCAGGACTTTCTCTAACTCTCCAAGGGGGTGGGCAAAAAAGTGAGAAAGAAACATCACCAGGGCAGCTGACCTAAACCAACCAAAGGGATATTCCATACCATGTGATGTCACACTCAGCAATAAAAGCTGGAAAAAGGAAGAAGGGGGGAAGGGTGGGCTCTCATTGCAAAAATGTCTATCCTCTGGCTACATGTGTTGAGGCCCTGCTTCAAGGACGTGGTCAAGCATCGCTCATTTGTGGGAAGTAGAGAGTAATTTCTTTCCTCTGCACTTCCACATAGCCTTTACTTGTTTTGTTTTGTTATTCCCTTTCCCCATCCCTTTTCCCCTTTCCCTTTTTTCCCTTTAGTTGAATTGTTTAATTAATATTTCCTTAATAATATTTTTTTCTCTTTAATTAAATTATCCATATCTCAACCCATGAGTTGTTCTTTCCTTTACTTCTTCCCCTCCTCATCTGAGGAGGGGGAGTGAGAGAGCAGTCGTGTTGTTCAGCTGCCTAGCACGGTAAAACCACCACAAAAGTAAAGACATTTTAGTAAAGATTAGATGCTATGACAAAGCACTGTGTTCCAAGAAAACACAATTAATATTGGTGTCTGTGTGTTGTACTGATCAATGGGTGAACTTAAAAAAAAAAAAAAAAAAAAAAAAAAAAAAAAAAAAACAAACAGCTAGTTGTTTGGAAAACTTGACTTCAGACTGGTGGTTCATTTGAAAAGTCTTGAACCATGTCTCAGAATTTATGTTCTCCTTTCCCATCACATTTACCACTAGTGTTATCTCTCTTGATTCAACAAGCTAGGTAATGTTGCAGATATTAATATTATTCCAGAGGAAAAGGGGAATAGATGGTGGGTTTACATCATCCTTTTCATTAACAGAAAATGTACAAAGTCTTCTTTCTTCAGATATAGGATTTTCAAAACATGAAGCATAGTCCTTTGGCTTACAGTTCCATCTGCCCTCAGCTTTGAATATATGTTATCAAACTATATTTCAGGACTGTACTCTAAGTGCTTTTTCAGGCTGCAAACTTGTGATTATTTGCCACCTTGTTTCAGTTTCTCTATTCTTTCCTGCTTCTTTTGCACAGACAAACACAAAAACAAACAAACAAACAAACATAAACAACTATTTCATTCATTGCTTAGCCTACTTCGGTGTTTTGGGGGGGAAATTATGCTTGGGAATGAGTAAAAGAACACTATAATTTCTATATATAAATTCCCCCAAATATATATACATTATATATATTTATATAATATATATATAATATATTATATAATATATATAGAATATATTTATATTATATATATATAATAAATATACATATTATATATAAATTTCCACAAATCTGTGGAAATTAAACTTTCTAGGTTAAATTAAACTTTCTAGGTTAAATGACAAACTAAATTAGTGAAAGAGGTGTTAGTATTGTTATTTTCATTTCTGTTTGGGTTTTGCTGCTTTAATTTTTTTTCAAAAGAAGCAAAGGATTGAACTACAATGTATATGAAGTCTTTCTTACTAAAATACTCATAAGGAAGTCTTATATCATATTTTGTATACAAGCTTTTCATGAACAAAGGAGCTTCTCATCTTTCATTCTAAAGAAAAAAATATATTTTTCCTAATTTTAATAATGTAGGTCAAGAAGCTCAGATTTCTTTAAGTTCTTTTATATTTTTTTCACCAACCATCACGTTTCTGTCATTAATATTCAGCTTATAAAATTATATATGGAAATTAAGGAAAAATGTTTCTGTATTAACCAATCTACTCTAAAATTACATTAGTCTTCTCATAAGGTTTTATCGATAAATTATTCAATTTAGCTGAGTTTATTAAAGGCATAAAATATTTCCATGTTCAGATTCTACCTATCAGCAAACATGTTAGATTTCACTGAATTGTAATTCATTACAAATAAAAAAACTAACCTACAAGTACGCAATAATGACATCCATTCATGACGAATTTGATTAGCTGCTGGATTTTGACTGGCTGCAGTTGACATTCAGAAGAGAGTCTCTTCAAGACAGTGTAGTAGAATCACTAAATACTTTCATTTCCATATGTTTTATCATAGACAATTGTTTATTTTTAACCAAGACAATCCTCTTACTTTCTGGACGAAAAGGTGGGCCATAGAATCTTGCCTTCACTGAAGAACCCTGGCAATTCTGAAATACATCATATTTGTAAATTATAAAATAGTGTCTGATATGCTTCTTATTCAACATCAAGTGATACAAGCATTCCCATTTGTTAATTTATTTGATTTGAAAATCCCTCTTTTAAAACTGAGCTAGATTAAAAATAATTTATTCCTTATTGTGCCTTAGTATTCAGACAACTCAAGGAAACCTATTCTTGCTATAAGCCTTTACTAAGGCAATAAAAATTTAAAATAAATTCAATGCCAAACACAATTACAAGAAGTATAGTTCAATATAAGCCTTACCATTTTTATCTAATTTATAATTGAGTATCCTCTAAAAACTTTGTTCTGTCATGAATTATTTTACAGCAAAATTTCACTGTGGCTTTTGATAGTTTATGACCTTCTAAATACCATGAAAACATCATAAACAATGTGTCATATACAAGCATTGAAAATAACTGAGAAAGATCACCTACTTTATCATTCAACCCCTGAGGCAGCTGGAAATTGTACAGACTGAAGAAAAAAGCTGGGAATATGGAAACAAATGAATCTTCATCTATCTAAAAGAATGCCATTTTTCATAACCTTCACTACAAATCACTTCAGCATGGAATTCTGAAGAAAGGACTCAGCACTGCCAAATATTTGTGTGGGGGTTTTGTGACTAAGGAAAACAAATCAATAATCTTAATGAAACACCTGAAAACTTTCTGGATTGGAACCAAAAGAAAAGCACCTGTCATTTTACAAACCCATATCAAACCTTACATGATTCAGACAATTAATTTGCTCTCATTTGTCTGCTTAGTCACCACACCAAAATCTTCAAGGCCACATACCATTAGATAAGATGCCATTTTATTATTATTATTATTATTATTATTATTATTATTATTATTATTATTATTATTATTATTATTTGGATGAATCAAACTGTAGAGTGTGTCTGGAGAAGAAGGAGGAAGTTATGACAGTTTTGCCAGTTGTTTCAATAGAAATATTGCACAAGTCAAGCCATTCCAGTTGGGTAAGTATTCAAATGCTACAATGCCAATGCAGAGGACATTGTTGCATGTGTCAGATGAAGCAAGAGATATTTTTGTTGTTGTTTTCTTTTCTTTCTTTTTTTTTTTTTTTAACAGTTCTTTATGATCTGTCTGAACAACAGACTGTAATTTAATGAGCATTTATTTTTTTATTCTATACCTGAATAGACAATCTAATTTACAATAAATAAAAGTATTTATTGTATTTGCCTGATTTGTTTTGTTTTGAACTCATGTCCTTGCCCTCTCCATGGTGCCCTGGGAAAGGAAAAGAGAGAGAGGCAACGGGCAAAAACTGGAATACAGGAAATTTCATCTAAACATAAGAGAAAAGATCTCTTCCCTGTAAGGACTGTTGAACACTTGAACAGGTTGCCCAGAGAAGTTTTGGAGTCTCTATCCTTGGAGTTATTAGAAACATGAGCAAACTGCTACAGTCAACCCTGCTCTGAACAGGGTGTTCAACTACATGGCTCCCAGAAGAGCCCTCCAATCTCATCTATGATTGTGTAATCATACAAGTATAGTGATTTTCGGAAGTATAATAAATACTGCTCTCTGTCTTAAATTGTTAAGGCTTATGGGAATACTTGGTTTCATACCAAGTCATTGTATTAATTCATTAATCAGTAAACACAAATTATGCTAGACATCACTTCATCATCTAGGAGTGTCACATTTCTGTGTTTTATACCCAATAGTTAGAACTAGGAAAAATTTTAACCAAAAATTTATATTTCAGTATGGCTAAATATTCCTCAGAAACATAATTTTGGAAAGAATCATTTGTTGGGATCTTTCTCGGATCCTTCCTTCATCTCTGAGGGCAAGAGAAAATAAAAGCACAGGAAAAAAAAATAAAAATAGACTGATTAGACTTACTAATATTTTAACAGGAAAAAAAATCAAATATAGAAGCACACATAAAGACAGACAACATAGTTAGTGGTCTGTGGCAAAGATGACCGCAGGAACTGCTTGGTTTCATGTGATTTTTTAATGAAAAAATATTCTTACACAATGAAAACATTTGTCTTAACATGCCAGCTTCTTACCCATCAAATTAAAATAAATGTGTGCACCTCTCCTTTGTTCTATCTCATTTTTTATAAAATTCCAGAAAATGTGTTTGAATTCTAGTACAAAATTACTGCAGTCTTTGTAATATTCTTGCCAGCTTAACCACTTTCAAATTGCCAGTAAATCATATTTGAAAGACAGTAAAAATATGTTAAAAAAGAAGAAAGAAGAACAGAAGAACAGAAGAAGAAGAAGAAGAAGAAGAAGAAGAAGAAGAAAAAGAGAAGAAGAAGAAGAAGAAAAGAAGAAGAACAGAAGAAGAAGAAAAGAAGAAAAGTAGAAAAGAAGAAAAGAAGAAGAAACTTCCGTGAGATCTTTATTTATAAAACTGTATGTAAAAGCTTTAGGCCAACAATACTAAGCCATGAATGAGCAAGTAAAGGCATGGTTCCTAGGTCAGAATAGTATGCAAAAAGCAGTTGGAGGGCATATATACTTATTTACATAATTAGATATGAGTTAGACTGAGATACCCACTGTATAATTATACGTGCAAAAGAAATGTTTGGTACAAAAATAAAGCAAAACCTATGTTGTGTATCCAATATAAATGTTATGATAATAACTTAATGGAATAATTGGTATAATATCAGGTTCTTATGTATCACCTTTTGTCACTATATATCAAAGTGACTTATAAAAATGCAGAGTTATTTTCCCTTTGCAGAAATAATGTATTGCTGTTGTTATGAAGAAGAAAAAAAAAAAAAAAAAAAAAAAAAAAGAAAAAGAAATGTCTGAACCTGAACTGGATGCAGATAAATCAACAGCAGACCACTGTTGAGACTATTTTCAAATGTTAACTAGTACAGCTGTATGGGGTTTACTGAACTACATGGTTCTACTGGGTGTCCACCATCTTAGACTCCCATACATAAGACAGGATGGACTGCAAAGTTAGAAAGGGGATGCTGCAAGTATTGTGCTCCATGCGCTTCAACAGATGTTGCCTTTTGCACTTGTGCATCAACAAAAGAAATTTTACTTTGTCATAATGAGCTGGAAATATCAAAGAAAACAAAAAGGTGTTGTGTCCACCAAACAAATCACAAAATGCAGAGACTTTTGTCTCTGATGTTATAAAAAACACAGTTTAGGATTTGGATCTCTCTATCATATCAGAGTTGAAGAAACAGAGTTAATTACAGCATATTTCATCATTGCACAAGTAACTCATTTAGAAAACAGACTTGTTCTCTAATGGCAATTGACTTCATGTATGATTCCCCACATTCCATTTCAATTTTCAGGTCCAGATTTAAAGTAAACAGCTCTGGAAATTAATGTTATATATTCAAAGATATCTACAGAGAGAGAGATACATATTACATATACATTTCAAAATTATCATATATATAGAGAATATTACAAAATAATTTATTGCCACAGGATCTTTTTCCATCCAGAAGTGTAAGTGGGGTTCAAAAGTATAGTTCAATTTGTAGGCTTCTAGATGTTGTGATCTGACATCTACCATTGAGTCAGGAAGGCTCTACCCAACCCTCAATGCCTCAAAACAAGAAAGTAAACAAGGGGACTATCTACTTTAGAGTTGACCTGTCTCTTATAGTCTGTTCCTGTTATTGACCAAAATTTGAAGCACAGATGTTCTTATGTTATGTTGGAAAAAAATGAGATTACCTGTCCTTGTTCTTTTTTTTTTTTTTTTTTTTCCCAGCTTCATGAGGTCAGACTTCTGAGGCAAGTTTACCACAGGGCTTGCAGCCAATGTTCTGGAAGTAGCAGGCAATAACATCTCTCTGTTTATGCAACCCTACCTTGTTTAGCCTACACTTCACAAAGTAAATTCTAAATTTTAACGAAGTTAAGACAGTATACACTATCTAATAAGGAGAGAAGTGTTTTTTTTTTTTTTTTTTTTTTTTTTTTTTTTTTTTTTT
>CM021734.1:41320603-41365850 GCA_011075105.1 Heteronetta atricapilla | reverse complement strand
TTTTTTTTTTTTTTTTTTTTTTTTTTTTTTTTTTTTTTTTTTTTAATTATTCATTCCTGCCAACTTTGTTTTGTTCTTTCAATTACAAAATTCCTCTCTTGGAGAACTGGAATTCCCCTTAGATAGAAAGGTACTTTCAAGAATACCAAAAGAAAAAAGAAAAAAAACTCTTGCTTTTGAGGTGTGCAATAGCAAATGCCAGATGTAAATCTATGCACTGTCTAGTATATGACTGATTAATGAAATATGTCCTTATACTTTATTAATGTAACCAGGCAGAAACCCTGAAACTGAATCTTTGTATTTCAAGATCATAACTAACAGTCTTTGAACTTAGGAGAAACAAGTAGTGCTAGTGGTGTTGTACCCATACCGATAACGGTCTGGAGATATAAGCAAGTCAAGGTTTAGAGGGAGAGGTAGTATCTTTTATAAGACAAAATATCATTGGAGAAAAATAAAACAAGCTTTCTTTCCCACATGAATTACATTAACCATAATTTGAAATATATTACTTAAAACTTAATTGGCATGGAAAGGCATAATTTTTGGAATCTTAGCATTTGCAAGTTAGCTGTTCTATTACGAGTCTTTCTTTTGAGAGAAGAATAAAAAGTTTATAGGCAGAAAAATTACAATTTGGCATGTCGTTAAATCTGTATTAGTGTAACCCTGCATTAACATTCCAAAATTGATAAAATTTAAGAAGAATATTATTCCTTTCTGTTTTGTTTGGTTTGGTTTGTTAATATTATTATTACTATAGAAGAGACTTTATGTGATCTATTCCCTGCTTTAGGAATTTCTTGTGATCTTAGGAATCTTCCTATAGTCTTAGGATCATAGGAAAAGAGAATTCAATAGGGACCTCAGAAGATCTCTATTCCAGCCTAGTGCACAAAATGGGGTCAGCTATGAGATCAGACTGGGTTGCTCAGCGCTTTATCCAGTAAGATTCTGAAAACCTCCAAGGATGAAGATTGCTAACATTTTTAGGAACCTCTTCAGCTTTCTGACTGTCATATAACAAAACAGTTTTTCCTTATATCCAGTCTGAATCTCTCCTGTTTCAATGTTGTTAGTCTCTTGTCCTCCCTGAGTCTTACTGTCTTCTTGAAAATCTCCTCATAGAGATTGGAATAGAGCCTGTTAGGTTCTCCCCAAAATCTTCTTTTCTTCAAGCTCTCTTCCCTTAGCCTCTTTCATAGAGCATATTTTTATACTACATAAGTATAATGTGCTCTTAGAAAAACAGTGAAATTTATAATTTTTACCTTAGATTGTTATGCATAGTGATATTACCATGCAGTGATTTTTCATTCTGTTGCTGGTATATGTTGCCATTTAAATCGTGGTAACCAGAGTATGGGACAAGAGGTCAAAAACTGTTTAAGAGAAACAAGTAAAATATATCATTCGTTGGTATACCACCTGACAAAATGACCTTTTTACCCTAAGCCCAGTACTTTCCTGATTTTGTATCTAATTGTTTCTGTCTGAATTGTTTCGGTCTGAATCTCATTGTCTGAATGCTCTTCCATAGGCAACAGTTCTTCCATAAAAAACACTAATGTAAGAAAGGAACTACTAAGAGTTTGATTGTCCTCAAAACTCTTTAAAAGCCCCAGAAAAATGAAAATATGTAAATGAATGTATTCAAGTCTGATTTAGCTATGCTACAGCATATGTGTAAAATTCTGATAGGTGTACTGAAAGTTAAAGTGGGCACTATTTAAGTATTGAAATATAATAAGCAATATGCAAAAATATAAACATAATAAAATTAATGTGTCAAAAGGATACAACTGAAGTCTGTTTCTGGCATTATAATGCCTCACATCACTGCATGGAGCATGTTGCTAGTAAATCAGTTCTGTCTGATTACTAGCTGGAAGACAAATTAGTTTCCTATCCCAAAAATGAGTTGGAAGGAAAAACAGGCAGAAAAGAGAGAGGAAAATAATAATAATAATAATAATGTTGCCCTAACTTTTAGTAGATTCAAAATATATTTTTCATTCTTGGTCATTATTATATCCATTAAAAGCAATTATAATACATTCCATTGCAATTTCATGGCACATTCCCAAGCTCCAGCATTTTCATTACCATGGTAAATTGCCAAATACCTAGAAACCATAATCCAAAAACTGATGAAAGGAGATGATATTTGCATTTCAGCTGTTTAGAAGTATACAAAGGGTCAGTGCTATATCTTTTGAAGTTTAGAAAGTACCTTTGGAAAAAACTATTTACATTTTAAATGTATCATTTGAGTAAATAACATCATCACTATATTATATTTAGAAAAAAAAAAAAAAAAAAAAAAAAAAAAGGTTCTGAAGGTTCTGTAAGAGCTGTTTTCACTATCATTTCCTCTAACTTATTCCCTGTGCTTCTTTCTGAATGGCATTCCTTTCCTCAAGTGACAAATTAATGTCAATAACTTTGACACTTTATACTATACTAAGTGTATGCACACTTCAGATATTTCATCTATCATTAAACAGAGATACAACTTTCTCTTCTGAGTGCCAAAACCCTAAACAACAGGAATGGAATGAGTGGGGAAAATATATCTAATTGTAAATAAATAAATTTTAAATTTTTGGACACGACACATAGTCTCAAGCTGCATCAGAGGAAGTTTAGGTTGAATATTAAGAATTTCTTCATGGAAGGGGTGGAAAGGCATTGAAACAGGCTGCCCAGGGAAGTGGTAGAGTCCTAAGTTCTGGAGATACTTTAAGAGACATGGGATGTGGCACTTATGGACATGGCTTTGTGGTGTACTAGGTAGCATTAGGTTGAATGCTGAACATGACGATCTTATGGGTCTTTTCCAAACTAAACAATTCTATGTTTCTAAATCTATAATAAGTTAGAAAGCTGTGGCTGCAAAGATTCAGTGTCGTTATGGAATTTGCATTAGAAGTCATACTTGGCAAGTCCTAGCAGTGTCTTTGTTACATAGAAGAACCTGTTCTAAGATCTATGCTACAAGTACACAAGTTTAAAAGTGATCACTTTCCTTTTCAGGTAAAATTCAGATCCTGAAAAAAAACGAACAAATTATGTCACATTCTCTAATGCTAAGGAATGCAATCTATTTAAGAAGAAAAAATGTTTAATGTTTAATGTTTTTTTTACTCTGAGGACTCATGATTATCTGAAAGCACTTCATGTTTTCTTCAAACATATTTGCTGTACAATACACAGTTTGTGGCTTCTATACATATTTTAACTACGATGGGAATTGTATGTAAAATTTTCTGAAAAGCTGCAGAAACAGCAGAAAAAATAATAATAATAATAATAATAAAAAGATGTTGTAGTCTGACAATCTCTTCTTTCCTTGGAATATATGGATGTTGTGGTTTAACCCCAGCAGGCAGCCAAGTACCACCCAGCTACTCACTCACTCTCCCCAGGTGGGATGAGGGAGAGAATGGCAAAAGTAATAGTGCTAGAACTCACAGGTCAAGATAAAGTTTACTAGGTAAAGCAAAATATGCACGCAAAAGTGCACGCAAAACGAGTTAATTTGCTCCTTCCCATCAGCAGGCCACGTCCAGGAAAGATGGGTTCATCACACACATCAGTTTATTGGGAAGACAAATGCCATCACTACCAACATCCCCCCTTCCTCCTTCTTTACCCCAGCTTTTATTGTTCAGCGTGACACCATATGGTATGGAATATCTCTGGCAGCTGGCATTTGCTATTGGGTCAGCTGTCCTGACTGTCCCCCCTCACAGCTTCCTGTGCATCTCCAGCCTCCTTGCTGGCTGGGCAGCACAAGAAGCTGAAAAGTCCTTGTCTTAGTAAGAACTAAAAACATTGGTGTGCTATCACTACTGTTTTAATCAAAAATATAAAACACAATATTGTATGAGCCTCTATGAAGAAAATTAACTCTATCTGAGCCAAAAGCAGGACAATGGACTGTGCAAAACCCTTATTTTTCTAGTCCCTGTTTGATATTACTTCCTTTACCTCGTTACGGTCCCCAGAAATGTAGCATTTACTTTTCACTCCAGACTAACAGAACTGCCAGACAAAGTGCTACAGATAATATACAAATACCAGGATGTTACTGGTTTGGGGTCTTTTTTAAAATAAATGTATATCAACTCATACCAGGAAATAATTTCAACCAAAACTGTTAATAGATAGGTAGAATTAAGATTTGACCTTAGCATTTCTAAAGCACTTATTTAATACCTGTTTTGGGCGGCTAATTATTACCAACAAAAGAGCAAAACAATATGGTGCCATTTCCCCAGCTGGAAATATATTTACAATTTGCATTACTTTAAGCTCTTTAGTACCAAATCAGGATTAGTAGAACTAAACAATTATTATAAATTAAAAGATTAAAATACATTTCTATTGGAGATGATGCAAAAATCTCATGTTTTCTTATGTCTTATTTTATGTTGTTAATTTACTTCACTGTATAGTCCTATGACAAATACCTGTCCAGACACCATTTCCCATATGAACTGAAGTGTTGTCTTAGTTTGACTTTTAATCCTAAAAGAAGGGTAAATCCAGAATGGGTTTAACATGGAATTACTGTGGAAGAGAGAATAATGTTTTGACCCATTAATTCTTTAAATTAATTAAAGAAAATGACATTATTTTCATGAAAATAATTTTAGGATCAATTTCCTAAAATCCTGAAGCAATGTTGATTTATAACTGAGCAGAGATATTCCACATTAAAATAAATGTTGTTTTAATAAACTAAGGGGATGGGAAGAGGACAGAGCATCAGTAATAAACAGACAATTATACAAAAGTGGTAGGACTAACAACTTTGACAATACCAAGGGACTTAAATCTCATAATCAATGTTAAAAAGAAAAATAAAAATAGTGCCTGGTGGGAAACAAGTGATGGGAAACAACTATGAGACAACAATGTACCCTTACAACAGAGGAGGTCAGCAGCTTCCTGGACTGCTCAGCACAGCTATAATGAAGTAATTAACAGAAGTGGTTTAGGATCATAAATATTTTTGATCAGTAAAATGAAGTGCTTACAATTTTTCAGATGCAAAATTTTTTATTTTTTTTTCTCCTTTGGCCTTCTACTGAATGCTGAAAACTTGAACATTTAATAATCTGAAAGATTTTTGCCTCTGGCCCAATGCATTAACCATTTTGTCTATTCTCATTTTGCTTTGTTGTTTGTTTGCCTTTTTTTTTTTTTCTTTTTTAATAACTTTTTCTTATTTTAACACTTTTAAAACTAAGGTCTTTAAAATACATCCCAACTACTCCATATCATCTTGTTGTTAGATTTGGCAGATTTCATGTCTATTCTATATGTATATTTATTGTTTTGGCTTCTATTTTAATCCTTGCAAATAACAGCTGTTTTTATCTTTGAATCATACATCTTAATTTTAGTTTGATTTGGCTTTCCTCCAGTTGTCAGGGATAATATAAATCCCACCACAGTAATGCTAAAGGATATAGGATTGTCCCACAAATATTCTTTAATCTTAAATAGATTTGTGTCATTCACCTTCTCCCAATTCTCTTCTCAGTTTTGAATCAAATCTGGCGAATGGAGAAGAGTATATTGGATATATTTGAGTAGCTATGGTCCTTGAACCTTGAACCTGGGAAAATCTTATTTTCCTAGTAGTTGTTCTTCAGTTTATTTTATAGTTGTTTGTTTGCATGTTGAACAGGATCTGCCTGTTCAACTGTAGAAGCTTGGTCACTAAAACAGGAGGATTGTGAACAGCAGCCAATCTCTGCAATAAAAGATTCTTTGTATTATGGAGATGTCTTCTACTATTCTTTATGACTTTCCTAAAAGCTGTTATTCAACAACATTTCTGCCTTGGCAAATGACTAGTAGGGTTAGGAAGATCTTATTTTTCAATATGAAAAGATACTGGGCGTTACTCTTAGAAAGCATTGAATCATCAGCATGGAAAATCAGACAGAAGCTAAAGGTTTTCAAAGAAGAAAAAGAAAAAACAAAACAAAACAAAAAAACTTTCAGTACGCCTATGAAAGTACTGTACTCTCCCTTTTCAGAATAAAGTCAAACTTTATTTCAATTCTTTTTATTCTTATTATATGTCAAAATCTTAATGAAATATCTCAATTTTACAAAAGTGCTTGTAACTGAATGATTTGCTTTTAACATTTATAAGCAAATTCTGTGTTCAGAGCAACAACAACAACAACAAGGATCTTGGGGAATTCTCTATAAAATGAAAGGAAAATGCCTTTACTATAGACATTGGTCACTGGCTAGAAAGTTAACACTTATGTCAGTCCCTGTCTTACTATCTTCTTTATGCATTTTTTTATATTAGAAAATAAAACTATTTGATTAATTATGAACTATAAATTCATGAATTGTATTTCTGTACAATTTGTACTACATTCTATAGTAAAATTTATCCTTTTTTATTATTATTGCACTGCTGGCATTAAACTTGTTTGTGGATCCACTTCTTTGTAACATATTTAGAATAATATTATTTATATATATATATATATTTATTATATATAATAAATATATAGCAGAATAAAAGAAGTATTATCTGCCCATCATTTACTTTTATTTTGTTTTTATTCTGTATCTTGTAGTGAGTGTCTGCATTGCACTGCAAGCCTGAGCACAACTGTCCACATTCCTAAGTAAAAACGTGAGTTAAACTGGTCTAATGTCACAGTGAAATCAACTGTTCCATTCCACTGTTTATTTACAAAAAGAGCAAGATGGACAATCACAGAAATTAAAGTACATGAGACCATTTAAGTGATTTCTTTATCTCAGCTGACAATCATTTTTGATTATCTGAAGATGCCCTTAGTTTATAAGATTCTTTTTGATAATTTTTCAGACACAAATGCAATATTGTATATTTATCTGCTTAGTAACATCTAATTTCTATTAAGATAGCTATTCCTCAGGGTTGTGTTTTCTTTAAAATACTTTCTCTGTTACATTGGAGGTTTCAACTCTTTTTTCCAAGGGAAGGTAATTACAATTTCAAATTCTCCTATACCTGACAGATATGACTTCAAGTACCCTTTCCAATTTTCTACTAGAGTTTCTTCTAGGTTACTGATAGAAATAGCCACCTGACCTTTGTTATTTCTTTAACTTTGTTTTGATATCTATCAAGCATATGCCACCCCAGAACGCTGGCATACAGTTTTTATTACTTATACTCGTATTTGACATGTTTCCCCACATAGTATTTCTCTAAAACGTGCCATTTTTGAAGAAAAGCCCATGAAAATTCCTAATGCTAGGGATAAGCATAAGAAATCCCTTAAGTTTTTTATTAAAGAGATGTACTGGTCCCTGGTGACTTCTGAAGGCAGAATCAGAATTCTTACTATGCTTCATGCTTAAAATATCTCAACGGTAAATCAAGATTAACTCAGTTAATTTTGATCATCTAAATGTCTCTTACAATAAGAAGTGGATCAGTCCCTCTGCACATGTAGCAGATTAGACATGAATTATTCAGTATCAAAATACACATGTGACAATCAGCTTCTGTTATGGCATATACATAATTCATAAGACATCTGTTCTATGTTTTCACATTTTAAAAGTACAAAGTGCAAAGGCAAAAAGTGTGAAATGGATATATAAGAATGTTTCATTTCATATTGCTTTTTTCCAACCTGTTAAATAAGGGTTAAGGAAACATCCATGTACCTATTTATTCTATAGAATATTTATTCATTGCTTTGTTATGAAAATTTACTTGCAGGTAATTCTCTTTTTTTTAACCTCAACAGAGTTATTGAAGGATGGACATCATGTGTCCATTTAGCAGAAAAATGAAAGGTTACATTTCTGTCAGTCATGCCAGATGAAAATATTTTATGTATGTAAATTTGTAAGTAGTTTTATTATTATTATTATTATTTGAATGTGTGCATGTATATGTATCATGCACACCCATATGTATATGACATAACAGTGAAAATAAGCAGCAATTTTCACTGGTAATTCTTTTTTCCTTAATCTACCTTGTTCTTAGAAGTATGCTTTTCAGGACCAAATGAACCTGGCATTCAGAGAATCCCAATTGAGAGTATTTTATTAAATTGCATGGTAAACAAAAATCACACTAAATGGTCTTAGAACTCTATTCAATGATCTTAGAACTCTGTTCAATGAGAAATAGTATTCACATGCCAGGATAGCTCATTTTTTCAAATACTGCTCCTGTCTTGAACAGGATAAAGAATTGATATCTCATTACACTAGGTCATATCCAAATGTGGATATGGCCTAGTGTAATGGCCTTTGTTTCCATGATTTCAGAATATTTGACTTGGACTCTCAGAGTTAAATGACTTTCTAGAAAAGGCATTCAAGTTATTTAAAAAGTTATTGAAGAAAACTTTGTGCTGAAACACAGCAGAAAAGATCAACCATTTTTAATATTTTGGTAAAATGAAAAAGTATTAAGGAATATTTACAATGTATCCACAAAGAAAGCCTATTTTGATTGACCAGAAATTCTCATCAAAAGAAGGCTACACTTTTTTTCAGACATATTTATGTCTGATAATTTATGACAGTCTTACTACAAGAACTTGTTCTTACAATGCAGAATTCTGGTAAGACAAGAAATACTCCACTTAACAGAGACAATAAATGATATTATTATTATCATTTGATACAAATATATATATATATATCTATCATTATAGGTATCAAAGAAACCTTATCTCTAAACATACGAAATATATCTTCTGGAATTAGACCAAAATTTAAAGTATTGTCAGACGTTTGAAAAAATACTGATAAATTGTATATGAGTCATTAAGAAATTGATGAAGACTGGTGGCTCAGGGATCAACATTTTTTGCTGACATCCTAGAACCAGACACCAAATTTGAAGTTCACAGCTCACATAATTTACCACTTGCTTGCAGATGGCCAACAGGCAGCCTATGGACAAGCCAAGTAGGCGAGGTAGTAGAGTTGCTCTTTACAAGAGTCAGCAACTGGAATGTATGGAGCTCTGCCTAGGGGAGGCCAAAGTGAGAGTTGAGAGCCTATGGGTGAGGATTAAAGGGCAGGCCAAGAGAGGTGACACTGTGGCAGGTGTTTGTTTACTACAGGCCACCTGATCAGGAAGAGGAAGTGGATGAGTGTGGAGCTATGTTTGATTGAGAAGGGGCATGATTTAATTCCAGTGAGCAACTCAGGCTTTGAAGGACTGTGAAGATAATGTAGGCCCAGGGCTGATAACCTTGAGTGATGTTACAACTAAAATATGCAGAACTATGTTCAGGAGGAGAGATGACACCGTTGGACCAATTATATTAGTGCTAGAGATGTGTGCATACAGAAGCTAGACCAATTATAAGTTGTTGTCTGCGCATACTGTAGGGGTAGCATATATATACCTTGCTAGAACATTCATTAAAGGAGAATGATTATACTTGCATCGAGGTTGCGTCGTTACTCCAGGTCACTCCCATTCCGACATCTGGTAGCAGAGGATGGTTACTCACCAGATAGTCCAGCTCGACTGAGTTCTCCGAGACTGTGGTAAGCAGCAAGAGGAGGGGAATGGGAAACAAAACGGCTGGGAGGAGTGCTGCCTGTGGGCAAACTCAGGGCAGACACGGACCTCCCCTCACAGTGAAAAGTGCAGCCATGGAGGTGGAAGCTGCAGCAACATTGCTTGCTGGAATACTCTCTAAGAGAGGTATCAAGACAACAGGAAAGCAACTGATCAAATTGATCAAGTTAGGACAGCGATGGGGACATTATAGAGAGACGACCCTGCTGTTGTGTTATGGAATGGCAAGAATTTGGGAATACCATGTGGGAAAAGACTATAACGGGAGATTCAAAAGATGAAAAGGAAGTGAAAACTGTCCACGAGTTGGGGTGTACAGTATTAGAGACGTTAAAAACCATGATGGCAGAAAGGGAAGTAGCCTTTGCTGCTGCTCAAATGCTAATCCCGGGGATGGCCCCTATAAAATCTGGGGACTCTGAAAGAAAACCCGGGACTCTTGCGCCTATCTTGGGCTCCCTGCGGTTAAAGGAACGACCGGGGTGCTATGCCCGGCGGTCTCCGAACTCCTATCGCGCACTGACGGTGAAGGGCCAGGTAACGGGCCGCCCCCACGTTATGCGGAGTCCCGCCGGACCCACCATCAAGCGCGGAAAAAGCAGAAGTTGACGGGGCCAGGCCAAAGCAGAGATCTGAGCCGATTGCGCAAACAACACCCCAAGACACCCGGGGGGATGTCCTGCACTGCCCACAGGTGAGGGAGGAGAGGCGTGCCGACCTCCGCCCTCGGCTCCTCCTCCCCCCAGCGAGTTGAGCGCACGGTGCAGCCCGGTGGTGCAGGCGGCGCAGCCCCGCCGGCTGCTCGCCCTGCCCGGCCCTTGGCTCCCTCCTCACCGGTCCCCCGGGCAGCCCGCCCCGCCCCCCCCCTCCCCCCCCTCAGCACACCACCCCGTTTGCGGGCGCTGCCGCCGGCAGCTCGGCCAAGGATGTGAGTGGATCCCCTGAAAAGCCAGCCACAGACCTTAGCAGCGAACACAAGAAACTCAGTAAATCCCAGCAGATGAAAAAAGTTTTCAAAGAATATGGTGCTGTAGGGGTGTCATGCCATGTTGAAATTTCATTAGTATCTCTAGGAATCTTCTACCTGGCTGTATCAAGTGGTGTGGACATGACTGCAGTTCTCTTCAAATGTGGTTTCAGTGAGTCATTGCTGCAATCTAAACAGGTTGCTGGTACAGGCACATTTGGGTTGGCATATGCTATTCACAAATTGTTTGTTCCAGTACAAATCAGCATTACTATAGTTTCTGTGCCATTTATTGTCCGATACTGCTAGAAAATTGGTTTCTTCAAACCTCCTACCCCAAATCCATGATAACTTACTGTTTTTTACTCGCCCAAGGTGGGGCTCAAGGAATTTGAGATAAGGATGACAGTCGAGAGAAGTAATGGGCAAAACATGGACTGGACATTTTTATGAATGTAAAAGTTGTGAAGAATTCAAGAAAGTTGTAATTGTGAAGGAATAAGTTTCATATTAGTGTGGTGAAAAGACGAGGGGTGGTGTGTGTGTAAGTTGTCCACCTCATCGGTGTTGTGATGATGTTATGTTTATTTTGGTGTGGGGAATTATTTTTCTTTTTGATGGAAGTGGAGTTTGTGAAGATTGAGATAATTGTAAAGAGTATATTGTGATTATTCTTAAATATGCTTTTCACAGAGGCGAGGGGTGGAATGTAGTGGGTTTACGTGGCAAACTTTTGGTAGCAGGGGGCCATAGGGGTGGCTTCTGTGAGAAGGATCTAGAAGCTGTCCCATGTTAGGTAAGGGTCCCACTGCTGACCAGAGCTGAGCCAATAAGTGATGTTGTTTTGCGCCTCTGTGAGAGCAGATTTAAGACAGGAGAAAAAAAAAAATGCTGTGCGGCACAGCAGCTGGGAGAGTGAGAGGAGTGAGGAACAGCCTTGCAGGAGCCAAGGTCAGTGAAGAAGGAGGGGGAGAGGTGCTCTAGGCGCCGGAGCAGAAATTCCCTGCGGCCTGTGATGAGGCCCATAGTGCAGCAGGCTGTCCCCCTGCAGCCCAGGAAGCACCATGGTGGAGCAGGGTTCCACGCTGCAGCCCCACGGCCACAGTTACCACCGTGGACACCCTCTCAGCCAGAACCAGAGGGAGTGCCAGAGTGGATGTCTCCACAATAACAGACGCCACATTGTGGGGTACTCACGTTCATAAAATTCCATTGAACGTCAAAGGACCAATTGGGAATGACTGTAGTGTATTGCTGCTAGGACGATCAAGTACAACTGTGACCGGATTGTTTGTTTTGCCAGGAAAAATTGATGCCAATTATAACAGATAAACCCAAGCTATGGCTTGGACACTGTCTCCAGCATTGTCAATATCAAAGGGAACTAGAATTGCTCCATTGATTCTTTTCTGAGCAGTAGTCTGCAGGAGCTGATTCAAGAACAACTCCAACAAGGACATATTGTTCTGACAAACAGCCCATGGAATTCACCAGCGTTTGTCATCAAGAAGAAGAGAGGGAAATGGAGATTAATGACTGATTTGTGACGAATCAGTGCAGTGATGAAGGACATTACAGCCAGAAAACAAACAAAACAAAACAAAAGAGAAAATTAAAAAAGAAAAAAGAAAAAAAAAAAAAAAAGGAAAAGAAAAGGAAAAAAAGAAGAAGAAGAAGAAAAAAAAAAAAAACTAGTACTTTTGAATATTGTATCGGACTCGCAATATGCTGTAGGTGTTGCTCAGTGCATTGAGAGGGTACATTTGAGACATATCCCAAAGGAAAACCTCTTTCAAAAATTTAAAGAGCTGTTATTTTTGGTAGAGCAGCGAGTGCACCTGTATTGTATTATTCACATGCAGAGCCACACTAACACATTGCACCTTGAAAACACTGCTAAATAAACAAAAAGGGGGAGACACCTAGGAAACACCACAGAACAGGTTGGGAAAGACACTGTATGTAATGAATCACCTAGCGTTACCCTTTCCTCACAAAGAGGTACCACCCACAGTAAAACATTACAAAAGTATGAATTCCGCACTGTCATGGGTGTCACAATCAGAGCAGGTCTTAGTGGTGGTAAAAAATGTAAATACAGGTCTTTGGGAGGGACCCCAGCCTCTAATAACTTGGGGTCGAGAGTATGCTTGTGTCAGGTCACGGATCAAGATGGGTACCAGCAAGGGGGTAAGACCATGGTTGGCCTCCTCCTCACAATCACTGCTGTCATTGGTTATTGCCAGACCTGGGTCTCCATCCAACCATGCTGCAACATCTGGATCACCCTCGCCAACATGACAGGACAAGAAGCGATGTGCCTGTCCCTTGCTAGTGCTATCGACCCATTTACGACATGTCTGGTGGGGCTCCCAGCAGATAACAAAGACTGGACTGTCTACTTGCTGTGACTGCCCCTAGAGCCACAGGAATTAGATATTCTGGGAAGTGTAACAGCCACACCATGTGTAAGGTTCAATTACATGGGGCAAAAACCAAACCATGAAACAAATTGTCAATGCCACACTCACTCCTTATCGCAATGCATCTCTTTGGTGTAATTATACAAAACTATAATAGCATCATTCCTTGTCCCAGGAGCCGCTCTGCTCGGCTGTGGGATCAACTGTGGAATGGACCCCAAGCATTTTCCTCGGAGAGGTCTCCACTCTCAGCCACTCACCACGGGAGTAGACAAGGACCTCCTGAAGCCGCAGACAAATTATTTTAAGTGATATTTTCTTGTGGTATGAATGAAAGGTACAAGAGGCCTCTTTGCGTGATTGTGTGATTGTGCTGTGCGAGTGAGAAGCAGCATCGCTGCGAAGCACTATCCTATTTTTACCCTGTTGCTTATAGTGCCTTGCTTATTGCAATGTCTGCAGTGTTAAAGGTAGTAGACCAAGCCTGGATTGCTCAAAAACAAAAAGGGGGAATTGTGGAGCTACGTTTAAATGAGAAGGGGCATGATTTAATTACAGTGAGCAACTCAGGCCTTAAAGGACTGTGAAGATAATGTAGGCCCAGGGCCTTGAGTGATGTTACAACTAAAATATGTGGAACCATGTTCAGGAGGAGAGACGACACCGTTGTACAGGCAGCTGCAAGTTACCTCATGTTAGCAGGCCCTGATTCTTCTGGGGGACTTGAACCACCCCAATATTTGCTTGGAAGGCAACACAGATCAGAACAAATCAGAACAATCAGTTCAGGAGGTTACTGCAGAACATTGCAGATAACTTCCTAATGAGCCAACAAGGCACTGCTGGACCCAGTACTAGCAGAAATGGTCTTTTGGAAACATGAAGGTTGAGGGCAGTCTCAGCTGCAGTGATCACAAGAAAAAAGCAGGACTGCAACCTGGATTTCAGGAAAGCTATTTTTGACCTCTTCAAGGACCTAATTGGAGGAATCCCCTGGGCCCTAGAGGGAAAGGGAATCCAGGAGAGTTTACTAATATTCAAGCACCAAGCTCAGGATTGGTGCATCCCTATGAGAAAGAAGTCGAGCAAGGGGGACAGGAGACCTACTGGGATTGACAAGGAGCTCTTGGGAAAACTTAAACATAAGAAGAAACTGTACATGATGTGGAAGAAGGGACAGACCACTTCGGTAGAATATAGGAACACTGTCAGAAAATTGCAGGGATGCCATGAGGAAGGCCAAGGCTTGTTAGAAATAAGTTTATCAAGAGACATCAAGACTAACAAGAAGCCTAAGTCCTTGGAATATGGGATGGAAAAAAAATAGAGACAATAAATAAGTTCTTTTTTTTCAAGAAACTGAATGTTAAATATATTCAGGTTATAAAATACATACAGGAGCAAATTGCTTCCTGAAAACAATCCTACTTTCTTGATGCTCTCTTTCATTGATATGGGTTGGAAACTAAGGGTGATAGAACAATTTCTAATCTCTATCAGAACGAGATTATTTAGAGAAAAAAAAAAAAAAAAAAAAAAAATGATAGCATCAAATATATACCATTAAAATGGCTGTCTTCTTGTTCCATTTTCTTATCCTTCATGACAGGAAAAATGTTTGCACCTTGATAATTAGATGAACAAGCCAGGAGCTTAATCAAGAATTTCTCCATCCATGTACATTTTTACATTCAGTAGGTTTTGTAATCACAGTCTCTTTTTCACTGTCTTTCAAGATAAAGTTGATCTTGCCCATATCAGCTTAACTCTGGAAATGTGTTGATATCTATAGCATATACAGTTTTCTACTATAGGTCTACAAACAAGATATAAGCAAGTATAGGGGAAAATTTAGACATGCCTTTAGTAGTTCTTCATAGTACTGATGGTGGCATACATTAATTCAGAAATAATTTGAATGCCTTATTTGACCTACCTCAGTGTGACTGACCACTTTGACTTAGAATTCTTGAGCAGGGATGTTTCATTGGACTCAATGAACTTTAAAGGTCCCTTCCAACCCAAACTATTATATGATTCTGTGATTAGGGGAGTAATAAAAGTTTCTGCTGTTCCATTCTTAGTTTTGTTACCGAAATAAGCAATAACACCAGTAAAATCCAATAAAAGCAGCAGGTCTAGATAGCTCTAGATAGGTCTAGATAGACTCTTGCTGGTCTAGATAGCTCAAATTTCATATACTTTTAATTCCAACTCCAGCAGGCTATCAGACTAATAAAAGGTAACAAATGAGATAGTGATGAAATAGGAGATAGTGATGAAAACAACAGATCTTGTTTGAGTGGAAGTACATGAAGCAGAAAATGCTCTCATTTGTCTTGTGAGAGGTTGAGATAACATGGACCTGCAAGTGTTCTAGCTGCTGTGGTCACCAGATCTCCCAGGCATCAGGAAGATCCTACAGATAAATCCAGAGTCCATGGTTACAGCATGGAACAAGAAATCTGGAATGCTCCACACCTGTGGGCAAGAAAACTTTTATAGTCTTAGTCAAATCTTGTGGTGAAATATGCCTCATATATATGGAGCTATTTCTGTTACAAGCAAGGTCATAATAAGCAGCTGCAAGGCTATAGGCCCTGATAATATGCATGCCAGGGTCCTGGGGGAATTGGCTGATGTAGTCACCAAGCCACTCTCCATCATATTTGAGTAATCATGGCAGTCAAGTGAAGTCCCTGCTGACTGGAAAAAGGGAAACATCACTCACATTTTTAAAAAGGGTAGAAAGGAAGACCCAGAGAACTACAGACCAGTGAGCCTCACTACTGTGTCTGGAAATGTTGAGGCACATGCAGGACAAGGAGGTGATCTGGTACAGCCAGCATGGCTTCACCAAGGGCAAATCATGCCTGACCAAGCAAGAGCTTCAAGAGTAGCTGGCTGGTCCTCATCACACCCAGACAGAAAGTGTCATGGAGTCACGGCCAAAGATGGCGGACTTACAGGTAAATCCCTTGTGCAAAGTAGAGCATATTTTGATCAAGAAAGAGCAGAGACCTGACTGAGGTTCCTACATGGTAAACTTCTATCCAGCACACTGTGGTTTTTTCAAAACCAATATTCCCATCTGTTTAATGTGATGTGTAGTGAGTGCTTTTTTTCTTTTTTTTTTCTTTTATTTTCTTTTTTTTTTTTTTTTTCTTTTTCAAACAGTAATAGCGCAAGCTTTTTCTTGGGTAGTTAAATTTGACATAGTAAAAACATAAGTTCTGGCTTGATACCTCCCATATTATGAAAGCCTTATATTTCTGCAGGAAGCCAAACTGTCTTTAGAAATAGATTCAGGAAACTAAGTCTGAATAGTTTCTTTCTTATGTGGGAAGTGTGTGGTGCTCAAATCATGCCTACATCTGGATCTATCAGACATTATTTTGATTATGATTATCAGCAGGAATGACGAAGCAACCCACAAATGAAGATAAAAGAGGTTTTTAAAAACAGGGAAGTTTTCTTAGGACCTACCACCTTGTGATCCATGTAACTAGACAGTAAGGTTTAACTAGACTAAGATCATAAATTGCATAAGAATGAAGAAAACCAGATAAAGCTGCATTCAGTCAAAGCTTTTAAAAAGATTTTCAAATAGCTAAAGGAGGAAAATTCTAATTATGTCGGGATTCTTCCAGGAGCAATGAGCTCCTTCAGTAGAAACACGACCCACATGACCTTTCTTGTCAAGTCATTAATTCAATATAAATTGCTTTAATGGAAGTTCTGTTACCCTGCACTAGATTATTCATACAGTAGCAGCAATCAGAATTATTGATTTTCAGTGGGAGAAACCTATTATTTGTGAAATAGTAAGGAAACGTGTTTCCCCAATTATATTCATTGCAGTCCTGCAAACCTACTAAGGTCATCACCTCAAGAAAACAACAAGACTTTAATTTAGATCCCAAAAATACATTTACTGTAGAGTAATCTGATGTTTTACAACATCAATCTACAAAGATTCTTTGAAATATAATGATTTTAGGAGTATGATATAAATTGTTAACTTTTAAGATTTTGCTAAATTATAACAAATAGCAACTGTTTCTGAATAATCAAGAAAGCAATGTGTGAAAACTTAGAAATCTTAGAAATTCCTTTTAAAGCTTTTTTTTTTTTTTAAAAAAAAAAAAAAGCCTTTCTAACATCAGTGAATTTTCTGTACAGATGAGGATGTGTAAGAAGCAGAATGTTAAATTCATCTGCACTGAGAGTTAGTAGATTAGAGAAAACAGTTTGACAAATAAGGAAAAAGAAAAAAAAAAAGTAGAAGAAAAACAAAATAATTAGTATGTTTCTAAGAGTCTCAAACACAACTATAAAAGCTAGAAAATACAAATAAAGCAATTGACAGCTGGTGGCTTTTTTCAACAACTCACTGCACCACTATATTGCCATCACCTATTGTAATGATCAATGGCATATTATTACAGATCTGCTCAGCAATTGGGTGTGCTTGGAACATTTAGCACCAGACAAGCTGTTAATTTAAAAATCCCCCAGAGTGTTGAGTGTTGTGGTTTTTTTGTTTTGTTTTGTTTTTTATCATAGCATAGCAACTAGTTATCCAGAGTTGCCTTCTTGCTACATGGATGGTTCTTTCATTTCTGCTTATAAATAAAATGCATTTCTGTGATCATTGAAAACTGTTGGGTATTTTAAGATCTGTGTCATGTTCCAAATATAACAGCTTCTGTACCTTGTTTCATTTTGTTCCTGTCACTGTGTCTATACACATACTACATATATTAAGTTACATGCTTTATTTACATCCTAATCAGAGGATGAGTATTGATATGCATATATAAATGCATTTATGTATAATGCAAATATGTATTTGCCTTTTAATAATATTAATTTAACATGTAGAAATCATATTTAGAACTAAATGCAGTAACACAAATGTTTATGAATGTTTGAGTATGCTGGACTCAACATTACAATCCATTAAGTTTGGCTTAGGCTGGGAAGGAAGGAGAAATCAGAAGAAAGATCAACAATCTGATTCATTATTGCTTGCTCTTGTGCCCTGGCCTGGCTTAGAGTAACTCTAGCTCAATGACCAAATTTCTATACTGTCTCTCCAACTTTCCTTTTCTCTTATACCAAATGTGAGAAGATGAGTGAGAATAGATCTGGCTGTTTAAGCATTTGTGGTGATAGGAAGAAGCTTCAGCTGCACCTTTAATATATTTCTCAGAGCATAAAAATATGTCAAAGCGACGTGAACCAATGTCCTGCTGGGAAAAAAAAAAAAAAAAAAAAAAAAAAAAAAGCACAGCCCTTTTTGCCCTTTTTTTGCAGGGCCAGAAGACAACATAAACAACAATATCTATATAATGATGAGACTTAGCTTACTATTTACAATTAAAAATGTGGCCTTTCCAGAAGCCAGTAGACATTTCTCATCCTTACAAACCAAGTCCTCTTTGGGACTGCTCCTCTATACAATAAAGGAAAGAGTCAGTATCCCATGGCACATCTTGAGAGAGAAGTCTTTTCAATTTGTAAAGGATGCCATGTGTTTCTTCAGCTGTTAAAATACTTTTATGTGTTACAGATGGAAGTTATGTTGGAGACAAGAATAAATAACGTTTATGTCCTTGCTTCTAAGTGCTAGAAAAAGCACATATTCACTGCCTCCAAAACAAAACAAAACCTAAAATAATTACTGATTACCTAACTGTCATTGATTTCATATAGCATTTTAGGAGATAATAGTTTAACTATAAATTTCAAGTCTATTTCCACCTCCACTCTATTCCCCATTATAGTAAAAGTGAGCAAAAGATGAAACAAACAAACAATATAATGAAGGCCTGTATGGTTTAGATACACTCAGATCTGAAGAGAACACTACATCCTGTATTCAGATCAGTGAAAAGCTCAGTATGCATAGTTGTTCTTCATTTGCACTGTCTAGATTTCTGCCATAAAATTGCAGTGCAGTACAGTTATGAGATGTAACCCCCTCTATGTCTTTTACCTTGAGATGAAGAGAATTGTTAGTGTTTTACTATCTGCTTCCAGCAGAATCATACTTTTAGGCCCTGGTACTCCTCTCCATCATCACTGTAACATCACTGATTTCAAAACCTCTGCTTAAATGTTTTTTTATGTAAAATATAATACTCTCACAGGACTAGAGAATAAAGGCCAAAATATTTGAAAGGCTTACAATAAAATGAAAGTCTAACAAAACCCCAACCTATTCACTATCACAGTTTCATCTATGGGAACAGCAGACTTCTATCACGTGTAGTACATATCTCCTAGTTTCAGATATTGGTCTAAACTACCCCATAGGGAAATTAATGCATAGTTTTCAACAGCCCATCAATCTCACTGTAATGGGAGTTTTGTCTTCAGTTGGGTGAGACAAGCCCAACACTAGTTGCAGACATCAATAAGTAAGGGAACAATGCCAAGTAAACAGAACTTCAAAAGTAAAATGCAATGAGTTTTTAATAAACTCACTCAGATTCCAAATTGCAGTTTATTTTGACAAAGCTGAAAATAATTACCTGCTTAATTAGCTTCTCTTGAAACAGCCTTTGTAAGGTGTTCTGATACTATTGTGAGCAGTCTTGTATGAGTATTTAGAGAGACATATTTAAATATTTATTTATTGGAATCCAACACCATCATCTGTTAATGTAATGTCATAGAGTGGTAAAAGGAACATCAAAAACATATTTATTAGTCTAATAGTACAGCAGAAACTGGTAACATTTTCAGCACCCTCCGTAACACATTCTCAACACACTGTCAAGAAGAAAAGTTAAATTTCTTCCTTCTTAATGCTATCACACAGCACATAGGGCAGGACACAGCAGGGCAGGGCAGGAAGGGAAGGGGGGTCAGGTGAGGTTGGGGGTGCAGGGGTGAACATCCTAATCAGTGATCCACTGATCATGCTCTGCCAAAAGACAGTTTTTTCATTAGTGCTTTAAGTATACTCTGAGAGAGTTTTCTATTTTAATCCCCTTTCTGCCTGTGTTGTGCTGCACCCGTTTTAGCCCTTGTACTCTATGAAAAACATAAAAAATACCATATCAGTATAAAGCAGCCTTAAAAACTCCCATGTGCATCTTGGGAAACTTTAGGTAAAAAGTACCCCAAATGCTGTTCTCTAGATGAGGACTTTCTCAAAACTTAGCTCAGAGGCCATGCTGAGGTATAAAAGGGAATGAGGTATAAAAGGGTAGAAAGAGTGCTTTAAAAAAGCCTGAATAAGTTTGTTGCTTGTTGTTGTTGTTGTTTTCCTAGTGAAATTACAGTTTTTGGTGCCAGGAGCGAAATTATAAATAACATTAAGTCATTTGTAATTTGTGTGACAAAATACTGTGGGTGGTTCCAATTAAGTGACACAGTATTCAAAAAGCACAAGCTTGTCCAGTGATTTTTTATGAGCTATTATGAATGTTTTTAGCTGGGGATGAAAAACCGAACTGCTGATGAACTGAATCTAGAATCTATTTTAATCTAGAAGCCAGAAACCACAATTCACTTTTTACCATCCAATATGGATACACTTTAAGAAAAAATATAAGTTGAAATAAGCATATAAATTATGAAAAGGCAAGTAGGGTACATAAGAAGTTATCTTCAAGCAAAGTCTGAGAAATGCAACATAAGATGGCAAGTCGTCTTGTTCCAATTGTGCAGAAAATTATTCAGATGAGATAAGGAACAAACTGGTATATTTTCTAGATTTTAACATTACCATAGCATATATATAGGAATCTATTATAAAATTTCCTAAAGGCAAAGGAAGCAATGATAACAAAGGTAATTTTTTTTATCACAAGTGAGCAGCAACAACTGCCTTACTGGAGTATGTTTTTTTCTATTTTTCATCAGAAAATAGAACCCTTTTATGGAAAGGCTTTACTTTAAACTGTTGACATCCTTAGATAAAATCTGTTGCGGTCAAATGCCAGAAAGACCTGAGACTCAAAAGTGTCATAGAAGAGCCTCGCTTTGAAGGGACCTCAAAAGAGTCATTATAGAAAGATTGTTACCATCTGATTCACAAGCATCTACTTGTCCTCATCTGTGCTATTATTATTTGTCAAGACAGGGAAATATATTCCAATTAATATCACATGTAGAGCCTACTACATTAAACAAATGTATCACATGAGAAAAGTAAGACGGATATTGGGAAAGGAATTTAGTTATGAAGAGAAAGGGAAATGAAAAGGGGTGGGGGAATTTTGGATGCTTTGCCTAGCAAACACAGGAAGATGTGTTTGCATATGAAAAGTCCAAAAGGCCAATCAGTCCACAAGAATGTTATTGTGTAACAGAAAAACTGAAGTTGATTAATAAGACATAGAAAGCCAATGTTTTTAATAAACTGCTTTTAAAGTATTTTCTTAGTAATTGCTTGAAAGAATTCCTAAGGTTTGTAGTATAGTTTTGTTTGACCTTTAGCTAAAAGCTCCCTCAATTGATTGATTTATTTTTCTTGTCTCTTCCCTGTGTGGTTTTATTAGGTGGCATGGACTTCATTTTACAGCAGGTGTGCAGAGTGGAAGTGATTTGTGATGGAAACCAAAGTTACTGAGCTGTTTATCCTCATATGTAAATAATTACAAGCTAATCAGCTAACTACAGTTGTTTTACTTGCTTAGCATCACATTTTACAGCTTGATAAACATCAGTTAGGTCAACTAAATTTCTTTACCATTTTTATTTAATTGCATTATAATTTTGACACTATGCCTTTCGAAGCTCTTAGTTTGGACTTAGTTATTTCAATTTATATTTTATTCTTAAAAAGTTGGACCTTTGATATCTAGTACAACAATGAATCCTCTGATGACCGTGCACTCAGCTCATATTTGAAAAACAAGAACAAGTGACACCTTAGTGTCAGAACTGCTGAGGATAATCTCTCTTCTCCATAGGATTCGTCCATCTGCTTCCAGTGTGAGCAGAGAACACGATGAGAAAAGACTCAGCTTTCTATGGAAAGTCAGTTTCATAGCTACAGGAATATGGCACATGATTAAAATGCAAGAATTTGTCAAGAATCCTGAAAACACACAGAGAAGGAATAGCTATGCTGCAGGAGACACCAGTGTGCTAGCTCATGGGCCAATGTACAGATTTGTGTATGCACATGAACCACAGTGGAGTATCAGAAGTTTGTATATAATTCAGATGTCTGTATTAATTTCAACGTTAAAACTACAATTGAAAATTGGACATTTCTCTGAGATGCTCATTTCCTAAGCCACAGGTGGCTTTGTGCTTTGGGAGGAGAAGTCATCATCTACCTGGTATGAGACACCACTGTAGGTTTGCCTTACTAACATATTAAGCTCAGGTTTCCAGCTCTCCACATACTTGTCCATTCCTGACAAAGGTAAGCACAGCACAGGTAGAGCAATTTCCCTTGCTTCTGGCTGCCACATTCACAACAATAGTTTGTTTGTAGGAATACAACATAGCTCAAGTCTACACCTCAAAAGTTTCTTGGAGAGGATCTTTTACTCTTGACATTCTGATCAACACAGGTTGGCTGCAAACATTCAGCAATCCAGAAGCAAGTTCAAGGAATCAGAAAGTGACTAGCAGTCAGAGAGTCCCATTAAAAAAAAAAAAAAAAAAAAAAAAAAAAAAAAAAAAAAAAAACTATGAAAATGTCCATGAAGCCTCCCCTTCTTGTGACATCATGTATGACATTCAGGTTAAGAGATCACAACAGTCCAGAAGCAAGTAAATAGCTTTTAAATTTCTCGGTTCTTACTGAAATGGAGAATAACAAAAGCAATTTTAATTAATTACACTAGGGCTGCATTAAAATTCTTGTGAAGGGAGAGTGCCCTCAAAGGCCTCATTAAGCTTTGTCTGTATCATGGCTGTGAAACCAGCATTGTATTATTTACAGTATTGAAAAAAAAAATACAATAAGAACTTCAGAGACAATGGATGTTGTAAATAAAATCATCTTCTTACCCTAGAGGGACCTTTCAAAAAAGGAAACTCCCTCAGAGACTTTCTAAAGTTATATAATACGCATGTACGTCTACACATGTAAGGCTTATAAGGCACATGCATTACAGTGTTAAATGAACATAAGCTTTCTTTGTATATGTACTTACAGGACTGAAGACATAGGAGTTTGACAGAGAAGCACTGAGACAGTTTTAAAGTCTCCAGGGGGCTCAAATGAATAAGTTCAAAACCTTCACAAGAATTCTGTCTAAATCACTTCAGTCTGTAAAATTGTTCTGCAAGTATTAAAAAAGAAAGGGCTCAAAACATTTTTTTTTCTGCTATAACTGGAAAGAGAATCAAATCCACTCCGCTGTTGTGTCATGTCCCCCACTACACACACACTCTCTCTGCTCTCCCCTCCTGAATGCTGGAACAGTTATTATCATGTTGGAAAAGCTAACCATTTGAAAAATATGTGATTAAAAAAAAAAAAGGTGGGGGGGAGGGTGGTGGAGATGGCACAGGGCACGAGTAAAAAACAAGTAAAGCATCCCCCAGCCTCCAACACTTTCCACTCTTCTATCTGACAAGTTTTTTTCCTATTCTGTTCCTCTAGTTCAATTCTTGGCTACTTACACTGGTTGCACAAAGCTCCAATTCATTCTTGATATTCACTCTTCTCTTGCATCACTTCTTTCTTCAGAACTAATTCCTTCCTAAAGGTACACGTGGAAGGTATCAAGAGACAGCTGCATGCTCAGGAAGTAAAGAGCATCTCAAGTAACTCACAGCAGGGAGTCAACAGCTATGTAGCCATGCTTATGTAGCCCTATAAAATGGCATATGGATGAATACAATTGGTGCTGGAAAAGGACATGCACAAAACAAGATTGGTCTGGAATATAAATTTGTTCAATCTGACAGGTCTTCTTTAGCAGACATCTTCAACCAATCTCAGCAGGCATTACAACTTTTCTGGCCTCCGGGCTTTCAACTCAGTTAAAACTTAACTTTCAACCCAGTTAAAAATATGAAGGTCTTCTTCATATTTTCAAACTTGTGGTACCCTTGAAAGCCTTTTGGACCTTTGGAAGATAGAGCAATCATACTACCTTATAGCTCAGGTGATGGTCAAAGAAAAACATGAGAAACAGCAGTTGTAGCAGTTGCACATGATTTTAGAAGAG
Organism: Heteronetta atricapilla; assembly: GCA_011075105.1. NCBI lineage: Eukaryota > Metazoa > Chordata > Aves > Anseriformes > Anatidae > Heteronetta > Heteronetta atricapilla. Next base: position 41,341,712 of record CM021734.1, on the reverse strand, counting down.
TCATATAACATACACATGCTAAGATGAGAAGAAAATAATAACAAAATCCTGACAGTAGTCTTTCTAGTCACAGTCTTAACTAACAGCTCAAATTTACCTCAGCAAAATCAGTTAAAGCAATTATACCACCCCCAGTTCTGTCTCTGTGGAAATTTGAATTTTACTGAAAAAAAAAATCAGTAAAGAAAATCTGTATCATTAAAAAATAAATTAATTAAATATATATATACATATATAAAGTTTGCTACCACATCATTGAATTTAGAGATTTTATAAAGAAACAGAGTATAAATTATTACAATGTGGAAGTGTCTCAGACAGAAATTATGTTTAACAAGTTTATATCACATTGTATATGATTGTATAAATATTGAAATATATACTGACAGAAATTAAATGAGTATAAAACATGATTTTAAACTCTCTAAACTTGCCTTCTCCCATCTTTAAAATATCTTCAGCCTTTTACAATATTTCTTTCTTGTGTAGCTAGCTTCATTTTACCCTTGTTGAATAAAAATATAGAATATTTACTACAAAAATTTCTATATTACCATTAGCATCACAAGTAAGAAGTAATCCATGCTATACAATATTGAATTGATACGTAGCACTACGTCCAGAACCATAAGAACTCTATCTGTGATTAAAACTGAATAGAAAACATAATTATGTCACCGGAGGGATCAAAAGAAGTAAGGTAACACTTTCCATCTGTAGCATTTTAATTAGAGCTTTAATTTAGTCATCAAATGGTACAAGGGAAAAAAGACATCATAGCTTTTAGAAATAACTATTCATAATTTATTGATACCGTACAAAACAATCATTACATTTGAAAACTTCTTTTATCTTTGTAGGATCAACAATGAAACAGCACAAGAACTTAGAACATACAGTTAAAGGCATCATATCATTGCTTAATGTCAGAGAGTTCTTTTCAGCCACTTGGGAAAAATACATGTTGACCGTGCTGTTGGATGAAGTTAGAATCTGATGATTTGAAGGGCCACCCAGAACCTCCTTTTTCAACCAAATTCAATTCAAGGGTTTGGTTCTCAGTGCTGTAAGTTATACAGCTAGAAGTTGGAGATCCTGGGTAAATCTGAAGCCCATCACTTCACTGAAATTGTGCTGAAGAAAAAACAGTAATTTCAAACTGATAATTTTCCTGTCCTGTCTCCAGATATGGAAATAAGAAACAACACTCACTTCTGCAAAAGAAGGAATACTGCACAAAGAGGCATATTTGTATGTCAAGAAGTTTATACGGGGTTTTCATGTGTTCCCAAAAACATGTTGTTAACTTCCTTTCTCATGTCTTGTATACACTGGAGTGTTTGCAATGGAATTGCTTGTGTTTTCACACAGCAGGGGTAAAATAAGCAGAAGGAAAATGCGAAAGACAACTCATATTGTGTCATTCTCTAATATCAAAAAAGTGTGGTAAACACTCTCCCCTTTCCCGCTGTCATGGTCTCATACATATCACACCAGCTGCTCCAACAGAAGACTTCCAATGAGGTCAAGCCTCTGCTGAACTCAGTAAGGATATTCAGCATCTACCAGTGACCTTCTGTAACAACAAAACTGCTATTTTCCTGATCCTAGCCTTTAATTAAATGAAAGCTACTGTGTCAGTGCTACCTCTGTGCCCCAATTGTTCTCCTTTTTCTCTAGACAGACAATTAAGAAAACATAATGTCTGCCCCATCCAAATATGCACCACTATGCACCACTAACACATATTGAGATCTATAGCAATGCAAAATGCTGCCAGCTTCAGGCACCAATTAAAGTAATCATGAAAAGTGCTGGAGCTTAAAGCATGGTGAATTTAGGGTCAGAGACAGGCAGATCAGACCAGTGGAGTGGGATATTAATATACTGATAGAGTTTATGGAAGAAGGGGAAATATTCATAGATAATGCATATTTAATGTATAGAAACTGAAGATATTTGTTGTTAGTACTACTGGGACCTTTGCTAAAATCTGAACGTGTTTTTTAAAACAATGGTGAGAAAATGCAGACTGTCATGCCTACTCTGTAAATAAAATTTAGTTTCCATGGATGTTGATCTAGTACTTTACAAAATAAAACAATTGAACTACAGTATTCCATGAATTATATATACTTACTTTGCTAGACTAATTATCATTCTTATTCCTAAATAGATTTCATGAAGACATCTGTTTTGAAAAATGATGCTGTTAACTCTCATATTGTTTTGATCAATTTTGGCTTAGGCTTCTCCAGTTCAAAGGGTTTTGGAAAAAACATAGCTTTTTTTTTTTTTTAAAAAAAAAAAAAAAATGCCATTGTAGTGTTATTTTGTGGTTCATTTTTAAATATCAGTCTCTGGGGAGATGTGTCTAAGCCCAGCCATTTTCCTAGCCATGTTGCAACCTGCCCGACCCATGCCTTGATGACCACACCCAGCAGCTCCCCATCCAGCTCAGGGCCACCCCATTACAAGGCCATGCGTTGCAGTGGTGGGGACCTGGCTAACTCTAAGCCCCTTCAGTAGTTGCACTCACCCCTGGCCTGGTACTGCATTTCTGAAAAATGGCACCAGAATTTTCAGGCTGATAAAATATTAAACTAAACCGTAAGCTGCCTGTCACCATCATAGAGAAACATCCAAATACAGCATTTCAAAATGGTGTAGATCAAACTGAACAATTCCATTACCATGACTGGACTGGTGTAATCACTGAATGTACAAATGAAGACACTAGACATCTTCTTGATAGATACATAACAGAAAATGATAGTCATGGAAGAATACCACATTAACTGTATAGGTAATTAATTATCTGTTTAAAGAGCATCCATGATTTTGATTAACCTGAATTCCCAATCTTTTTGTCTTTCTTTGGCTTCTAGAAGCCAGACTGAACTGTTCCCTCATTCCCAGGACACGAAAATTTAATTTGGTTCACAGTGCTGAGAAGTCTAATTCCAGCCCTGGACTGCAATTTAGAATGATTTTAAAAAGTGGGAAATTCTCTAAAAATCAGCTTTTCCACTAATCGGTATAAAATAAGGATGCTTGGATTTTTGAATTGGTTTGCAAATTATCTCTATAATCATTGGATATCCTAAATTGGAAAGGATCCATGAGGATCCTCAAGTTCAACTCTTGCCAATGCAGGATAACCTGAGAGTTACCCTGTGAGTAACTCCTGTAAGTTCAGTGCAGTGTAACTACGTCAGCTAAACCATATGTCTAAGAGCATTGTCCAAATACATCTTGAACACAAGTTCTAAATGAGCTATATTCTGTATATTTTTGAAGAAAAAAATATACATAGATTTTGGAGGAAAAAAATGTTATGTTTTTAATGAAAAAAAATATCCATAACTGTATTTTACAGGTTGTTGTTGTTTTTTTTTTAATCTTTTATGGAGCTCATTCATTTTAACACCACTTTTACATCAAGGGCATTATTCTATGTACATGACTCTTGAACCAAGCTTATAAACTTATATTATTATCATTAGGGTCTTACTTCAAATGAAATTCATGTGGAGATTTTTCTCTTTGCCATCATTTAATGTAGTCTTTGCATATACAGAAGGTATCAATTAGCTAATTAGTATAAAAGAATACACTAGAGCAAACTAACCTTCCCCTTTTCTCAGAAGTAAACACCTAAGTTATTTATTTCAAGTGAGTTATTATGAAATTTATGAGTTTTGACCTGTCTTTTTAAATGATGAAAAAAAAAATCATTGGAATTTTTCAGGATTTAATCAGCTTGTCAGATGAAAGGACATCAAAGTGTGAGTAGAGCAATAGGAAATAAAATTCAAAATTCTATTCAAGCAAGAGCCAAGTGGAATATTTAAATAATATATTTAGCCCATTAAGATTTCAAGATCAAATTAATAAGTATTTTTCCCTAGATATATTTCAGTAAGAATAAAAAGCACATTTAACAGACACATTCCTCATAAGCAAGAATATAAACGAGCAAGATACCAGATAAGACATGAAACTGAAATAAATAAATAGATGAATAAAATAGCATTGAACTACATTGAGAAAGATGTTTTTTGTTGTTGTTGTTTTTGTTTGTTTGTTTGTTTGTTTTTTCAGAACCTTGTCTCTGTTTAACAGAGCTTTAATTTTGTATATGGTCAGTTTCCATTTTTATCAGGGCATAGTGACAATTTTTAATATGTCCCTACACTATGACTGTAGAAAGAATCAAGGCTCATGAAATGCTGAGTAGTGACTGTAAAGGAAAAGAATGTTCATGCTATAAACCTTCAGTCTGAAGAAGTGACTAAAGGTTTTTATGATCAGTAGTCCAAATTCTGCAGAAGGCAGGAATTGGAGAAAGAAGGCAGAAATGGGAGAAAATACCTACATAGATGTTAGAGTGGGAAACCAGAACAACACAATTACTTTCTTGCCATTGCATTTTTGATGCAATATTGTAAAGGATACAAAAGATACACAGAATGTATTTACAGGAAATTCCTTTGAGATTTTACTCTCAACTGGTAATAAGAAATAAGTAAATATCCAGAAGAAAGATGACTTAAGAGACAACAGTATTAATAAATAAAAATAAATAAATAAATAAAAAAGAGCCTCTTCAAGACAGGAGGGAAAAATATTAGCAGAAAAAATAACCATTTACTTAGGCAGGCAGATTTTGACAAATTAAAAATGGGAGACCTGATTCAGGAGGTGGGTAAGATAAAGAGTAGACAGTCTTTCAGCAAAGCATCCTTTGAGGAACAAATACAAGTTATTCACACTATGTAGAAAAGACAATCATTTTATTAAAAAAAAAAAAAAAAAAAAAAAAAAAAAAACCTCAGACACAAGAAGAAAGCTAACAGAGAGTGAAAGGTAGATCAGGCCGTTAAGGATAAAGACAAAATTATTTATTGATAAAATCAGGAAAGTACACACATACACACACAAACTAAATAGAGATGTGAAGAATCAAAATAAATTCTTCTGTGAGAACATTAATGTCATGAGGCAGAATATGGATGGAACTAGTTTGAGCAGAAAAGGAGAACTTATTTTCAGTGTTTCACTGAAAAGATCAGCTTTGATAAATTGACTTTAATAAATAATACCAGAGATAAAAGAGTAAAATCTTGTCCTCAGGTAAGGAAGGAAAGAATAAACAAGAGACAGCTTAAATAATTTTCATGATTCTAGAATATCTTAGCCTGATGAACATGGTAACTTAATGAACTGACTGATGAAACTAGAGATCTTCAAGATTTTTTTTTTTTTACATGTAATATCCCCATGCAAACCATGAAAACATGGATGAATAGTGTAGGTGAAGAACTGAGGAAAGCAATATTCCATGAATTGTTCTTAATTGTTCACTCTGAACTAAATGGCAAATGGATTTCTGCAGAGCTCTGTCCTCATGCATTCATGTCATGGTACCTATTCAATATTTTAACTAACAGATCGGGCAGTGACCTCATGAAATTAGGATTACAAATAGGTTGAAATACAGAATTTAATGTGTTGAAAATATGGCCTGAAAAGTAACTGAGAGGTAGAACTTACTAAAGGATAGACAGATCAATGGATCCAGGATCTGGAATAATTGGGTAGAAAATCACTCTGAGAGATAGATATAGTAGTTTTCTTAATAAGCAGTAAAACATAAGTTTGATTTGGATACCACTGATAAGGATGAAGAGGAAGTTTTTTGTGTCCAGCTTGAGGCAATATATTTCAAGAAAGGTAAAGTGAGTCCACAAGAGTCACAACTATTTATTGGAAAATGCTGAATACATGGATTGACTAGTCTAGCCTAAAGGGGAGAAATTGAGATACAAGGGGAGAGGGAACAAAATACATAAATAAATACTTCAGAGAAGGGGAAGGAATTAACCTAATATATTTACATGAATATGATAAAGAGAAATTGTCTTAAATAACAAAAAATACAATATTAGTGAATGCATACTGATGATAGAGCTGTAAGGTAAAGGCTGGGTCATGCTTTTGGGGGAAGTTTTGGCATTTCCAGTGCTGAAGGTGTTTAAGACTAGGCTGTAGACGTATCTATCAGACTCTATCTAAATATAATTGATCCTGCCATCCAGGTGGATGGACATTGACTGGGTAACCTCCTGAATTTCCTTCCAGGAGTACTGTGATCTAACCACCTGTAATTCTCACTGTGTTGCAATCAGTGCCAAAATATTTAATTTCCCCCTTCTTTTTTTTCCCATTATGGCCTCTCTCACAAGAAAAGCTAATAATAGCTCATTAGCCTTTTTGAAAGGCAAGCAAACAAATGGAATCTTCACTCACATAACATTCCAGTCAGAAGTGATGAGCAGATTTTTACATGCCTGTGCTAAGCCTCCACTGGAAAGGGTGTGTCTTTTGCTTGGCAGTGTTGGGTCTTCAGCATGTAAGCAGCACAGAGACCCTCCACATTTCCTCTCTAACAGAATTAGAAAGCTAAAAGCAATTTGATCAGTGAAAGATTCCAAGAAATACAGTTTTTTTAAAAAAAAAAAAAGAGAGAGAGAGATGTGTGACTCACTGAATTAAGAGAGAGATCATACCGCTCACAGTGCAGTGAACCACAATCTGCTGGTTGAATTCCACCTTAGGAGTTTGGACTCTACAGAGGAAAAAATCAAGAAAAAATAATTCAATAGTGTAATACAGTCACTTGAGGAGGACATAAATCTTTTGGTCCAGCATGAAGACAAAGGCAGGCAACTTAACTTATGGCCTAGGTTCTCAAGTAGTTGATAAAGATCTGTGAGGTCTGGACTGCAGATCCTGTTCTTCCAACAGAAACAGCCATTCGATCTTTTCATGGATTATGAAAAGATTTATTATCCATTTATCCATATTTATCCATTATCCTTATGGATTTCCTGTAAAGTTTTTGCAAGTTTATCTTCTGTTTCCCTTAACAGATCAGACAACATATGGAGTGAACTACAAGAGAAAGAAACTGTATTTCAATCACTGACATGAAGCTCAATGAACATTATTTTTGTGCTTAAAAATTTGACAGATAATTCCTATGGTGATGAAATGCCTAAAAAAAATCAAATTCAACCATATCTATATGTCACCAAGATACGTTTGTGTATATGTTCTTTCTTATATACAAGTGTGTGTATATATTCTTATATACAAGTTTTAATTAAGAAAATCAAGACACTGTTAATGCAATTATTTCTTCAGTTAGTAGCATGGAAACCATGGAGAAGTTCTAAAGACTTTCTACCACGGTGAAGAATTCATACAAATTCTGATTCATCAGAGTATTATTCCTCTTTCTCCTTTTTCACTCACCTTGATTTTGTGTAGTCTCAGTTGGTAAATCCCATTTCAAAACACTGCCAGTGTGGGAAACACTGCAGAATATTTCATCAGATGTGTTTGTGGTTTATGAGCAATACCTCCAGATCATCTATCTTGTATGTGTGATTGGAAAATAAATCATAGATTGATAGGATACTACAATCATAGTTTCATTTGTATACTACAAATAAGAAATGTGGTTCTGTAACTTCACCTTATTGTATAGTATTGTAACTAGATAGTTATCATTTACAAAATACCTTTCCCTTGTATATTATTAATGATTTCACAAAGTACACTTATAAATTCCAGTAGGTGAGAAAGCTGACTCAGAGAGGAAAAGTAAATAGCCTACAGACACACTGTGGGCCCAAGCATAAACTAAAACATCTAGGTCATCTGAGCCTTAGCTGTTGGACTATATTGACACAGTAGGCGTTACTTAATCACATAGGCATTTTTAAATTATCTGTTTAAACTGAGATTCTTGTTGAATAAGGAAAGTCATAGAACTCGTCAATGCTACCCTGTTATGTTTTTAAAATAAAATTACAATAGAAGAAATTAATAAAATATTTCTGAAAACTGAATTACTTTTACTATTATGAATTTCATTTACAATTCAGGTAGGAGAAATTAATAACCTGGGAAGTCTTACATTATTTTGGAATATAAGCATAAGGATAGCAACATTCTTACATACTCTCTGATTTTTTATATGATTTAGCAGAAGAACAGAAACAACTTTGTTAACATGAAAAGAGGTAGCTAATGGAAAAGATACTTGGACTTACACAAGGTTAAATTAGAGAAGTTGAGGACAGAAGAGAAACTTGTCTCAAAGAAGTATGTTTCCAACCAATTCCATCCAAGAGGATTTAACTGAGTTTCAGATGCTAAAAGATGATCATGGATACTTGGTCTTTTAAAAACAAAAAGGAAAATGAAGCCATCTTGAGCAAGTTTTGTATTGAAAATTTTATAAACTGCTATGACTTGCAATAATGAGATGCTATTTTTTTTTTAACCCATTAGTCCTTAGGATAAAAGGATAAACTGCAAGATATTAAAGACAGGTATTAGAACTCCTGTTTTTGGCAAATTGTATGTTCACATGAAAGTAATTTCATTTTCTTAAAAGAAATACATATAATGTAAGGCAGAATTTAGTATAAAGGCTTTAATATTGGGCCCTCATTAAGAACATATAGATCTGGTTCTGCAGGAATCAATTAATCCTATTGAATTAATTTTATAAGAAAGTCTGCCCTTTTTTTATGCTGTACTATGCACATTTTTTGGCTTAGCTTATTTATGACTGATACAGGGAAAAATGACACTGTAACTTATTTTCAGTACTGCATCAATAAGGGGGATATTAAAAGCAAACTGCAGAAATCAAAAGCCTTTCCTCTTAATTGAGTCACAGTGGAAATAATAAGCCACTTTTTCTCTGGTACTCTTATTTTTGAATGTCATGAGCATTATTTTGAATATAACTAATCAAGCTGTGCAACAGTTTGTGCAACAATTAGGAAATAAATCCTCAATAAAAATAAAGTGTTTTTTTCAGTGTTTTTTTTGTTGTTTGTTTTTTTTTTTTTTTTTTTTTGAATTGCCTTTTATCATATGTCAGTATTAAAGGAGGTTTGGTGGAAATATGAGGCTGATTTATTTTTCTCTTCTTATTTCAATGAATAGGAATGGATTCATCTTCTACTAGCTTAAACAGAAAGTGAATCTTGACCATGCACATGAATAGAGGGAATAAAACTTGGAAAATAAATTTCTAACTAGACACTGGTTTTGTTTCATAAGTGAATTTTGGGGAAAAATAATAATAATAATAATAATAAAATTAACCATCTTTATTTCTATAGTTATGATTCATTTTCATGCTATTTTCAAAAATGATTTAGGGTAAAGAAAAAGCTTTGCTTTCTTTTAATCATAAGACATCATTTTGAAAATAAAGTTTTGGGTGACACATGAAAATAAAATTTTGGTTAAAAACTTTATTTTTCTAAACCTCTTAAAAATTATTGTTTTAATGAGCATGAAATATTAGAAGTCTGAAAACACACTTGTAATTAATAAAGAAGAACAAAGGGAAATAACGTTGTTTATTGCCAAACATTTCACTTGAAAGAAAAAGCAAAAGCAACCAAAAGGATATTCTTTCTGCTATTGCCATTTGCTTTCAATAAAAAATAATTATAGCTATTGACAGTGGTGACAAAATTTCTGAAGAAAGTTTGATAAGTACATCCATTATTCTAATCATTCATTCCTGTTTGCATTTTTATATTTTAATTTTCTTGACTATAAATAGAGGAAACTGTTGGAAGCAAACAAAAAGATATATAACTATATTATTAGAACAACCAATTCATAATATTTAGCTCATGAATAAAACATCAAATAAATATTTTCATTATTAGCTTTTATTTTTATATTATAAATTAAAAAAATCACACGCACATTTGCTTCTTTTTCTTCTTTAAGGGGTATCACAGAAGTGCTAAAGTGAATGCTGGAAACTAGCATCTTCATAATTTTTTCAATAAGCATATGAACAAGTGTTGAATTAGGAGAATAACACCAAAACTATTTCTATGGGTATTTCATTTTGCTTTCAGTCATACTTAGCCTACTTTTGTATTCATTTTCCATTCACTTATGAACATTCAGGTGTTCATAAGGCTAAATAAATAAATATATAAATAAATGAGCAAGGCAACATTCTCATCTATTTTTTGCTCTTCTACACCTTTCAAGCAGTTTACAAAGTACAGAAAATAGCAGCAATAGACCAAGTGCAATTCAGTACAGGCAATAAAAAAGAGATATGCAATGCAGCACAGGCTGATAAAAAAGACATCCAGTGCGTGCTCCTGTCCTGAAATTCTTTAGTAGTGTATTATCTATTGCAAACTGAGCTTACCAAGCATTAACTGTGCTGTTGCAGGAGCTGTTTGAATTTATTTCACATACAGAGTGAGTATAATCTACAAGATTATACTTTCTGCAAGATTATTCTTTCTACAAGAAGCAGAGACTTGCCACTGGATCCTAAGAGCTCCACCCTCTTGGTCAAAAATAAATAAATAAATAAATAAATAAATAAAGTGGGGCTTAAGTTCATGTTTGAAGTATTGAAGTATTCACACTAGTGGTAGTACTATATGCTCATAGGTAAAACCAAAGGCAACTTTTCCTCCCAAGATCATATCAATGTAAGTAACTAAGTAAGCCAAGCAAGAATTTGAGCATGAAGCATGCAGAACCAAGCAGAAGCATGTTGCTGTTTTATGTCAACATCTAGTGCAGGTGGTGGACAGTATTCTCAATACAGAAGATTCAAGTACAGAACCATTTAACAAAGACTGCTTCACAAGTTCACACTAGTACTGAAAAAAAAAAAAAAAATGCTGATGAATTTTCTTATTCTTATTTGGGAAGAATTTTCCCATTTTGAATTGGAAGAGTTCTCAGACTCATCATCAATTTTGGACAGCATTGCTAAAGTCATTAAAAAAAAAAAAAAAAGGTAATGCAAATTAGAGAGAAAACAAAAACAAACAAACAAACAAAAAACACTAACCAATATATTTGGTAACTTCACTCAGAATAGGACACTGTTCTTTTCCAACCGCCTTGCCAAAGTCCTAACAGACAGGCATTTGATGACTCAGCTGTTGTTTTGAGCTCTTCTTTGCAACCAAGGCTGTGCATGCTCACACAATTACACACATGAATGTGATAAAATACAATTTAATCTAAAATCTTCACTCAGTCGTTAAATCTTTCAGTAGCTTAATATATTCAGGAATGATGCTGTGGGCTAAACCAGTGCAGCCAAGACACAAAGCATTAAAACTATTATAAAATTCCATGATATTTTTTCAACTCTAAACTACTGTCTCTTCCTGAGAGATTCAGAGAGTTTGTGATTATTTTATACATGTCCAGAGCATAATTCTGACCAATCCTAGTTACTTCACACATATTAAATACTCAGTATCATAAACTCCTGTTCATAGTCAAGCCATAAAATATTTTTTTTAAAGAATAAATTATGTTAGTAGTTAATTTAGACCCCTGTGGACATGTTGCAAGGAGAGAAAATTATATGAGCAGACTATAAGTTTTATTTTAGCATAAATATATGATGTATAAATGAGAACAATATAATTATTATTACAAAATCTTAAATAGAGCTTAAAATATGACAGTTACCTCCCTCTTCCCCTCAGTTCTTGATTTCTTTGCTGTGACTGCTAAAGCAGCTAATGTGTTCTTTTTTCCTTCACAGAGAAAAAAAAAAAAAATCTAAAATGTTATCTTTAATTAACATTAAGTATATCTCTGTCTTATTGTGGTTGGAATACCGTATCCTTTTTTTACAGTCATCAGCATTTAATTTTAAAATAGTTGAAAGACAGGATAACTGTTTCTACTTATAAAGAAACATCAGAAATCTGTAAATCAGAATTTTAAAAAATAAATTCTCAGGATTCAGTGCTTAAGTGCTTTGAAATTCATGTATATGTTTGACATTTCAGAATTTGAATGATAGATTTTAGAATTATGTAGCTGACAGAAGCTATGTGTGGTACAAATAAGTTAGGCCACTGCAGGAGAAAATGCAAGATGGTAATCTTTCAAATGGAAATCTACATGTTAATTTGTTGTGCAACAGCTACTAATTTGTGTATTGAAACATTTGTTGATCATTTATAAGCCTTTTTTATTAATTTCATGAACTTTAAAAGAAAAGATGACAAAAAGTCAGAAGAATTGCTATTTTAAATTATGTCCATACTTGAAAGTAATTAAAACAGGGAGGTCTGCTAGTGTAGATGTGCAGAATTTGCAGACTTCTCACAAATTTTACCTTTCCTCTGAAATTTGAAGTAGCAGATTCCCATCCTTCAGAGGAGCAGCAGAAATGAGTCTACAACCATAGTGAAACCACATCTAACTACATGGCATGCTGATTAGTGTTACAATCTCATTCTCTAAATTATTGTTATTTTGCAATGTAATACATAAGTTTAGAGTCTCTCTCAATGATACTTACATTTTGTTACAAAATACATTATCTTCAGAAAGTGTCTATAAGATCAAGACTTTTTCCTAAATCATTACAATTAGTTTTTGATTTTTTATATATATATTTTATTTATTTATTTATTTTGGTGGTGGTGGTGGTGTTTTTCTGAGCAGAAATAATAAATGTGTAGGATAGAGAATATGCTAATCTGCCTCACAACAATTAAATTCTGACATTCAGAAAATACCTTCCAGACCCAAATTACTTTTACTATAAAGGGCTTTAATCTAAATTCCTTGTTTTCTCTCTTTCCAATAATACTCCTCACCAACCTGCTTTAAACATGAATAATGCAATAATGTAAAAACATCCCCCCTGGTCAGAAACTTACATCATTTCCAGCACAGACAGTTACAGAGGGCAATTATAATACCAAGGTAATTACATAGAGAATCATGTGAACTCTGACAACCCACTGTACGGTATTTCCCTGTAGGTTACAGATTAAGCAAATCAAAGTATTTATTAGAACAAAAAGATTATTTTGGTAGTTGAATCCACCCTCCTCTCTTTGTGTGTATACCTTTTCCTAAAAATTGGGAAATACTACATTTTACAAAAACAGTTTTTGTAAGCCCCCTAGCAAGCCACAAACCTAGAGGAAAGGGAAAATAATAAATAAAATGAAATAATAAAATAAATAAAATAAATAAGTAAATAGATGAATAAATTCAAAGCTCTTGCATAGGCCAGAGTCACATTCTTCCTCCTCACTCATACAACCTAAGGTATTTTCCAGTGACACTAATCAGGGCAGCTGCCAAGATAATACAGCTTTGGAATCCTGAAACATATGTCCAGTTGTCAAAATCTTGTTCCTCCTTCAAGGCTCCTTTGGGATTTTGCTAAAGCTTCTCAATAAGAGACATTGGTCACTTTTCAACAAAAGAAAGTCAATATCATTATTGATGAAAAACTTTCACAAAAGATGGTACAAATGGTGAAATATTACTGTTCAACACACTGAGTTTTTCTTCAAAATTATATTTTGAACTGTGCTGCCTATCAGAGAAAAAGGTGTTTAAAACATTTCAGTGTGCCATATGGATATATATTCACTATAATGAGGAAAACGAATAAAAGAATAGCTATAGTTTTGCCAAGATTCAGTATCTCTAAACTAAAATGTCAAGATAGGACCTATCTTGTTTCTGCTGCAAAACTCAGCTAAATTACAAACTGGGATGTAAAATCATAGCATAAAAATTAGTTTATTTGACAGACAGAACTGAAAAAAATAATGAAAAACAGCAGGAAAAAGCCCATCAGCCAGAAGTCATGGCAAATGTCATATTTTTTTATATTTTACCCTACATTTCATTTATAACATTTTATTAATATTTTGATATTTCCTAACACCCATTATGACCCATGTAGTTGTAAATTACATTCATTGGCAGGCAGGCGTAACTGTCCTGAATTTATATTGTTTATAGTTTCATTGCATATATCCAGAAATCTTAAAAGATCACTTTGATGTTTAGTCAATCATGTCACTGTATGTGGCAAATGACCAGTTATTACAACTACTTTCAGCAGGGATGTGAGAGGCAGTAATAGTGTGAAAAATTGTTTGTGATTTAACTTAGAATAACTTGCAGCTACTGATACTGAAAAAATGTAAGCTATATGCTGAAGAAGTTACAGCACTGGATCTTTCCTATGTTAGTCTGGACATGAACAAAGCAATTATGGTCTTTAGACCATGAAACCAAAATTCTTCAAGTAGAAAAGAACCTTCTTACCAGAAGGATGGATATATCAGGTCATTGAAAATGCAGGTAAACTGGTAGGAAATGTTAATGGAGAACAACTCAAGTTTAATAATGTTCAGCTGGTCAGATACTAGACAAAACACAGGCCATGGAATTGTCTTCCTACACTGAGTTCAAATATTTGACTAAAACAATGACCACTGAAATGCTGATATCTTGTGAACATTTTGCTCATCCCAGTCTGAGGGAAGGAAAATTTTACAAACATAATTGTCTATATACAAGTGAAGTCTTGTACAAAAATGTGGTTTAACAGTTTTTTCTTTTCTTTGGGGGTAGGGAGGATGGTGGAGATTGATGAGACATTCTAAACCACTTCTATATTTAGTCTATCAACCTTTGTTTAAGCTTTATGAAGATATATTATGTTAAACATGCATACTTCAATATAAAATTAAGTTAGAGGAATACTTCAACATGTTTCAAAATTTCACAGCTGTCCCTTCTTAATGTCCCAATAGGTAAAAAACACATTTTTCAGTAACTGCCTTTTTAACAGACAGCAAGTCAGACGTCAAACAGGTGAGAAAGACCCAGAAGCCAATGTAAGAAAAAAAAAAAAAAAAAAAAAAAAAAAAAAAGATTTTGAATTCTGATTTCAAATTCTGTGCTCTGGATTGAAATTACTAAAAGCATAAGATATACTAAATGAAATTAATATCCCTCAACACAGTCTTTAATAAATTACTATATTAATTACTAGAAATCAGATGTCAAATGTACCATTCCTTTTCCATCCATTCTAGTTATTAGTTTTAGTAACTATTTTACTATTTTTTTACCTATTTGTTAGAAAAAGCAACAACCTTCACATACAGATATGTTACCTTGTAAGGCAGCCAGATAAGTTACCTTGTAAAAATGTCTGTATTCAACCCCTTCCCTTTTGTTTATATTTGTCTATAGAAACGTAAATTAATTTATCTAGCTTGCTGAATGACACTCTGAAATATTGCTATTACTTCAGTTTGCCACTGATCAAAGACTACATGATGAGTGTGATAAACAGACACCTTGAAAATAGAAAAATTGCTGAGCTCTAGATTGTCTACAAAAAAAAAAAAAATGCTCATCTTAAAGGTAGGACCCCTGAAGAATGACCTACAGAATAATGAATAAATATAAGGCATGTTTGGGTTTGTTCTCTTATGCCCTAAGTCTTTCCTCCCACCCCCTAAACTATTCCCAAATAGTTCCCTGCAGCACATTGTCTTTGCTAACATGTTTTCTCTCTCTCTTGACTTACATGGCAGCACTCCAACATTTACTTGGTCATTCTCCAGTAATGTGCAGCATCTTCTGGTACTAAAGACTTTGATTTGAAGACTGTAACATGGTTTCAGACACCAACAACACCACAAACACAATAAGTTTCCAAAGATCTCCCAAGACACCATCTGAAACTTAGTGGTGGAGCCCTGGTTTGTTCAAGGAAGGACTGATGAATCAAGTTCATTATTTCACAATCTATTTGAGCTTCAATCTAATTTGAATCTATGGATATCCTTGACTCATGACTAGTACATGGTTGAACAACTGCTATCTTTTCCTATCAGGTGGGAAGTGATCATTATTGTAACTCATTTGTGCTGGGAACTTTTTAAAATTTCAATATGAATATGAATCTAATTAGGGGCCCAACACTGATATTCTCCTCTGTTAACAAATATACATTTTACTCTGACATTTTTATTAAAAAAAAAAAAAAAAAAAAAAAAAAAAAAGGATGATGTGATGCAAGAACCTCAGAAGCCTTGGGGTTTGGAAAAGCTTCAATAAAACAGTGGAGACATGCACAGTTGAAGAAAGAAACAAAGAGAATCCCACAACATCCTATGATCTTTCCTCCCATCCCAGATGCTTACCACCAGAGAGTTTATCTGTATCATCCTCTACATGGGGATGGTCTAAAGCTGTTCCTTTGTAGAAAGAAATAAAGTTCCAGCACAGAATTTTCTTGTGCCTCTTTTGTTTGCCTAACCTCTTCTCTTGTTTCAATTACTGCCCCTCAATATGTTGGCAAATTTGAGGATAAAAGGTTCTGTTCTTTAGGAACCTTTACCCTTCGTAGTGCATCTTTAAATTGTGGTGTTATACAGCATTTTCTAACATCATTGTCATTTCTTTACTCTTTCATCTTATGTGACTTGTTTAAGCATTTGTGACTCTGTTAATGTATCCTTCCATTTTGCTGACCAAGCATCTAGTTCTCTCTCTAACTCAGGTTTCAGAAATACGAAGCAAAAACAGGGCAGAGGTGTAAGTTGAATTATCACAGAATCACAGAATGGTTGAAGTTGGAAGGGACCTCCAGAGATCATCTAGTCCAACACCACTGCTCAAGCAGGGTCAACTAGGGCACGTTACACATAATCACATCCAGGTGGTTTTGAATATCACCAAAGAAGGAGACCCCACAACCTCTCTGGGCAGCTTGTTCCAGTGCTCTGTCACCCAAACCATAAAGTTCTTCCTCATACAGAAATGAAACCTCCTGTTGTTCAATTTATATCCATTACCCCTTGTACTACCGCTGGCCACCACTGAGAAGAGTTTGGGCCCATCCACTTTACATTGTCCCTCAGGTATTTATAGAGGTTGATAAGATCCCCTCTCAATCTCCTCTTCTCTAGGCTAAACTGGCCTAGCTCACTTAGTCTTTCCTCATAGGAGAGATGCTCCAATCCCTTAATTATCTTCGTGGCTCTACACTGGACCCTCTCTAGAAATTCTACAATCCTTTTGTACTGGGAAGCTCAGTTCAATATTATGTTGTGGGTTTTTTTTCTTATTGTTTAATTTGACACCAACAAGAAAGTCTATTTTTTTCTTCTGATGTTAATTCTGCTAAGGCACAGCAGAAATAAAAGCAGACTTTTGGTTACTGTGGGGCAAATGGACTTTCTGGACCCACAACTTGTCTTTTGTAAATCCAAAGCAGATCCACTCTCTTCTACTACACATCTCCTTTGAAGCGAAAACTTGTGAGGAACACTGAAAAAATGTTTGACTGTTAAGGAACTGTTAGAGCTTTCTCATTTTCACTTCTACCTAATCTTAATACCTATAGTGGGGCATATTCTTTAAGCCATCTTTGTTTAGGTCTGAAAACACACAAAAATGGCTGTGCACACTCTTCCACAGGAGGGAGTCTGGGTTGATGTATATAATTGTAGCCAAAGTTAGTCACTTTTCAGAATTGTAATTGTATATAAGATGTCTGTTGCAGTGAGTATATCATTAAAAATGCACTAAAATAGTAGCAGGGCAGCTACCATAGAAAATTCATGTAGCAAAATTAGCCTATCCGTTTTCACAATATATAATCATGCATAAGAGAAGGTTGCTTGAAGGAATGTGGAATGACTCAGTGTTAAATTATATGATGGCTGAAACTGTTTAGGACTGTTCAGAATCTAAAACATAAAAAAAGAGTTCTGACAAACCATTATGCTGTGGAAAGTGGTAGCAGCTATATAGAGTTACAGATATTTTTGCATGAAATGAAAATGCTTACATGTGAAGCTTTTATTCTACTCTCAATAGCAGGAAACAAGAAAAGATACTCACAGCTTTTGAATTTCAACTTGAAAATTCCAGTACAAGTAAATCATGGGAAAATATCTCAAAGGCCATGGCTTGTGTACTTGCTTTGCTTTAAAAAGCCTGCCTTGTGTTTTCTTTACTTTGGTGGTTAAATAAACACTAGAGATTTATCACTGGTTATTTTTAAAGTGCTTTAGTTTTTGAGAACTGCAGAGCTTTTACAGGAGCACTATCATATCAATCAGTACTGAGAGTGAGAGAGAGAGAGAGACTGAGAAAGAATGAGAGTAATTGTTACTGCTGCATGGAAAGTGTAAAGAAAACTGCCTACATCTTTTCTTCTTAAACAAGGTGGAAGAAAAAAAAAAAAAACCACCACCAACAACAAAAAAAAAACAGAGAGAATGAACATGACAAAGCAATGAATGAACATGACAAAGCAATGGAGCAAGAGAAAAGTAAAAGGAGAGGAGAGGAGAGGAGAGGAGAGGAGAGGAGAGGAGAGGAGAGGAGAGGAGAGGAGAGGAGAGGAGAGGAGAGGAGAGGAGAGGAGAGGAGAGGAGAGGAGAGGACCTAAGAAACATCATTCACAAGCACAGGCCACCATTGCTACTTACACTAGATTTTTAAGTGGTTTCACTGCAGTCTGTGACTGTATCCTGGAATTTAACATCACAATCTCTGCAACCCAGTCTCTTTTATACCATGAGCTCTTTCTTCACCACGCTTTTATTTTTTTTAATAAACTTTCTTTATATTGCATGCTAAACTGCACTGACTTCAGTTCCAACTAGTTTTACCAAAAGGCTAAATGGACAATAACTTTGTTGACAGTCCACCAAAGAGACCACTGAAGTTTCATCTGAACAAGGTGTCAACCTCACTGCTTCTTCTTCTTCCTGCTGACTGAAAGTCATTAGAAGTCCTGTGTGCTGTTCTCTGCTTGCTTACTTTTTGTACTTGGCTATATATTTTCTCAAGATTGCCTTCTTTCTCTCCAATCCTGTACAGATTTTACTTAAATCAGAAGGAAAAACAAAACAATAATAATAATAATAAACAATAGAAAAACACAGTAACAATGACCCCTCCCATTTATTCAATTTTCTCAGCTTGCAAAGCTTTAAATATACTTCAGAATAGCTAGCAAGCTTTTTAAACTAGCTTTGCCTTCTCTTGCCATAAAGCAAAAATGACCTAAAGAATCCTTATCTTATGACTAAGTAAATTGCAGACATTAATGAGCTCTGTAATGTACATACATCACAGACTGGTAATTTTGCCCTGTTTTCTGATCAGGATAATGACTACATCTTATTTCTGAGACTCTTCTCTAAATGTGTAATATTAAAAATTAAAGGGACATCAATTTCTGTTGTTACATAGCAGGATACTCATCACACATGTGTAAGCTAAATATTCAGTTGTGAGTATATATCCAATATTAAATGAGGTCAAACAACACAAGGAACTCACTAACAGACACTTAAAAATCATTGTTTACATCTAAATTTGGACTGTTCTTGTGCTCATGAATAGCTAAATATCATTTCAGGAATGTGTTATGTGGAAACAAAGTATTGATTGCAAGATGTGTTTTGGATGAAGTGTTCTTCATTCAAAATCTGTCTTAGGCCAATTTACCAAAAATTCCTTGAAAAACACATAATTACCAGTATATTCTTCCTTATGGCCAGGGGTCACTGCCAAAAGTTCTGCTCAGAAAATTCATGTAAGGATTGGTTTATAAGGTGCTTATTCACTTACTCCAGGTTCTCAATATACCCATAAAATTCCTGTCCAAGATAAGGTTAAGGATTAAAAATGCAGGATATCAAATAATGCAAGCTGCAGGCTTTTACCTTCTTGGCCACTCTGCAATATACTGCAGGAAATTTCAGTGCAAGGTCTTTTAGGAGGTGAAAATCATTTGACTAAAAAAAAACCTACACTACAACATGTGTGTCCAATTGTGACACGCTTCCTAGGAAGGTGTCTCCAAGTGTTCCATTCAGGTGCAAACACCAAGACACATCTACCCATATGATCTCTTCAGAGTCCTTGGAATGACACAAAGGTCAAGGGACACTAGCTACTGATACCTCTTCTTGCCTCCTAGGGTCTTCTCAGGCTGCTGGTCCTGTGCTGTGTTTGGATGTGTCTTTTGGTACCTCAAAGAAATTGACATGAAGCAGTTTCTTACCCTCCTTTCCTACCTGTCAGTCATCAGATTTTATACCATCACCCTTGTTTCCTGTCTGGGTGTCATCCAAAATGGAAGGCAGATGTATGCTAAGATCTGAATGAAATGTTAATCCAGGTGCCAGAGGTGTCATCAACATGTGCCACTGTTGCATCCCTCCTCCTGCTAGTCTTTCCTTCTGGTGTATTCACACCCAGACACATCCATTCCTTACCCTATTCCTACTAGTCCTATCATTGGTCTTATAGCTTTCTGAAAGAACAGCATCAAGTATTTGAAAAACACTCCTACCTAAGGGGTCTATTTCTGCAAGCTAATGACATCCCTGCATTTGTCTGGACCCAAAGTCTGAAGAACCATTCTTATGCAGAGGTAAGAGCAAGTGAGAGGCCACTGTCATTATCACTGCTTTTTAACATCCATAAACCGTAAATAGGGTGAAAGCATCAAGGCATGTCATCACAACATTTATATCTAGAAAGCTGTGGTTCTGAATCTTTGGCAAAGGAAAACACACAAAAGTAAGGTTGCATTGAGATGTTCTCAAGGAGGCAGAATATCTGCACCATCCAGATACGTGTATCATTGAGAACCTTGAAAACTAGATTACAAAGGGCCACATGTTCTCAGATGGTGATATATAAGAGGTCTTCAGAGTCATCTTCAGTCAATTCTAAACAGAGGTTTCCTCCAAAAAAAACCCCACAAAACAAAACAAAACAAAACAAAAAAAACTGTCTCCCACACACGTTCTGTAACTTGAATCTATATTTAATTCATTTTCCCTTTAGAATATAGGGTATTTAGCCATCTGTGACATGGTTACACCCGCTACTAGATTCCCTTTGCTGCTATGAGCACTGACAATTCAATAAAGTCTAATTGACGACCTTTTTAAAAGGACCCAGATTAAGAATAATTAGCACACAAATGAGTAACATTCAAGATTCTAGTGATGTAGTGATTTGATCAAATTCAGCATACCTTAGGGGAGATACACTGAGCAGCAGTATAAATAATGATCCGATTTATTGCAAGGAAAACACACAACAGACATTTTATATTTATATGCTCACATCCTTTATTAATTGAAGATCAGCCTCAGGAAAAAAAAAAAAAAAAAAAAAAAAAAAAAAAAAA
>CM021734.1:41233706-41308556 GCA_011075105.1 Heteronetta atricapilla | reverse complement strand
AGAAGAAGAAGAAGAAGAAGAAGAAGAAGAAGAAGAAGAAGAAGAAGTTGTTTCTGAGCATACTTAACCACAAACACATTATACTTTCTTACAAACGAGGACAGTGAAGCAGTGCATCTTGATTCAATATGTTCTTTGACACATGAATATTCTGTGCAAAGAAACATATTCTGATCTTTCACATTCATATATGTAGTTACAAAGAATAAATTCCCCAGTATGGTTCACTGAGATGAGTTCCAAGAAAAGAGACTTCTGAAAAGAAAAACCACCCGGAGCAAAAAGAAATATATATATATATATTTGTGATCAAAACTTTATGAGAAAAACAATCTGCACAATAAAAATAACTTTGCAATACATTTGACCCAAATCCAAATCTTACAGAGATTCTTAGAGTTAAAATAAAGTAATTTTCTCTGTCTCTTCATTTTTAGATAAGTAGACAAGAGAAATCAGAAATTCTATGGAAAATCTTCTGTCTTCACATTATCAGACTATGAAGAGACAAGAACAGCTGACAGTAATCAGTAGGTGATCATAGTCACTAGACTTGCACTGACTTCATTGCATACAGATAGCAAGAAAGTTATTTGAAAGCATATCTGAGAAGTTGATCCCTTATATCACAGGCCTGTATTTTTTGCTTCTTTCTCTCTGCATTCTAAAAGTTTATAATGTGCATATGTATATTTACATTTGCATGTGCATTGGTCCATGTATTACTCAAAGCCAAAGTAGAAAGCTTTTCCTCGTTAAGATGACTCCTCATATCTTATAACTGGCATTGGGAGTCACATAAAAGCTGTGATTGATTCCCTAACAGTAATGTCTTTAATAGTTCCAAAGCTGAAGTCTGGAGGGGATAACTCAAGAACAACACTATAAAGTCAAATACCATACTTGAACATAAACCATCAGAAGCAACATCCTAGAGGATTCCAAATAAGCCTATTTGGAATTAGGAGAGATTTTGTTAAAATTAAGACCTTTTGCTCACAAATGCTAAATGCCAAACTCATTTCCAGAACCTCTGTCATTAAAGTTTCTATAAGCAGAGAAAGCTCCAGCCCCAGCTAGGGGCATGCTGTACTCCCAGAATACAATAGAAGAATAATGCTCACATTTATGCACTTGAGGTTTTTCTGGGCTCAGTGCAATGCTTTCCTGGAAGTTGGAGAAACAACTTTCTTTTTCTCTCTTTCTCTCTCTTTTCTCTCCTTCTCTCCTTTTTTCTTTCTTTTTCTTTCTCTCCTTTCTTTCTTCCTTTATTTTTCTTCATTTTTCTTCCTTTATTTTTCTTCATCTTTCTTTCTTTCTTTCTTTCTTTCTTTCTTTCTTTCTTTCTTTCTTTCTTTCTTTCTTTCTTTCTTCTGCAGCTGATGAGAACATCCTGGAAATTTCAGAATGTCAATGAAGCACACGTCAGTTAAATTTTTCAGATTTTTTTTCCCTCCGAAATCTTAACTTAATTGTCTCAGACTTAAAGAAAATTGACAAAGATTATTTCAAATGCTTCATTTTACATTCAATGATTCCCAATATGCATAGCTTTTCCTATCCATAATACTCATCTTCCTAATAACTAGAGGTACTATTTGCCTTGAAATTACATCCATCCCCTGAAAGTTTTTCTTGGTTTGCAGATTGAATTGTTACATCAATCATTACACAGTGGGACCAGTTACTGGTGCAAATTTAGGATGTATGGATATTAATAGAATAAATGGGAGGAGAGTGGAACAGAGTTACATTAATAGTAAAGGAGAAGAACAGAAATATTTAATTAATTTCTATCAAGTTCAAAGAGACCTCAAAATGAGATGCAAATGGCAAAAACTGGAAGTCAAACATCATGTCATTTAAATATGTTGCTTTAAAACTTATTTTGAATAAAGGACATATTAGAAAAGGAATTGAACATGCAAAATAAAATGAAATATTTTATAAAAACAAAAGAATTTGTGTGACCTTCATCTTCATTAAGAAAATAAGGAATTAATTTTCTATTGACCCAGACAGGTGGGTTTTTGTTTTGGTTTTGTTTCTGTTTTTCGGTGTTGTTTTTTTGTGTGTGTGTGTTGGCTTTTTTTTTGGTTTTGGTTTTGCTTTGTAACTTCAGCCAGAGAGACATAGGGAAAATAATGATTTTTTGCATAAAAGTTGGGAAGGCTCCCCACTGCTGTTTGTAAGTCTTTCAGAAACTTAGTTTTTACCCACCCCTATCAAATATTTTGGGTTCCTCACCTCAAAGGCATTGCATAATTGCAACACATTACTGTGTTTACACTGTTACCCTCAGGATATAAAACATAAGAAATTTTTGTGGCCTATGATTTCATTCTATACAGTGGTCTGCCTGACTATTTCTGATGTTGTTTACAGCTGTAAGATCTGGAACACAGTCACCCTTTTTATAGAAGAAAAAAGCTACAGTTTTTGTTATTGGGGGACCTTTGTCTGAGATGGCTATTTTTCTTTTACTATCTTCTAGGTATATATTGGAGTTTCTCAACAATAGGTTCAAGTTATGTTCCATAAGTATTCAACAATTGTGTCCATATAGCACACAAGTGCATGATGATTTCATTTAAGAGTTCATAATCACATTCCACTCCTGTTGTGAGGGCTTGAATCAGCCATTCAGTATATAGACACAGTTAGTTTACAGATCTGCAGGTGGAGACTGGTGAGCAGAAGGGTCAACGACAGGGGGTTATCCAGCTAACGTGGATTGCTTTATTCTGCCAAGTAAGGAGAAGAAAGTTGAATGATACACTGTAAGAAAGTTTCAGCAAAGACGGATATTTAGGATCCAAATCTCAAAGATTATCTCTGCTTTTGTACCTTCAGAGCATGTGTATAGAAAGTAAAGGGCCTGTTTTAATTAACCAAATTTAAAGGCTTGTCTCCATAATTTAGGCATAGAAGCAAAGCTCACTAATCTCCCCAGAATCTACAGCTATTTTCACACAGGCATTTAGTTTTAATTATTGTTTGAAGAAACAGAAAAGTTCTGTATGAAAAAGTAATTACTAAGTTTTCAAAAATTGCACTGGTTGCCCTGCATGAAAGACCTAGTAAGGGGCACTAAATTTATGAGGTAGGGTTAGTGACAGGTCCATACAGAATAATTTTACATCACACGATGCTGGTAGTACATGTATACTGTCAGTCACCAATTGGTTTTAGGCTCATGCAAAACTTTGTTGACCTCACAGTCCCAGAATCCCAGAATCCCAGAACTGTTGGGGTTGGAAGGGACCTTGAGAGGTAATCGGGTCCAACCCTGTGCCAAAGCAGGTTTCCTACAGCAGGTTTCCCACGTAGGCATCCAGATGGGCCTTGAATATCTCCAGAGAAGGAGACTCCACAACCTCCCTGGGCAGCCTGTTCCAGTGTTCTGTCACCCTCACCGTGAAGTTCTTTCCCATGTTGGTGCAGAACTTGCTATGCTCCATTTTGTGGGCATTGCCCCTTGTCCTGTCCCCACCAACCACTGAAAAGAGGTTGGCCAAATCCCTGTGTCACCCACACTTAAGATACTTGCAAACACTGGTAAGATCTCCCCTCGGTCTTCTTTTCTCCAGGCTGAACAGGCCCAGGTCTCTCAGCCTTTTCTCATACGGGAGATGCTCCAGGCCCCGTATCATCTTTTTGCTCCTCCGCTGGACTCTCTCCAGGAGATCCCTGTCTTTTTTGTACTGGGGAGCCCAGAACTGGACACAGTACTCCAGCTGAGGCCTGACCAGGGCAGAGTAGAAGGGGAGGATCACCCCCCTTCTACTCTGCCTGGCCAAAGCTCTTTGGCTCTGTGCAAACACTGTTCTGCAACAGCTCAAATAGCACTGTGTTAGCAGCATTCTCTTCCTCAATCCAAAACACGGAACCATACCAGCGAGTAGGAAGAAAATTACTTCTATCCCAGTCAAAACCAGGACAACATACTAGCCTGAAAGAACTTCACCGTGTTTCAAAAGCTGCAACTGTAGTGGAGGATCGGCGCTAAAAATTACATCCATTCTACACCACGCCTTGCACAGATACCTTAAGTACAATAAGTATTCCTATTACTACAGATCTCAAATAAAGATGAAATACAAAAAACAAAACAAAACACATCAAAGGTTGCAGCTATTCCAAAAAAAAAAGGATCCACTGTCCCAACACCTTGAAGCCTACAGCAAGCACTCCCCAAAATACAATGCACACCAGCCAGCTTCATACAAGCCTTTTCCAGTCGTACGCAGAAAGTAGTTTCTCCTGTTTCAGGACAGGAAGAGACATAAGATCATCAGGAAATTACTGGCCAGACAAGAACTGTAGAAATCTTCTCCTATAGTTTACCTTTGCCCAAGGAGAGCAAGTTGCTGAGAAGGATTCTAACAAGAATTACTGATTTCAGGACAACTCATGTTAAAGTGATACTGGTCACAGAGGCAGGAGCTCCCAGGACTCCCTGCTGGTAATGGCAGTGACTGGGAAGATCATGGATCCTCCTGGCAGCTTTGGCAGCGCATATGGAAGGCAGGGAGGTGATTCAAGATAGCTAGCATGGCTTCATAAAGGGCAAATCATGCCTGACCTACCTAGTCCCTGCCTCTGATGGAGTGACTCCATCAGTGGACAAGGCAAAAGAAACAGATGTCATCTGCCTGGATTTCTGCAAGGCCTCTGAAATGGTCCCCCAACGTATCCTTGTCTCTATATTAGAGAAAGATGGATTTGGTGGATGGACTACTCAGCAGATCAGGAACTGGCTAGATGGCCCGACCCAGAGAATTGCTGTCAACGGCTCAGGGACATCCAGGAGGAGATCAGTGTTAAGTGGTGTCCCTCAGGGGTCCGTAGTGTGACCAGAACTGTTTAATATCTTCATTAATGACACACCCTCTGCACAGTCTTCCAGTCCAGCCTGCTAAGGTTTCCCATACTCTATCCTGAAACCCTCTTTTCTTATGTGTAACCAGAAGATACCGCTATTCATTTTCTGTATTTCACAGGTTCCTCTAGTCTAAGGAATTCCTATACTAAGGAATTAACTGTTAGCATAACTCCTATAATCTGTTTCAATTGCATACACAGCATTAATAAGTCACTCTCATTTCTTCTCTGTCTGGTAGGGACAGAGTAATTAAAGTAATCATTTCCTTTACTATTTCTTCTTGGAGTGTTTTGGTTGTTTGTTCATTTGTGTGGGTTTTTTTTTGTTGTTTGTTTGTTTGTTTTTTTCACTTGCCTGTTGCATTTAGCAATAGTGTTGCTTTGCTCTACATAAAGCAATAAACCTTCTAGCACTCTCCCATACACACTGCTATTGTGGGACTATAGTACTAGTCTCCAAACACTAAGATGCTCTTTAGGTTTTGGATAAAGGTTCCACCAGAGGTAGTCAGATGTTTGTCAACCAGTGTTTCAAAGAATGTTACATGGCCTATTTCTTTCAGGGACAAGATAACTCCATTTAACTTTTAAATCAGGGTACAAATACACAGTACCTTTGTACACACAGTACGATATGTTGTGACTAGTGTCCCAATTACCACTAATTATATCTACATTCTTTTTGCCAGGGTTATAGACCTGCTCTGTGCTCTCTTTTCCCATAAATTCACATTCCCATCTTCATTCTTCTGCCTCTCCTGCCCTGTAAGAACAAAATCAGGCAATAATAGTCTTATTTGTAAATTCTCTTGAAATTATCCAAGGGATGTTGATGCTTCCTTTATTATTTCAGCAAGCAGTATGGCAAAAATGGTACCAGCAGACACTGTCCTCACAATTAAAAATAAATAAATAAATAAATAATGGAAATGCCCAGCAAGCATGATTTTATGTGCCAAATTCTTCAGGAAAAATAATAATAATAACAAAATAAATAATAAAAAAGACTAACAAAACCAGTTTCATTAATGACAAACACTTTTGAATGTATACTAGAACTGTGTGGAAAGAAGCTCAGAATCACCCAGGAGGAGACAGTCACTCCTTGTATAACTACTTAGGAAACTAAGTTAAGTAGGAATAATTATTGTCCCTGACTTTGACCTTGTGTTTCCCCTAGCCTTTCAATGATGATCAGCTCAAAACAAAAATCTGTTGTGATTCACTGAGATGGGTAAATGTCCAATACTCCATGTGAAAGATTGAGCTTAACTGAGGCTGAGCACCCATGACAGGTTGTACACAAGGTTTAAAGTACCTACTCTAGTAGAAGTATGACAGAAGCCAAAACAAGCACCAGCATTAGTTTAGATATGCACACTCAACTTTGATGATTTGTTTGTGGAAAATAATATTAGGTGCTTTTTCTAACTGAATTTTCTATTAAAGTATTTCTTATTTGCTTAAAATAATTTATTTTTAAAATATTTGATGATTATTTTTCTGTACATCTGCAAGAGCTTTTTTTGCATTCTGTGAAAGGTGAACACATTGCTAAATATAAACCTTTAACTATGAATAACCATGAAATATGAAATTCACCTTTAATGTTCTACAAGTGTTTTGCAATATTTGCTTAAAAAAAAAAAAAAAAAGCCCAAAGCAGTATTTTAATAGAAATTGGATGCAGCAAAGAACATGCAAAAAGTGTTACAAAAGGAATAAAAGGAATATAAATGTAGTCAAAACAAAGCATTAACTTGCGAGTAGTTTGCAAAAGCTTTCCAGTATTCACCTATCTCCAGTCTTATGAATTGTATATTCCAAACAGTGCATACATTTGTTTGAATGCTTAATCCATAAAAGGTATTTTTCTCTGAAAGTGTTTTAAGCATTTTTTTCACTGAATCCAATTTAACAAATCATACTTCCTAAGTTCCTTCACCAAAAGAGAGTTCTTCTATCTGTTTACGAACTTTAATACTATCAGGGTGGTGAAAACTGTGCTGTTGTGCTGAGTTGGAGCTTCACTAAGCATGTCTTTTCCTATTTTAATTTCCAGCTGTAATATGAGCCTATGAATGTTTTTCAGCTCTGAAAAAAATTTCATTCAAAAAAAACCATGTTTTCTATTTTGGACAATATTACAACTCAATGTTTTTACACCTGAGGAGTGACATATTTTTCAGAATATTTTCTCACATATTTCTGAAATATTTCTGAGACTGCTGTAGTTTCAATGAGGAAAAACATATATATATATATACCACACTCCTCCTGAGTTGTCTTGTCCAGACCTCCAAAAATCATTGTCCCCTTTGCAGTACACAGATCTCAGATCCACACAAACTCTTTGAAACAGAAAAAGTTGCAAGGAAATATTACATTGGCTCTCGTTGCTGAAGTTCTTCATAAAAAAGAGATTATATACATGAGAAATGAAAAGAGGTTTTTTCCTCATTCATTTCTATGGAACCATTTTCAGTGTCTCTTAAAATATTCAAGATACCTACACAAAATGTAAACTCTAAGCTGGGCCATTTTGTGACTGTTTAATCACATGAATTAGACAATCTCTTAGCTTCTATTAATTTTTTAGGTAAGTGGCCATTACAATTAAATCAGAAGCCTTCAGATTTTTTAGGATTTTAAACCTCCTTATAGATTACCGCTTGAAAACTACTGCTTTCAAAAGCCAATTAAATATGCATTAAATATGCTTTATTACTGTATTTCATGGCAAAGCACAAAGAAAATACCACAGCTAATATGAAACTGCTTCTTAAGATGTCAATAGATCCCTTAAAAGCAAAGACCCAGTGCCTAAACATGTCTTCTCAAAAATTTTTCTGCCTTCTGGCAAAGAATTTTATCTTTATAGCAGTAGTGAAGGAATTGAATAGGTTGTACATCAGGTAGCAGATGACTTTTTGAATACTTTCTTCTTTCAT
The DNA here is from genome assembly GCA_011075105.1 of Heteronetta atricapilla. Taxonomy (NCBI): domain Eukaryota; kingdom Metazoa; phylum Chordata; class Aves; order Anseriformes; family Anatidae; genus Heteronetta; species Heteronetta atricapilla. The sequence continues at coordinate 41,300,721 of CM021734.1, read as the reverse complement.
ATAAAGTCACATAATCATGTAGCAGGTTTTCCAAAAAGACACTAATTTATTTTTGGTTATAAAAGAATAGAATTGGAATAGCTTTGGAAGTCAAGATTTGTGATATTTGCCTCTCCTCAGGTTTCTATCTATAAAACAACATAAACTAAATCATCGTATATAACTGGAAAATATCAAGGCCTTGATCACATGTCCAAGATCAATATTTTTAAATAACCAATACATAGAATAATTCTCTTCCAAAAAATGTAAAAAAAAATGCATAAGCAAGGTAATGCCTTTACATTATGCTATTTTTAAGCCAACATCAGACAAAGTAACGATGAGACTACTTTTCTATTTGGTTCTCTTTGACTTTTTAACTCCAATAACCTGTCACAAATTTACAATGAAATAAACTGGTCTTGCTATTTTGGCACACATCACTGTGTGAACCATTCATCATGGTTCATCAGTAACAATTCACAAGCATGGCTGCTGGAAAAGGTTATCAAAGCTCCCACTGTTGAAGCTATGGAGTACATAACATCCTTCAGGCTACATAGCCATTATCTGTGCAATGCAACCTACTGCAAACCACCAGCAGGCTTGCCTTCTTTCCAAACCCCTCTTTTGGCCTGTGGCTTGGCCTTCACCTCTGAGTACTGCTTCTAATCCTGACTGCAGTCCTGCTCATATGTCTTGTTGCTTCTGCCACACACCAACAAGAAAAGCTGGACAAAAAACATACACACACATAGCTTTAATGATGAACTTCTCAAGACCTCTTTTATGCCAAAGTTGGAGGCTTTGATATTCTGTATCCAAAAACACAGTAGTGTTTACATTTATCTTTAAGTTGACTCACAGGGACAACATCATGCATGGGTGTGAAATTTCCCTTTAAGAAAAAGGGATTTTAATTTGTATTAATTTTGGTTCCTATCCATCATTAAAGAGACCAAGATTCGTAAGGAATATCATTAGGTAACCTTAAGAACAGACAAGATGGTAGAACTTTTCTCTCTCTCTGATATAATTTGACATAGTTCAATTATTATAACGGAAGATTTTTTTCTTGTACCACTTTTTTTCTTTCCTTTTTTTTCCCCCAATAGTTTTCTCCTTTAGTTTTCTACTCAGCATAGCTGATTCAGAATTGGCAGCATGTGGGAAGTGACCGGGATTTTACAAAAGTACATATGAGTCACCACAGCATGTAACATGCTGTTGTTTAGGAATACAGACTCATAAAAAGCAGATGTTACCAGTCAGTTTTGGAAGCTTGAGACATAAATACAGTATTATTTTATCAAAAATAGTTTAAAACAAATTATTTTGTAACACTACTGTATTTCAATTTTGCAAGTATTTTCAACCTCAAAGGATTTCTTTGTTAATATTTAATCTGTCCCACTTCTACTCTTACTCCCTTTCCTTTTTGTATTTTTTCTTTTGTTTGCAGAGCACATTTTTGTCTTTGTGTTCAAATTATTACTTTTGTTAAAACTGCTCCGATTTTAACCTTTACCTCTTTTACCTTTCTTCTTCATCATATCCCTCTTATTAAATACCTTCACCTCACTAACAAACAATACTACTTCTCCACCTCTGCTACACTAAGATTGAGACACTTTCAAAGAAAGGAATAAACCTATTGATCATCCTTAAGATGTTCCTTGTAAGTCTTAGAAGGTCTCTTATCTGTTATTCATCCCAAGATTTCCTAGAATTTTGACCCAAAATTTGAATAATATAGATATATAATGTATAATCACATTAAATAATAGTTAATCACTTAGTCATAGCCAGTTTTCTCATAATCCACTGAAGTTTGTCTTCATCACCTAGGACTAGTTGGTCAAATAACATAAGCTGGTTTTTTGTGTGGTTTTGTGTTTGTTTTGTTTCTAGCCAATTGTTTAGTCTAGCAGTTTCTACACTCACCTTTCCAAGCTACTTCTCAAAAGCAGTGACCACACGGGTAGCAAATACAGAATATTCTTAAGGGCCCTGGACTGTTTACCTGTCTAGTGCTGTCCTGCCTCCTACTAGATCATATTGCTTATCTTAAGAGGCTTTTTACTACCACCAAGAACTACTTTCAAGCTGGGTTTTCTCAACTAACAGGATTAACAAAGAAACAGTGATGAAAACTTTATTCACAAAACAAGTGGAAGGTTACAATCTAACAGTCTTATTCTATCTGTATTATGGGCATATCACCCATGTATATGGCAAATTCTTTGACCTCAGATGTTTGCACAGGGATCTCAGGTCCCTCATGAACCAACAATTCATGGAAAGCTTCTGCATGTTATTGAAGATAAATGTTCATCTTTCATCAATAAAATTTTCCTTTTGATAGGAAAAACTGCAAATATTGTTTAGACCTGAAGTGCAAATGATAATTTGTAGAGCAAATAGTCTGACAAGGCACTAATCAGAAAATTAGGAAACTGACATTTGTATCACTTCCCAAATTCAGCCACCTAACATGACTTGGACAAGTTGCAAAGTCTGTCATTTTATATCTGAACCGTATACAGAAAATAGTCCTATGTCAAGTGAGAAATAAAAGCATGAAGACATGTGAGATCTGTGATGATTTCACATACTATGGTGGTTTGTAAACTTCATAGGTCTCCGCTGTATTTAGGAAAATTGGTATGTGAGGTACATATTTTTGTTAAAAATGACATTCAATTGGATTTTTGTTTTCCTGAAGCAATTTTAATAATATATAAATATTCTTGGTGTCAATGTCATTTGACTATTGTTTAACTGCTTTTCTTCATAAAGCAATATTTTTGAAAGCTTGTTTCCCATTCAATGAATGTTTTGTTTCAGAAACATAAATTTTACTAGAATATCTACTTTGCTAAATACAAAATGTTCTGTGACTGATTGAATTTATGCTCTTGCCTCACAGTCATTCATTTTACTATATTCCTGATAGTTCTTTATTGCCTTGTTATTTTTTAATATTATAGACTTATATCTTTTTTAACTTTTGCAGTTTTCATTTTTGATGTGATGTTGGTACTTCTCTAAACTCAGAATTATTAATTATATTAATTATGGGAAACACCATTATACACAGTGTAATAACTGTGATATATAGTAATGGGGACCAACTGAAAAATGTTGCTCACAGAAGTGTAAAAGCATGACAAGATAGTCTATGCCCTCAATAGCTTTCAGCTAACTGTCACCAGTTAACATGAAAAAACAGATAAACATGAAAAAAAGGAAACAAGTATGACATACACATAAATTTGTCAACATTGATTTCATCTTGGTCTGCAAGCACATATGTGTTATTTTGTATTTGAGGCTTACTTAAGAGAAAATAACCTAAATAGAAAGAAATGTCAATGAAAGCAAATTGTCAGAAAAGAAAAAAGAAAAAAAAGTGACAGATGTAAGAAAGGAAGCAGAGTAGGACAAACTACCAGTCACTCTGTGACCACTCAAAAGAATAAAAAGACAATACTGATTACCAGTGACCTGATGCATTTCCTCATAGACTGAGTACTACTTTTGATGTAGGAAATCCTCTGTTCAGTCAAGCAAAATCCCTTATGTACATATTCACTTTCCTTTTTGGCTTGATAGATTACACAAAGCTGATACAAGCTGGTGAAACAATATTTAAACAGCAACAGCCTGGGAGATTGGTTGTTAAACTCTTTTCTAGTACATACAACATCTTGCCAATCAAAGCAAAGGAGCTTTAGCATGTTTTGGGACCTAGTATGGCCTCTCAAGCACTCTCTGCTTCACTCCACCCTAGGGACTGTTGTTTCTCTTTCATCCCACATTTGTTTAGGTGTTGGATTCTTAGCCCATCTCCCTATGCCTCTAACAGTTTAGGTAACACAAAAAGACATTGACCTCTGGTAGGAATCTTGAGAAAGTATGGGAGAATTTCAGAGAAATCTGTTCCATCTGTCCCTTTCCTCATCTCAGTAGAGTAGGTTTACTGGCAGCAAGCCATTACCTGGCCTTTGCCAATCCCAGATAAGATTGTCACTTAAAGACAGATGCTTTTCCCTTTCTCAAATCCTACATCAGCCTTTGGCTGGACCCAAGCAGCTGGCTTTCTGACTTTAATACTGCTTAACAGATATCTGCTTTCTAAGGCTTATCTAGTTCAGTAGCAGTTTTGTTGTTTATTATTGATAGCAAATAAAGCTTCTTGGGACGTGTTGCATGAATGGTGTTGTGAAATAGCAATTTGTATTTGCAACTGCAGTTTACCTATGTGCAGAGATCAATACCTGTTGTATTTTGTCCTCTTAATTGATGAAATATGAGTTTAGAATGTAATCTTTTACCATCTACTCCTCATAGCATCCTTCTGTGTAATATCTGTCTCCTTAATTCGGACTTAAAATCTTTAGTTCTGTAGGCTTTTCTCCTTCCAGTGAAATAGATAAAGTGCTGAAGTTGTTATATGAGGAGGACATAATATGGATCAGAATAGCAATCCAGGCTTTTCTTTGGATGGTTTAACTATCTTTTTCTCTACTAAGCAAATCAAATCCCATATATTCAACAGCAAGCTGGATTTGTATTTTATAGCAAAGACTCTAGCTGATCCAATAGAAAATTTTCAACCATCTGTAACTTTCAGGGGAAAACAAACTTGTTAACAAGGTCACTAGAAAGTTACTACGGTCTTCTATAAAACCTCTTAGCAGCTTAATAATTCAATTGGGCTTCAGATCAGAATGTTGTACTTTGAAAAAGCACTCAATAATCTATGATTTTTTTTCTCTTTTTTGTTTTTGTTTTTGATAACTACTATAACTTAGCTTAGTCCATCCTTTTTATTCATGCTATTTCCTTTTTAAGTGTATATTGCTAATAAGTTTGGAAAAATAAATATTTTAGGAAGCATGAGATGAGAGGAAGGAACAAAGTCAACTTTAGGATGGTTTTGGAAAATGCATGATAATTTACTGAAAACTTTCTCCAGGACCCAGACTCTTGTAGAGTGCCACTGTCTGCCCCTCCATGCCTACAACAGTCTTTCTGTGGCACTTTGGGTGATATTCCTTACACTTAGGCTATTTACTTAGCCATGCAAAAATTAGCTGTCTAGAATCCTTCGGTGTAGAACTGAGTAAATGAGCTGCACTTTGGAGGTATATCCCTCTCTACTGACTGCTAAGTGGTACTGAGATAGCTTACTTGCCTATTCAACCATTTAAAATTATCAGAAATGAATTTCACTATTTGTACTTACTATTAAAACCTACTATTAACTACTAGATCACAAATATAAAATATGTGGATAAGGATAGTCTCCTCATATCTGATTAAAAAAAAAAATCCTAAAAACAAACAAACAGACAAAAAAAACTCTTTGATTTAGTCAGCTTTCTTCAGGAAATTTTCTCATTATGAAAATCACTTGAGCAGCACAATATGATGTCTTTCCCAGAATGGCTACTTCCTCTCATTGAACTTTATAATGAAGAAGATGTTTCAAGACAGGTCAAGAAACTGTACTTATATTCCTTGTATTCATGTGTTTGTTGTTTGTTTGATGTGGGTTTTCCACGTACACATGGTACCATAGAAAATGGTTGCAATTTTCTGAGCTTCATGATCACTAAAATAACTGCATATAATTACATGACAGAAAGAAAGTAAGGCTTTAATTGATTTGATTTATTTATGCCTCTCTTAATCCTATTTCATCCATTCAGTTTTATCACCTTCCTGTCTCTGCTGCTGTCTGTTATCACTCTAGCCCTAAACCTCCCACTGTATGGCTATAACCAGTGTAACCTTTTTATTTCTGGCAGTTGGCTGATCCTATCCTAAATGATCCTATCCCCCCATTGAATGTAATCTGACCTCTTAACTTTCCTATATATGCTACTTTACTCCATTCTCTCTTTTTACAAAGATACCAAATCTCTTGTGTTTTCCTCTCCACTTTTACTACATTGTTCTTATTTTCTGTGGACTGAAGGAGCCCTCAAGGCAGACAATAATCAGCAACCATATTTACCATATCCAGTGTCTCTTTTATATGTGATATTTATCTTATAACAAATATATTGACACTTATTCTTTATTTTGATTTAAAGATTTTCCTTTCATTTCATGGAGATAGCTGGCTTCATTACATCATTATAACTTCTCTTGTCACCATACTGTCACAGAATATTCAATATTAAGATCTTCAGGGAAGGAGCTTGCAAAGCATGCTGAATCTGATGTCATGTATACTTTGATAAGCTACAGATTACTTCATTTAACCTGATAGAATTAGGCTGATTAACCTGATAAGAAGTTCAAAATGAGACTGTCCTACAGCCCCATGAATAGTCATGCTACGTGCACACTTCATTAAGCCTTTCACTTTCTCACTTACAAACTGCACAGAATGCGGGGGGGGGGGGGGGGGACAAACAGAGGAGAAAAAAGGACCAAAAAAAAAAAAAAGAAAGGAATTAATATTTCTTGGTTTGTTATTATTTGGGGAAAATAAGATTTCATTTTTTTTTCAGTTCTAAATTTAGAAATAAAGTTAATTTGAAAAAAAAAACAAAAACAAAAACAAAAAAAAACTAGTTTCATGCAAAACTTCATCACACCTTCAAAAACACAGAACATTTTGTATGCATTTACAACAGTGTTTCTCAGTGAAGTTCTCCCTCAGGAGTCTTCATTTCTGCAGGGAGCACAGTTAAATGGTATTTACATAAAGCAAAGAGAAGTTTTCAGAGTTATTTGGCAGGAGTCATCCAGCCATCCTGACATAACTTAAAAGATTTGGAAAGTACTGAAATAATTAATTCTAAAGATATCTCCTCATAAAAATTTAGAATCAAAAAAACAATATACCTTATGTTTTTAATCAAGAAAGTACCTTGTCTTCCATTTTTAAAGAATTCTTTTTGTCTTTCTTCTTTTTCTTAATCTCATGCATTTGGTTCTATGAGTTTTTCAGGTGCATTAGTTACAATTTACTTTTCCTCTTCAAAGTACTAGATTTTTTCCCCACATTTCTGTGTTTGTTCTGGTAAAGCTTGCAAATTAATGGATAGGGGAAAAAGATATATCTAAGGGAATGTAGCCTCTGACAAAGGGCAGACTTCAATGGCAGGACCAGCAAAATAACATATTCAGAATAGTCAGTTAACTCTCAAACAGTATGATGGTTAGATGTGATAATCTGAATAATCTCAAAATATGGATGTTGCAAAGTAGATAAAAAATAAGCTAAAATAAGATATGATGACTAATGGAGAAAATAAAGGTCATCTAGGTCATAGAAACACAGAATGGCTCAGGTTGGATTAGACCTTATAGACACCTAGTTTCAAACCCTCTGCCATGAGCAGGGTTGTGACCCACTAGATCAGGCTGACCAGGGCCACATCCAACCCAGCCTTGAACACTTTGAGACATCCACAAGCTGGGCAACCTGTTCCAGTGCCTCACCATGCTCTGAGTTAAGAATTTCCGCCTAACATCTAGTCTAAATCTCCCTCTTTTAGTTTAAGACCATTCGCTCTTGTCCTGGGTATGTAAAAAGTCACTTTCTATTTTTTATAAGCCTTTTTTAAGTATCAAAAGGCCACAATGAGATCTCCCCAGAGCCTTTTCTTCTTCAGGATGAACATCAGCAGCTCTCTCAGCCATTCTTCATAGCAGAGGTGCTCCAGCCCTCTGATCATCTTCATTGCTCTCCACTGAGCCTGCTGTAACAGCCCCACGTCCTTCTTGTATTGGGGGCCCCAGACCTGGATGTAGCACTCCAGGTGGGCCTCATAAGGACACAGCAGAGGGAGTCATTCACCTCCCTCGGCCTGCTGGCCACACTTCTGTTGATACAGCCCAGCATGCAGTTGGTCTTCTAACACACACTACTGGCTCATGTCAAGCTTTTCATCTATCAGTACCCCCAGGTCCTTCTCCAAAGGGCTGCTCTTAGTGACTTTCCCCACTTTGTACTCAAGTCTAGGATTGCCCCAATCCAGATGCAGCAGCTTGTTCTTAGACTTGTTAAACCTCATTAGGTTCACATGGGCCCAGTTCTCAAGCATGTCCAGGTCTCTTTGGATGACTTCAACTGCACCACTCAGATTAAAGTCAACTGCAAACTTGCTGAGGGTGCACTCGATGCCAGTGTCTCATAGATAATGACATTAAACAGCATTGGTCCCAACATGGACCCTTGATGGACACCACTCTTCACTGATCTCCACCTGGACATTGACTCTCTGGCTGCAGCCATACAGACAATTCCTTAGCCACTGAATAGTCCACCCTTCAAATCCATATCTTTCCAAATCAGAGATAAAGATGTGTAGGACTGTGTCAAAGGACTTACAGAGGTCCAGGTAGATGATAGTGATGGTTCAGATGATTCATTTGATAAGAACTGCACAAAGTTGGTCATGTTGCTTTCAGCACAACATAGAAAAACAGAAAAAAAAAAAAAAAAAAAAAAAAAAGAGGATTAGGGGATTAGGTAGATAGACATATGCAGTATAAAATCATGTTCCTACACTAGTCAATATTTCTATCACAGGTACTTCAAGCAAACTCAGTCAGTGAATTATTTGAATGTAACTGTGTAATAGATAAGAACAAAGAATATCATACAAGATGTTATTTGCATGAAGTCTTGATACCATAAAATTGCCTTTAGGATGCAAAGGGTGTCTTAGGGCACTTAGTCAAATATCTGCACATTTTATACCAATTACCCATACAATTTAGGCACACATTCAAACGCTCAGCTACTTGATGATTATAATTATTGTACATTCCATGTTTCTGAAACACGCCAGATTCCTAATTGGAAGGAAGAAAATTATCTTGAGGCATGCTCTAACAAAACAATGAAAAATAGCCCAGGAACAATGCCCTTTTTGTGCTGCCTACAATATCTTCCTGCTGTGTATACAAAAGCACAATAAACTTTTAATCTGAACTAGAAGAAAAAACATCCTTTTACCTTAATACTGTAAGAGCCAAAGAGAAAACTTGCCATTTTAAGTGGCTTTATACACAACTGAATCCATTTCTATGTTTACTCTCATTATACAATGCAAACCAACATTCTGTCCTCTGTGCAATAACCTCCCTGAAAATAAACCAGCAAGGGGTCAAATTCAGCAAAGGAATGAGGCACCTAGTGTGCAATGTGGCTTGGAAATCACGTCCAAAGAGTACGCAGAAAAACCTTTACTGTGCTGCCATCCAAACTACCAAACTGACTCATGTTTTAAAACTAAATTCCAGAAATACCTATAAATGACACAGCTGAGCAGCTCACAATGCATTGCTCATACCTTCTTTATATGACTAAGTTAGGATCCAAAATTATGTCATTTCCTTCACATGCTCTCCAAATAAATCAACTTGAGAGCCATCATCAAAGCATATATAATACACAATATTTTATTTTCAGTTCAAATGCAGCTGCAAGTAACTACAACCTTTTAAAATGTCCTCTTCATCATGAAGATGCAAAATTTTAGCTCAGTCCTTACTTAAACCAGTTTAAAACGATGTTTCTTTATCTTTCTTTCTGTGAGTAAGTCTAGAAAAGGAATAGGAAATGATAGAGGAAACACCTAAGCTTGAGTATTTTAGTGCCTAGGATAGTTTCTGAAGATGCCTTCTTCCCTGAGCAGATTTTAGAAATTTTCTAGTCCTTTAAACACAAGTCTGTTTTTGCTGCCTCCAGATCATTCACTTTCTTAGTCTAGTAACCAAATTACCATGTTGTGGCATCATGTTCTCTCTTGGACCCATAAAGTCCCAAATTTCTTCAAATAAGAGGTATGGGTTTGAATTCTTCAAGTTAATAAGGAAATACTAAACCAAGATTTCTGTGTTTCTAGGTCAAATGCTCTGACCATAAACTTGAGGTTCTTCATCCAACTGTATTTAAGACATAAGCAATTGTCTTCAGGAGAGGCATCAGGCTGCTTAACTCAGGGACAGAATTACTGACTCAGTCAACCTCCCAGTTGTTTAACACTCAGCAGCTATACACACGGCATGTTATTACAAACGTCAATCTTACTTTACTCATGAGTTGCTTGGGAACTCAGATTTCTAATATAAAACTCTCTCCTGGGAAGAAGGCCACAGAAATAACAGCACCAAGAAATCATTTATTTAAATTGTTTTTTTAATATTCATCACTTTGATCTTCCATTGTTTGCAAAATAATTTGCAATTTGCTTGCTTTCTTAGTATTAATTTAGGTGTTTTTTTGTTGTTGTTTTTTTTCGGGGGGGGGGGGGGGGCGGAACTAATTAGTTTTTCTGATAATATCCTGAGAAAGTAAAAGTTAAGTTCATGACTGCCTGCAGCAGTAGAATATTGTGTCGGTCATTCACAATGTGCACAAGTATTTTCAACTTTATAAATAATCTTCCCTATAGTTTTCATTCATAGTATTATCTTTTCATTGTTCATTTGAATATAAATTAGGTGAGTTAGTGACACTACAACCAGTGTAGAGAGAGAATTGTGCCTCAAAAATAAACTGTTCAATGTTTTCTCAAATGATGGCTAAAGGCTGTTTTGTTTCTTGTCATCCCTTCCCACTGGTGAGAACTAGATTATATTCCATTTTCCACATCTTCTTGTACAGAATAAGTATTACAGGATTCCCAACATTTTTCATTTCAGTGTTTCTGCAACTTTGAGTCTCCCGGTTCTGAATGAAAAGGTGACAAATCAGTTGTCCTCCAAAATCCATGGGCTTCAAGCAGTTTAGAAAAGGTGGGAGAGGGAGAGGCCTTGAAATGCTGAAAGGAAGGGACTGGAGATAGTTTTGGAAAAAAAAAAAAAAAAAGTTTTTAAAAAATATGAGTATCACTCGATCCATGAAGCTGCAGCTGAAGCAGAAGTCAGTCTACATCAAAGTGAAATTGTAAGCTGGTCCAGTAAAAACCTATAAAAAATGTGATTATAAACACTGTATCTGATGTGTATCTGTCCCACTCTCAATCCAGTTGAAAAACTGCATGCCAGAAACTTTTCTGTGAGCTTTATGTGAACATTTTGTAGGAATTACAGGCCTCCATGTGTCACTGCTTTGAAGAGCTCCACCCAGATCTATTTGAAATTCCTTAGTGCGTGGGAAGATCCCAGACACCGTCTTGAACACTGAGTGATTCCAGGTTCTGCAAGGATCCGTGGTCCCCTGCCTCAGACCTTAATTCTCCAATTCAGCAAGGGAGAATCTGTTGCAAGCTACACAGTTTTGTTGGGTTTATTCTGTTTTTTGTTTGGTTGTTTTTTTTTTTTGTTTGTTTGTTTGTTTTTTAATCCTAAGAATATATATTATTCCAATCCTTTCCTTTTAAACTGAAATGCATTCATTCTTCAATGTATACCCATGTGAATGATCATATTAATGGATCCCATTTGTCCCTGGCCTGAGATACACCTGAAATGTATACTAAAAAAAAAAAAAAAAAAAAAGGACCAAAATTGGCAAAATACACAATACATCCTAATACGCAAAGAAAGATCAATGTAATTGAACAAATCACAATGTGGAAGTTTCAGACAGAATCACCAAATGATTTTACAAGGTAACTATAATATTATTTCTGCTTTTAATATTGCCTGAGCTGCTGAGTAAAAATATTTTGAATGCATCGGATGATGTTCCTGAGGTCATTACAAGAAAAAAATCTCTTTCTTCTCTTGTATAGAGTGTGGCTCCCTATTGCTCATTCCTCGCTTGTTGTGTGAACTACAAATCTTACAATAGAAACAGAATGTAAATTGAAAATAAACCATTTTCCTTTAGTTCTTCTTCATCATCATTTCACTTACTAGTAGAGAAGCTATTTCTCTCTTTTCCTACTTGGATTCCTTTTCAATATCTTCTCACAGCTTCTTGCTAAAATTGTAAAGAAACAGTTAACAATAAGTAGTATTTCTGGATTTGTTTCAGTCTTAAACTGCAGATAAGGAAGACATATTGGGACAGAAGTTCTTCTAGCTTTGCTGTGTGCCATTTCACAAGGCATATTTCTTCTATCAAGAAGGACTTTGTCAAAGCATGTTCTAAAGGACTAAATTATCTTCTCATTGCTCAACAGGTATAACAGGATTCTAGATTTTTTTTTTTTTTTTTCAGAATTAAAAGTTATTATCTTATAATATTCCTTGTCAGGAATAAGAACTGTTCAGGATATAGGAGGGGAAAAACAAACAAACAAACAAAAAAAAAACTTCCTAACCTACCTAACTAACATTATCATCTCAGGAATATAATACTATCACATCATCTCTAATTAGATTTTTAGCAAATTGAAACTGATAAACAGACTGTATGACAATGATTAGCAAAAGAATTTAGTCACTAAGTATTATACACGTGAATCATTGAAGGTAAAACCTCAAAGACATTTAACCAGTAAAAGATTAAGTCAAAAGTATGTATGAATAACATCTCTTCAGTGTATTTTGACCAAGTGCAGAAACAAATTATAATATTAATATACAGAAACCATTAATGACAGCAGATTAATATAATTGTTTCACTGATGCATTTTTCTTTAAATAATCTGAATATAAATCTAACTTAGCAAATATATATATTCTTCTTTCATTGAAAAAAAAAAAAAAAGTATTTTCCTTTGGAAGCTAAGAAGTCTTGCTAGTAATAAAAAGAATATTGCAAGTTGTTGCATCATTAACCCCTGTATAACCAGTTAAAGATTGTAGTCATAATTGCTTTAGTAATGTTTTCTCATATTGTCTTAATGATTTACAGTATTATAATTTTCTTGGACATTCCAACCTACTACTCAGGTAAAGAGAAGTACAATTTGTAGACAGAATGCAAGACTCAACCTTGGCAAAAAAAATAAAATAAAATATATATATATATATTTAAAAAATCACTACTCAGTGCATAAAATACAAATTGCATTTTCTGACAGCATACTCATTTCTCAGTTATGTTTAGCAGCAAGATCTAATAGCAAATCTCAAGTGATCCATTCCCAGTCCTCCTTTGCAGACATTTACAGGCATTCATTTCAGAGATGAGGACAGATTGAACCCCCATTCTATGCAGTCTAGGAGCTTCTGTGCTTGAGGAAATATTAGAGCTAGTAACCAGATGTTTCTGTCAAACAATAATCAGAAAGTAGGAGCATAAAATCCATTGGGCAATGGTTCTGCAATTAATTCATGAAGTGTGAAGGACAATGCTTGTAAAAGATCTTCTTCTTCTAGATGCAACTACACAAGCTCCTGGTGTTAGGTAGTCTAAAGAGGTGAAACAAAATAATACAAACACTCTTTAAAGTCTCAGTCTCTGCACTCTACTTCTCTGTCATTCTCATAGAATACTATGCCATCTGCAGAGAAGCTTGCTGCCATCTTTCCTACTTTGTTTATTCAGAATTCCTCCTGAATTGTAAAACAAAACAAACAAACAAACAAAAAAGAATTATGGAAAGGGGAGGAAAGGATTCCTTTCTTGTTTCAGAGTATTCTCATAGCTCATGCAGCATTGTCTTGAAAACAGATATAGTGTAAGCAGCTGAATAGTAGTATACCAGAGGGCTTTTGGATCCTGTGAAACTGAATGATGTTTGACCTCAAAGTTAATTTTTCCATATTTCAACAGATACAGATGCAATTAAACAAGGCTGGTGAACTATACTGTCAATCATTTCAAGCTTTGTAAATGGTTTTTACTCTACCACTCTTAGCTTTCATTTCTCAAAGTCTGCTTTAAGTAGGACTTTTTTTTTTTCTGGGAGAAAAAAAAGACAAAGAAAATAAATCACTATCAGTGTCCTGGAAACATATTATTATTCCTATTATTCTTTTTAAATTCAGATTTAAATTTTCAGGACACACTATATTTAGAAAATATATTTTTTTTCATTTTTTCAGATAGTTTAGGATGAAGAAATAAATAAATGCATAGCTAAGAATAATGATGGTCCTGTAAAAAATACCGAGCGAGTAATAAGCTGAATTAATGTGCTACTAGATGTATCCTCTATTTTTTACCTCTACAAACAATAATCTCAGTGTTCAAAGTGTTTTGAGCACAACTGCCACAGGCAGTAATATCTAGCTTAAATTTCTTCACACAACAGCTGGTTTCAGTGATACCTTCATTCATAAGTCTTAAGAAATAAAACAACAGCTGTAAGTGCCTTGCAGGAATTCATGGTCCTCTGCATTTTCCTGCAGGTTGCTTGGGAAATCACAGAGCTCTGGAAGAGCAATACCAGTTTAAAGGGAAGACTGTGACAACCATTATGTCTTGACATTGTGGAACAAGTACTTGGGGCTATTTACAGCCCATTCCTCTTCCTGAGTTTTACACTGTAAACCAGAGTAAAACTGCTATTGACTTCAATGAAAGCCATAAATGCTTGTTTGCTAAAGTCTGAACTACAGTGTCTTTGTTTAACCAGTTCAAAAGACTCTCCCAAATACCTGGGAGCACCGGATGAGACAATACTTACACATGTTAAGATGGAAGGGCTGATTCTCTACCAGCTTCCACTTGTACATTCATTAAAACTTGAGTGCAGCTTCTATTTTGCCAAGTCCTTCACTTCACCCAAGCTTTTCAGCCTGGTGAGGCAACTGGCTATCTGCCAAGGCTGCTTGGATCACCTCACCTCTGAAGTTCACAGATCAACAGATTTGGTGGGAATAACAGCGAACTTATTAGATTAATTTGTTAAACTTCTAAACAGATGTCAATTAATTAGTAGTTTATAATATTAAACTAGCATTTTTGTGTGTTAATCTGTTTTTTAAGTGATTGATCCAGTGTCTTCAGGTATACTCCAGTGAAAATTACAGGTTCTTTTATAAACTCCCTTCAATTAGTCATATCTTCAGAGAAAACAGAGCAAGAAGCTAAGTTCCAAAATAAAGGAAAATTAAATGTGATATTTACAAACTTACAGATGTTTTTTTTCTAGTCGAAAAGCAGATTTTTATTTTGAATTTATTTTGAAAGGGTATTTTACATCTTACTTACAGCATTTGCATTTCCACTGTCAAAACTCTTGGTGTTTTGACTCATAATGGTTGTATATTTATTATGGATCCTGTCTCTTTTGAAAACCTGGTACACCAACCTAACAAATTCTATACTGTGAATGAGTATACTGATACCAGACATTATGATACTGATATCAGCTGACCATATCCTGAATTACCTTTAAAAGAACAATTAGTTTAACTTAAGAGGACAAAGTACAAACTTCATTACAGGCTACCTTTTATGAATTTATGAATTGCTCTGTGTAGAGTTCTCTTGACTGGTACTTGGAACAGCTAGTCATTATATTGCCAGAAAAAAAGACCAATCAGCTAAAGGAGGTTGATAAGGTGTTGAGCCCTTCCCTGGCAAAACCACTTTTCTCATGGCTACTTTCCAGCTCAGTCAGAATAGCTGTAATTTCCCAATGGAAAAGGTTTCTCAGGCTTTGAAGAAATAATATACCAGCCTTGGGAACAGCTAAATATTATTTTAAGAGTAAATCAGAACCTGTGATTGGAGCACTTCCCTTAAGCAAAGAGGAACAAATTTTCTGAGTGTAGGAAATAGAGTTAATGCTGTAAGTACATGAGATTCATCCATTTCATATTTATTCTTTTAAATCCCTGAGTGGTGTATCTAATGAATATGTGCATGAAAATTATTTCATTGAAGAACAGAATTTTAGTTTTGGCTTCAACAGGAAAAAGATGAGATTTGGATATACAAAAAAAATTTCACAGCAAAACAGGCACTTGATATCAGTTAAGATTTAAGCTAGGAATTCAGTTTAACTCAAATCTGCTGTAAGCTATAACTATATGGAGGGAAAGTTATGATTTAAGGGATGTACTATATAGTATGTTGATCTGTGGAAACAGGTTCAATGTGTGACCTCTGTGACAGTTAGACCATCTTATCTCATACCTCAGAAATCTTGCATCTGTCCAGGATAACTCAGGCACAACCACAGGCCATGCTGCCTTGCTGCTTTTAAGTCATCTAAACAGGCTGTGGATATTGCACGCTCTCTATGTCATTGCTGTGCTCCATCCCACATTGCATTCTCTCTCAATGGTTCCAGAGAGTCTTTTTACCTTCATCTCTGTAATAAATCTTTCTTGGTTTAAAGATCTTCTTTCTTCATTCTTTTCACATGAATTCCATGGGAAATCAACAATTTCTAGTTCCTATCTTGTACTTTCAGTTACTTGTCTTAATGGGGGTGGGGGGGCTGTTTTCAAATAAAATCAATACCTGCTTGTTTGCAGCAATTGTTTGCAACAATCTATTTCTCAATAGAAAAGGTGCCAGTATTTGCAACACTTGGACTGTGAGTTTATATGAACCTCTATCTTCTACAAATACTCTACATGTCATAGCTTATGTAGTCAACTGGTAAAAATTACTGCCCCAAATTGAAAATTGTTTCTATACATTCTCCCCGCAACCATAAAACTCAGTACGCAGTATCCTAAACATATCTGCTCTTTTTTCTGACCTGTTTCTATTTAAATCTTTATATCTTCATGACAGTTAATCTTAAGAAACTCATACAAACCACTGACAGTTCAAAACTAGGACCTGAATCAAAACTGTCAGAGATGAGTGAACTCATCAGCCCTTGGACTACCTCTGCCCTTTCTTCTGATGGGCTTGTGCCACATTTACAGGCAGTGGAGGGTGAGTGGGATTCTGTAGAAGGAGAAGAAATATATTTAAATGTAACTAATGAATTTGCATAAAATGTCTGTTGCTGACTTCTTAACCCAGTCCAGCTTCTGCTGGTATAGATCTTGGGGTTCTCGAGATCAAGTTAGATCTTAAGCCTTGGAGATGTGAGGAGAGGCTGTTCAAATCTGCACCAGCCAGTAAGCCATAGTTACCTTACCATAATGTAAGCCATCTTACATTACATCTTGCACTGCAACCTGCAGGTAGCATATATAGCATTTGGAAGGCTTCCTCCTTCAAGTGTTTTTTTTTTGTTTGTTTGTTTTTTTTTTTTTTTTTGGGGGGGGGGGTGGAGACCCAAAAAATGAAAGGCTCTTTCATTTTCAAACTAGCTACTTAAATAGTCATATTACTTTAAATCTTGTTACTGGCTCAGAACAATAATAGTTTGCTCATTTAAATCCCAGATAGTAATGTTTCAATAAAAAAGATAAGTTGTACCAATGTCACTTAAAGGACAAAAATAGGTGATCCCAAATCTTACTGTTAGAAAGTTAACTATGGACGAAAATATACACTGCTTTTTGGTAATCTTTCAAGATGCTGTTAAAGTGCATAGGTGAGCTTGATCATAAAAAGGCAATTTATACTGTTCTCATTAAAAGAGATAAGTAAAACAGGAATCATGACTTTGAGAGATGCACATTTATTCTTAATAAAATTTTTACCATTTCTTGTTCTGTGATGAAAATGACAACCATATTTTAACACCATCCCTGTGAAGAAGAGTAGGTAAAGTTTTCACTAAGAAGCACTAATTCTGGTTCTTCTCTTTTCTACTTGAAAAACAGGAAAGCTGTTTAAATTAGCAGAATCTTTTTAATGTAAAATAGTGCTATGAAGAGGAGAAAGATGCATATGGTTTCTTTCTACTTGCAGTTCAGTTCTTCATTTCCATTCTTTCAGATTGCACTAGTGAAATTACACTGACAACAGTTCTGACTAAATTATCATGTCAAGTAAAGATAGGGGGTAAGGTAAAGTTTATATAAAGCTATTCATTTAGCTTTTCATATCAATATTGGAAAAAAAAAGAAAGAAAGAAAGAAAGAAAGAAAGAAAGAAAGAAAGAAAGAAAGAAAGAAAGAAAGAAAGTTTCCTTCTCTTCTAAACACTTTTCTCACCATTATCCAACAGTAAAATGACTTATATTAGCATGTTACCCAGAACTGCTCTTCAGTCTTTGTGCTTTGCTTTACCAGTTCAAGAATTTTTATATTTATACACAGACACAAATATAGATGAAGTATTCCATGAAGTAAGAAAGATGTTATTATTAAAAAATGCTTAATGAAACTGAGGGACTATGATTATGGAATATGTATTGTAATAGAGCGGAAATTATAATTTAAAAAGTCCTTTTCTTTTCCCTTTACCAACTTTGTATTGATTTTTTCCATAATATTAAGTCCTTCCTAGCTACATCCACATAGGCAACCAAGCATGGCAACACTTGGCTCCTAGAGATGTTCTATTTAATAAAGAATTCTTTGTGTATCCATAAACAGAATATTCATTATTTCTGTATAATGCGCTGAAGAATGACATCCACAGATATGAGCATGCTGATGTGGAGAGCCACTCATTTGTATAAAGTGTCAAAGAAAAAGATTGGGTGAAAACCTGCCCCCTTTCTTTGATGTAGCTATATGTGGAGAGGCACATTGCTTACATGCAATGCTAATGACTAGGTTAGAGCCCAGGCACTAAAAATGCACTGCAACCACCAATGGCTTTAATTGATTTTGAGTCAGTCTCTTAATGCACATCAACACCCACAAGTATAAATATGAATCGAATATTTTATATAAAAATATAATATCAATATGTATACATAATATACATATGTATTATATATTATATATAACATAATATACACACATATATATGGGATATATTAGAAAAGAATATATTGAGACTGCGGAATGAACTAGAAACCTCTGTAATGCAAGCCAAAATGTAGCTGTTTTTTCAGTTAGTAGAAATTTCAGACAGTAGAGGTCCAGGTTGGTTTCATCTATAATGTTGCTAAGGAAATCTCAGTTGTGGCATGACCGCACCCTGTCACATACCCTAAATGCCTGAACTCATACTCATAGTGAGGGATGGGTTCATAGGGCAGAAGTCTACTAGCTGTCAGGCAAGCCCTATTCAACACAGGTAAATGAATCTTCATTTCACTGTCTTGCCATTTCCTGCAGAAAAGAGCATTTGGTCTATTTACAAAATCTGAGCAAGACCAGAGAGCTAACCCATGACATATATGGATATATAACTGATAGCACCAACATTGGATCATCCGGATAGTAACAATTCTGAATGTTGATGTAAAGAGGGAGGGGGGACTGGAGCAGAGGGAGGTATTTGGAAGAGAAAGGGAGAACAAGATGTAAAGATATTTTGTTTCATTTATTTATTTATTTTTATGCATATGTTCTTTTGATATGAAAGGAACAGAAGTAGCAGAATGTGTAAAAACAGATGTGAACTACAAAGCCTCCCCACCAACTCCTTGAGAAGGAAGATGTACATAAAGAACAAACTGTGTGGCCATTAAAGCACAAACTGATTCAGAAAGAGGATGTGAAAAAATGTTACAGTAAGCACATAATTCATCTCAAAAGTTGAGATGCATATAACTATTCCAGAGTTGCAGGGAATTAGTCTTTCTTGTATGATTAAATACAGTCCATGTTTGCAAATATGAGGAAAATGGTGCATGACCGATCTAGAACCTGCAAAGTTTGTCAGGAAAAGTAGTATATCTTTTAGATGAAACTGATATAGCTGAAGCAGGGGAAGACAAGGTGGCAAATTAAATTATAGCTTCAGACCATTGCAGCTACAACTACACTATCACACCATTGATGATATAGATAAGATCTTCATTTTGTCTGAGAATCTCATTTACTCCTTTAGCACAGAATGATGTGGGGTGCTTACTATTGGCCCATGCAAATTCCAGTGACAGCTCATCCCTCTCCACTGCAATCCTAGTAGACAGTAGACTCTCTAAATGACAAGGTCAGCTTCCTGCCCTAGTTTGTTTCCTTGCCCTTGCAATAAGATTTTCAAGGGTTACCGATCTTTTCTAATGAACTTACAGTGAATCAGTGAACTACTTTTTGTTTTGTTTTGGTTTTGTTTGTTTTGTTTTGGCCTTGCAATTACAGTCCAGAAAAAAAAAAAAAAAAAACAAAAAACAAACAAAAAAAAACACTCAGTGCCTGATGGTTTTGTCACATTTGGATTGTCTAGCTGTACTTTGTTTAGTTACTGTTTCTCATAGAGTACTTCATCTGCACCTTCAGGTTACTTTCTTCTTTTATTTTTTTTCTTCTTTCAGCTTCTAACACTGAAAAATATTGGCTTTTAGTATCAAGAGACAATTAAAATGTACACAAGAAGTGTACAACAAGAGAAAAGTCTGATTTATGCTTTTGTTTTGATTGTTCACTGATTAACCATGTAATATTTATTGTTTTTAGTACAGTAAACTTTTGTTTGGTGATTTTTATAAAGTTGTGCTTTTTATTTCACCTTCAGTTTTTGTGATCCCCTCCCTATCATCTTCCTCAGTTTCTATTCACCCCATTCTGCAGTACATACCCCCAAACATTTTGGTAATTTTCTGGATTTCATAGACCTACATTTCAAACTTACCTCTTCTTAACAGAGCATTTTGCTGAGAGCAGCTTCCCACCCAGTCATACCATTTACCACTCATCCTATTACATAGTTCCCAAGTGTCATTATAATAGAAGCATATGTTCTGAAATGCATTTCATATTAAATTGTCTCATGACTTCTTTCAAATATTCATACATTCAACAGAACTGAAATGCTGAGTTGGGTGGTCCTACTGCTTTGCGGTAGAGGCAAGAGTAAAACATCATGTGTGATTTCAACACTGTTGTTTGTTGATAATTCAGAAGTGATGTGGCTGAATCAGCATACTGTAAGAGGTCTCTGGTGTTAACTCTTCTGTTGCCTATCATCATGAAATTCTGTGTCCTGTCATCTCTTTACACTGGAAATGCCTACAGAGGTCTATAGAGGCTTTGTACGAAGAATGGTGATCAGTGATAGGACCCAAGGGAATGGACTCATGCTGTGACAGGGGAGGTTCAGGTTGGATATCAGGAAGAGGTTATTCACTGAGAGGTTGGTCGCACACTGGAACAAGTTTCCCAGGGATGGAGTCACAGCACCAAGCCTGACAGAGTTTAAGAAGCATTTGGACTATGCTTTTAGTCATACGGTCTGAATTTTTGGGTAGACCTGTGTGGTGCCAGGAGCTGGACTCTATGGGTCCATTCCAACTTGGGATATTTTGTGTTTCGATGAATGGCAGCAGAATCTGTACCTCAGGCAGTGATTTTCTTTGTTTTTCCTCTAGATTTCAGTAATACATGATAAAAATACAACAGAAATAATTAAGTGTGATAGCATCTTTGACTCAGACTGTCTTTATTTTCTAGCCTAACTATATAACAGAACTTCACTCTCCTACTGAGACTGCTTCAAAGCTTCTCCAGATGGGCTTGTTCTTCATACACTGCATCAGATAATACTACTGTCTCCAAATTGGTACTGTCACTGAAATAACAGCTTCCTCATTCAAACCTAAAACCATAGTGGTCTTCTCATTAATTATAGCAACAATTTGGACGAGATAGCTGTTGCACATTACAGCAGCATACATGAATCAAAACATCGGCAAAACAGAGTAGTGTTTAGAGCTCAGTAGTAATAGATTGACATCCACTTGCAGCCATTTCCCTACAAATGGCTAAGTTCTTTTCCATTTTACATAGTGAAAATGTATACTATTTAAACCAGAGCTAAACTTATCCAGAATTCTGCCCAAGTACCTGAACTTTGCAGCAAAGAGACCCAAAGTTTATTTTCACTCACTTATTCCCATGCAGCTCTGCCAATGTTAATCAAGTTGCATAGGTCTGACCAGAACCTAGCTTCAATTTTCTTGACACATCTGCTTGTTTCATGATAGCCATTTCTTCATGGGTTACATTAGTTAGAATTGAGCCACATATCAACACCTTACTCAACAGAACTTATTTGAATGATCCCATTGATATAGGCACCTTATTTTTACTAAAGAACAACCGTCCTACATATGACAATGATACTCCATAGTAAAATGATCTGTCACATTGTTTTGATCTGTTTTTTTCCAATTAGAAATCAAGCACCTTGCTAGGTACAAACAGTGCCCCTCAGCACCACTCAAGCCTTATTGAATCCTGATGGAATCCAAACAGTCTGTCTCTATGATAGGAGAGGTCCTGTTAATGTTGCTAGATGCTCTTAAGTTATGCAGTGCCAGGGATTTATAGGAGCCACAGCAGCAATGGATGAAGAGAAGATACTCTTAATCACTATACTCCTCATTTCTTCTCCTTTCATCTGTCCATCCATAAACTCATAGCTAGTGAGCCAGCACTGTCCACATATGCTGGTGACTGTCTGGCTCAAGAGGGGACACAGATGCTTTGAATGACTAAGTATCCCTCCTATATATATATACATTCATATTTATTGAATACTCCATGCCCATGCACCTGTCTCAGGATACTACATTTTTATTCAGCTGTTGATGATTCTGAATACAATTGATCAAACAGCTCATTTGAATTCTCCACAGCTTATTTGCTTCTGCATCTAATTAATTACCTGATCACTCCTAATTAGAACTGTTGCAATGGAACAGTTTTGTTCTGTGCAGTTAACAAGTATTTCCTATTTCCTCCTGGTCAGGATACAGGACCATTTCTAGTGTGATGATCTTCAAGAGAATATTGAAGAAAAAAAAAAAAAAAAAAAAAAAAAAAAAGACACTTTCTACCATAGGAAGTTCCACTATTGTCACAAGATTTTACTTTCATAATATTTTCTAGTATTGTTAGCACTTTCCATTCCAAACATTTCCAAACTATATGGTTTGGTGTAATGATAGTATTCACCTCTCTCTCTCTCTCTTTCTCTCTCTCTATATATACTGATTTTATATTATAGCAACAGCCAAATTTGCCTACAGATTCACAGGCTTTGTGATTCCAAGATTTCTCAATGAGAAACTGTTATATTTGGTCTTATAGCAAAATTATAGGGAAAAAAAAAAAAAAGTAGTATCATTGTACTTAAGAAAAAAAAATATTTGCCAAATAAATGCACAATGTTCAGGGCTTTATCATAATTTTCTTAAAGCTGTATGTTGTTTGTGCAAGGACTATTGCTGTTATGGGTGGAGACAAATTGTAAAGAGGAAGGAATGTTGTTAGCTGAGATATGATTTTTTAATGCATAAACAGAAGCTTGAAACAAGCAGGAGGCAAGATGAAGAACCACTTCTGTTTTTTTTTTTTTAAAAAAAAAAGGTTTGAGTTCCGCCAAATAATAATAATTACATTTAAAGCACCTCTGTAGGCTACCAGCTTTGAAGTGTGCAGAAAAAGAAAAGTGATGACTGATAAGAGTTTAATTTGGAATGGCCAGAACAGATAACTCAGCCCAGTTTGATATTAATTAAGTACTTACTATGTCTCTTTCAGCTCTTTGTCCAGATATACACTAAAATTACACAATTTGACGTATTTTCTATTACTTGGTTCCTGGAATATAACAGGTGAATGCCACTCTACTTCAGTAATTTAGGTATCATTATACAATTAGCTGAAGTTCTTGCTTGCGTAATTGCAAAACTGCTGTGTCATTCTGAGTTACATGTTGCAGTTGTAACTGGTTTGTAACATAGCCCAGAAGAGAGACTGTAGACTGTCTCCATTCTCTGCTTGTCTCCTGTTAGCTTTGAAACAAAATTGGACTTATAAGAAACAGTTGAATGTCATTAGACAGCTTAATTAATCAAGTTTTCTTAAAGTATCTAACACATTACTCATCTAACAGACATAGTATATGGATTAAAATGAATCTAACATCATAACTTTCAACTAGTATTGGCTGGAATCACCTCTTGACTGTGGCTTAAACTTAAGCTGTTCCCTGAGCGACCCCATTCACCTTGCTTCCAGATAGGGGCCTACGTTCTTAGATGTTTGTGAAAATCCTTCCCTGCCAAGGGCAAGTGCATAACTTGACAGTGCACACTATACAAGTGAGGTTTTTTCTCAAATCACAGAATGAATGTAAATAGATCTTGTTCAAGACCCTGGAACCTTCATCCATGAAAGCTTCTGGTTTTGTACACAGTGCACCCGATAAGCTAGAAATTGTCTCAAGCAACAAAAAAGTGAGAGGTGAAGGTAAAGGCTTTAAGTATCTCAAAGCTCCTACAAACAGTCTTGCCCACAGTAGCAGGCAATCCATGCTTTGGCAATGGAGTTGCATGCTGCTAGGGCTGCAGGGACAGATTGTCTTTTGTTGCAATACATTTTCCTCATCCTTTCACACTAAATGCCAAGCCTATAGAGAAGATCTGGTGGATGATTACCTTACCTGAAGGTGATTATGTAGTTAGTATACTCAAACTTTTGTCAGATCAAGACAAGTTTTGCATGGCACCTAGGTAGAGTGCACTGCATATCAACTCCACCCCTACATTTCTCTAAAGAAAGGTATTCTGTATAAATTATGCTATCTGTCACATCCTTTTGGTTTATATTAGCTGATTTATGGGTCAACCAAACTTCTCTGCAAATCGAGACACAGAGCCAGCCCAACATAAGCATGCCTCATAATAAGCACATTTTTGCAGAACACAGCTATTTACATGCAGACATGGAGTTTCTAGGCTTTTAAGTTGTGCTGTTGAATTAAAAGTAATAAGAATTACCAAGAACAAAACCTGTATATATTTATATACAGGTTTTATATGTATATTCATGTTTATATTCCATGTAATCGCACTACTTGACAATGTGCCAGTACTGTTACTTAATATGTCAGAAAATAATATGCATTTTTTTTCATTTCTTACCTTTCTTTCTATTTATTCTCTCTTCAGTACTTCTGTCCCCTTTCACTTGCCTGTATTTTATTTGGCTTCACTCCTTTGTTTTCTTCTTTGTTTTGTTTTGTTTTGATTTAATGGGAGAGGATTAAAATTGCTATATGGTAATTTATGGAGGGTATTGACAAGCTGTTTAATTGTATTTATATGGTTCTTCTTCAATTACAAGTTTCAAGAGTTCCTAGTGTTATGGTGCCTCATCTGAAGGGGTTAAAATACATTTTTTTTTTTACTCCTTTTCCTTTAACTTCATGTAGAATTGGTTATGCTTGTGTCCTACTACTAAATCTGTGAAGAAAATTTCTGCTATGGCTGGGAGACTGACAACTTTTCTGAATATTAACTGTTTCTATTTCCCTTTCAGAAATCAAATGACTTTGTGGCAACATACTCCTTTCTGTCTTTGCTTTATCATTTCAGATATTCCCATTTAGAGTTCTTGATTCCTAAATAATGAAGTGGTATATTTCAGTTTTAGAAAATGTTGTTATTTTGGGAGGGTTTTTCCTCTCTTGGCTTCAGAATAATTTGTGGGTGGCCCTGGATTCTCTCCAGGATCTACTGAAGATGAAATAAAGCAGCCTGACCAGTATTAAAAAACAAGAAAGTGGGTAAGGGGAAAATGGCAAATATTGGATTTAAAAAAAAAAAAAAATCTGTAAAACTAAAGGTAAACACAGGTATTCTCCTTTGGTGTAGTAGCCCAAGGTAGTAAGTGTTCCCAATTCAATCATTCTTCTCTGCTATAATTCTTTCAATAAACAAAACATTTTTTTCTCTCCATTTATTCAGTTGAGAAAAAAAAAATGTTGAAAATAATAAAATATTCCTCTTATTATTAATCATTTTTAATTTTCTTCATACACATAATCAGAATTACTCAACCTTATCTACTCTACTTTTGCCTCAACATGGAAAAAGACTGGTTTTGACTCAGCAAAAATTTGGTGCACCACTGTTAGATATTACAAAATAAAAGCCAGATGTAGCTCAAGACATGCATTCTTTTTATTTATCCTTTCCACTTTCTGAAATCTGGAAAAAAAAAGTCCGTATAAATAGATATCATCTTTTGTACTTTTGATGTCCTTATGGACAGGTTTTTTTAAAATTTAATATTGATTTTTTTTATTCTGTGCAGACAGATTATTAGGCAATGAAGCCACAAATACATCTAAACACCATGTCTTCTGCTAAAGAGAAAAAGACAAGAACTGTGAATTTTGTCATCGTCATTGCCAACAGAAATGCTGCTATTAATTTTAATGAACCCAGGATTTCTTCCAAAGATTACAACATTGAATATGTGTTTTTGTATTCATGATACCCAAAACACATTCCAACACTACCTATTACTTCTGCTTCCAAAAATTTCTTACTAGGTAATGCTGGGGTGTGGATGTGCCTGAGCAGGTGTTTCATAATATTGAGGGGCTACAAAAAGGGATCAATTCACTCAGTATGTCCTACTCAGCACTTTGAATCATCTCTGAATGAAGATTCCCACAGTTCCACATTGTAGGATGATTTCTATAATGGGAATGTGTGTCTGATGTCCCAATTATTTGTCTTTTTAAGTCACCAAGACTGTGTCTCACAGCTTACTCTTTCTACAGTTGTCACACTGTTCTTCAGAGAGGCTGATGAAAACAGAAGGCTCGTATGGTCATCCAACAGGCACCAGTCAACACTTCTCAGAGACAGCATGTTATTTTGAGAGAGGTCCTTCACAATTATTAACCCTCATGTCATAGTAAGCTATCTGCCTGATCTGTACTGGCAAGAGACAGGTAAAATTAGTACTGAGGAAATGGGGAAAAGCAGAAGTGTGAGAGAGAGAAAATATACAGACTGGGACTTAAAAGCCAAGTGGACTTTGCAAAAAACAACAACAACAACAACAACAACAAAAAAACACAACCCCAGAAAGAGCTGGAAATGTTTACAACATTCTTTACAACAAAGCTAATGTAAGCATGATGAAAAGAATAAGCCTAAGACTGCACTTCTCACCACTGAATATACTATAATAATTCATTACTTATCTCTGGACTACCAAATCCTGTAGAAATGATGGCCTCACAGGTAAACCTAGAGCCTCTGAGAAATGTTTAAAGGTGCCTGAGTTAGACATAATATGTTTAAAATCTCATTAGGGCAGACCTCTCACCACTGAATGTGGCTATACCTTTAGAAGCTGAGACATAAATTATTCCAAAAAAAGTCAGCTATAGGAGACCATAGGGGATTTTTTACAGAATCTGTATGAAATATTTAGTTAAATATGTATGTAGTAAATATGTAGTTAATAATGTATGAAATACTTAGTTATACTAAGTGTCGCTTAGTATAACTGTGTGATCTTGGTTGCTCAAAAATGACTTCAAGGGATTAACTTCTTTTCAGATATACTCTCAGGAATTTAGAAGAAGGCAGTCAATGTATGGCACACTACCAGGTCTAGGTTGGAAGGGTGAATTATCTCGGCTCAATGACATTTGAATACTTTTAACTGTGCAGTACTGTAGATAAATCAATCTTATTCTGCCTTGTGGGCTGGTAGCCAGCATGTGAGAAAGGAACTTAATTACCTGAATGAGGTGACTGGAGGAACATAAAAAAAATGGTATATGTAGGAATTATAAAATAAAGTGTTCTTTATGCTGTGGAAATTTGGACAGAAAAACAAAGGGGTAATCTATACAGAGCTGAACATCTCTAGTTCTGTGATTTAGGGAAGAAATGGTGTTCCAGGCACAAAAGACTCCTGGAGGACTTTGACTCATTTCCTAAATGCTGACCGATTTCCTGACAGACCAAACCATGCAGAATGACATGTTTATTATTTTGGCTACAACTATTTTCTGTGCTATTTAAAGTAAGGGATAATTGTGGTTAAAGTCTCTAAGAAAGTCTGGATGTCTTCTTTCAGCTAGCAGAAGATTTGGAGAATGAATTGTAAATTGAGCACACCTAAAAGCTCTGTAAGAACATACTCATAAGTATTGTTTATCCCAGGTATCTTTGGTAGCTCTGGAAATCATGTGAGAAATGAAGAGCTGCAGATAGGGAACCTGTGTCCAGAGAGTTCCTGCATGCTCAAGAAAGCCTTAGCAACACATGGGTATAATACTTCAGAATCTCATGAGGGTCTAACCAGTTCTGTGGCATGACTAAAAATGCCTTTGTTGTTTTCTTATCCAGCCCTATCTGTAATTAACTGTTCCCACATGGACAACAGCCCTTACAAAACACATATGTGTATGATTTCAAATTGGATGTTAAAATTGTAAATATATATATATATATAATAATAATAATCCAAAAGAAATGTTCATTCCCTGCTCCTAAAGCATTTATAGACTTTGATTTTGTAAGCACACAGGGAATCCCTATAAGCCCTATAAGCATTTTTTTTCCTCAGAGTTAAATGTTGTAAAGAAATACATTCTGTTGAGAATTCATTCAGCTGAAGGTCACAAAGGATCTTCACTGGTTCAGAAGTCCAGATGCAGTCGTTTATGCATATTTAATATTTCCTAAAATTTCATAAATGTCCAAACTGGTATTTTACTTCATGGTAGCTATATTATGCTTTTTATTCAGACACACTGCTCTTGCTGATGTGTTATCAGACGGCACGCTGGTGATGGAACTCAGTAAGGGCTGTTTGTAGTAGGAACTTTGCTTTTCCTATTGCACTATTAACATAGTGTTGTACACCATAGCTATATGTTGCAACTAATATAACACATAATACTGTTTTTTTGAATTATTAAAATCAATACCATGTTTCTTCTTCATGGCATATCCTTGAAGGGTATTGCCATTGACAGGTGTATACCTATGCTCTTAAACAACTTGATTATTAACTAAAAAATATATATTTAAAGGAAAGAATTTGGCATCCACTAAAAAGTTACCAGAAATCGATAGTTTTTTATGTTTAAATGGACTTATTTTTTTAGATTATTTTCATATTCATGACTATGGTCAACTTTTGTTATATACATATCAAAATGCAGATTGATAAATAGTGAAATGGTCCATTTTGTACTCTTTCCCTGTAACTATGAAAAAAAAAATGTTATCAGGCAATTAATTTTTCATTAAGAAGGCCCTAAATATTCTTCCTTTTTTTCCACTATCAAAATACTATATTCCTTAGCAATATAAATTATTTTTTATTGGCTGCTCAAGTGCAAGCTTCCTTGCTTATGTCTATCACATTTTATAAATTATTTTCCATAATAATAATAATAATGAAAAAAAACTTTGAACCTTTTAGAAAAGCAAGGACCATCTACCCAGTGTTGCATGGCAGTGAAGACACACAAAGTAAATCCAAAAGTAGTTTATGAATTAAAGAGTAATTTGGTCCCTTACTGTGTACTTTCCTCATTCTTAAGGATGTGAAAGGTCCTTGTGGAATCTATATACACACATCCAGACACACACACATACGTGTACACATATGTACCCATATCTCCCACACATGTGTATACATCCTCTCTGGCAGCATTTCTGGATCACCCCATTATTCTCGCTAATCCTAAAGGTAAATACCAAGCATTGGTTTGAAGTGAGATGTGCTTTATGTGCATTCCTTGGAGAGGAGACTTAGGCTTGAAAGAATTATGTACTACAAGACTTGCCTCTTGTGTCAGCACTAGAAACTAAACTAGGCCCCTGTGACTCCAGAGCTGCTGCTATAAACACATCCGTCCTTCATCAAAACAGTCTCTGCTCTCCAGAGAGGTTGTGGAAAGGATGGGTCTTTGGAAAGATCAGGCCTATTCACAACTCTCCTACGGGACATCACCCATTCTTGGTGGAAAAAACGCAGTTTTAATGGTTAAATTACCAGAATATTGATTTTGCTCTGACCTTTCTGTAGCATACTTCATAACTGACATAACTTTCCACTTCTGAGGAAAGGATGCTATGCATTTATGCAACAGATATCAGAGGCAGTATTATCACTGATAAAATAGGAGTACTAGACAGATGATGAAAGAATAATTAAGTAAGCGAAATGTTTTCTTCAGGGTCATCTCTGTCCCTAAACCAAGATGGAAGACTTTCTAAGCACATTGAATTTTAATTTTAATTCATTGAGAATGTTTGGCTAAAAAAAAAAAAAAAAAAAAAAAAAAAAAAAAACCTACACCTGTAAATTGGTAGTCATTAATCTTGATTGTCTGCCAAGCTGCATGCATTTTATCCTGGCTCTGCCCAGGCAGCTAAACTCAGATGGACAGATTCTTCCCTATTTACAGAGAATGTATAGTGAGTGTGAAATAGACATTGACCACACAAATATTTCCTCCCACTTTCTCTGTTAGTGCTGCACCACAGGCATTGACTTAATTAATGATGTAAAAAAATACTATAACTATAAAACTAAGTGAATAAAAACGTCAATGCTCCTACTAAGTCATATATCTTTCTGCATAGATCAGTGAATGACATCCTTATTTTTTTGTAAGTAAACAGGAAATAATCTAATTAAAACATAGTTCCTCCTTTATTAAAACATTACACTGTGTGGTGTTTGTTGTCTGTTAATATTAATTTCAGCAGCTTTCTTTTTGTGAATTGTTCTTGCACAAAGGAAAAACAGTGTTCAGGTCTGTTCTGCATTTGAGAGCTAATTTACACAAGGGCTTCAGAAAAGCTTCTATTCATTCTGAATCTAATGCATTGGTCAGAGTGCATACTTCAAGTTTCTTTTAGCTGTATTTCTTTCTAAATGCATACCTTAAAGTCACCATGATTCCTAATTAGATGAAATGTAACAAGACATATTACTTTCCTTGCATCTGTTCATACATACAAAGTTTCTCATCATTAGGGATTTCATTTCTTGGCCTTTAAATGTGGATTTTTTAAATTGGCAATGAAATTGTCTCTTTATTTCACTTATTTTTTGTTGCCTTTTTAATATATCAATGTGCCTTCTGTTTTTCATAGCCATGTGCTTTCCTGTGTTTTTGAGGCTTGTGATTTCTGCAGTTTCTAAGATAATTTTTTCCCGAGGAAAAAAACATAAACATTGAAGAACAGTACAGAAAATGTCAAAAGTTACAGGTATTTCTCTATGTCTGAAATTATCTGTTGGGTTTCCTGCTTATAAGAAGTGCAAGAGTTTCATTACAGCACTTTGTGTGAAATAGGGCAGATCCCAGAGCACATTTTCTTTAGATTTAACCAAAACTTCCCATATTAAAAAATAGATGGTTCCTTAAAATTTTATGTGCTAGACATAAGTTCCTTCACATTATTCTCCATTACTGACAACTTTTTTTAACTTCCCTTGAAACATAAATAAATAAATAAGAAACATCCAATCAAGTTTGTCCATGTTGAAAGACAAATGAAAATCAATGACATCTATGACTTTTGTGCCAGTTGTGAGAGCATTCTAACTCAAGATAGAAGACATTTTAAAATGTCAAAAGAAAGAAAGAAAGAAAGAAAGAAAGAAAGAAAGAAAGAAAGAAAGAAAGAAGAAAGGAAGGAAGGAAGGAAGGAAGGAAGGAAGGAAGGAAGGAAGGAAGGAAGGAAAGAAAGAAGGAAGGAAAGAAAGAAAAGAAAGAAAAGAAGGAAGAAAGGAAGGAAGGAAGGAAGGAAGGAAGGAAGGAAGGAAGAAAGAAAGAAAAGAAGGAAGGAAGTAAGAAAGAAAAGGAAGGAAGGAAGGAAGGAAGGAAGGAAGGAAGGAAGGAAGGAAGGAAGGAAGGAAGGAAGAGAAAGAAAGGAAGAAAGAGCTTACATCAAGCTCCTTAAGTTTTCCAAACATGTAATTTGTTTAGATTTTTTATTCTTTTTTGGGGGTGTTCAGCTTGTGTTATCTGATCTGACACAGTCAACAAAACCTCTGTGACCTATTAAGACATTCTGGTTTGCCAGATGTGTCCTTGTGCCCCCCTGGTCATTATTAGTCCACCATTATGGGTTGCAAAATAAAATAGGTTACAGTACCACAACTCAACACACTTTTCAAATCTTAGTTAAAACTGTAACTGAAGTAGGTATTGCACTAACACACCTCATTGCAAATTACCGCAAGTAAGACATGTATTCACTCAGAAGTGGAGCAAGGATTTCTGAACAGAAGGGGCAAAGATGAATTTTGTTGCCCCAGTGACAAGGCCTTGGCTACCATTGAGTCACTCCTATCTGGGAACATAAGAAGGGAAAACAAGCAGCTGAAACAAAAGACTGGTAAAATGTAGTAGAAGATTAATGGTTTCTGCCATCAGCTTCCAGCTATGCAAAGCAGGATGCCGTGGCACATCATTACCCGTCTCAGGAACAGCACCAGCAAACAGGCTGGCTTTCCAGGACACTGCCATAAACCACAGTCATTTTGTTGCTGCTGGCTCTCCCCCTTCACAGCAAACCACATGCCTAGAGTTGTCTCTGTGTTTGTTCCTACTCCTTCTGCCTAGGAAATGGAAACATGTCACTGAGGGGCAGGTAGATGGATAGAAAATAATAATTTCTTAAAATAAAGCAGCTGTTTGCTTCACAGTACAGGGCTCAGCAACCTTGTAAATTCAGCTCTGTTTATAATTTCATGACAAATGTTGCCTGGCTTTGAAGACCATGCCTGCTGAAGCTGATGGCTCACTTGCCAGGATTTCAGCTCTGCATTCCCCAGCAAATGTGCTTGGCTCAACATTTCCAGCTTTACTTTTCAGCGTCCATGTATATTTGTTCTCACCAGTGATGGAACAAGATTGCATTGTGAAGGGCAATGTCTTCTATAAAGAGGAAATATTTCTCAACGTGACTAATTATCTGTTCACTCCCAGACCTTTTCCAGATGGCCTCCAATATGCAAGATCATGAACAACTTTGTCTTGCAATGTTAAGTATAACGCAGCTAAGCAGGTTGTCTTCCTTCCCTGACAGTATCAGACCCAGATGCCTACTTTTCTGGCACACTTCCCTAATTGTTTTGTACTGGTACCAGCTCATACTAATGACACATGTCAGGCATGTGAGGCTAAAAGCTTCAGGGCATTTATTGAAGCAATTCTGAAATATTTTTCCTTGACAACCTCCTATATTTAAATCATAACAATGACATTTCTGTAAAGAGAATCTTCACATCTCCACTTTTTACCACTTTATTATTATCAATTCTCTCTCTGTTTTCTTCCTGTTGCAAATATTGAATTAGCTTAGCAGAGACTGTTACATTTTCCTGATGTATCATAACATGGAAAGTGGTTATGAACCACAATCTATTGCTTTTAGTATATAAGTTCATATGTTCAGACCCACATGTATCTACATTGCTGTGATCCATATGAGTTGGGACCTTTAATATATCATAATGATGTCCTCTGTTTTATCAAAGTTGGCAACTGTGTATATACTCTAGAGTCCCTGATTAGGGAGGGAATGCATATTTCCATCTGATTATATCATCTGAACCAACAATAGCTATACGTCCATCTTGTGACGTACTTGTTTCTTGAACACTGGGAGTGTCAGAAATAATAAAGGCTTATGTTGGGCACAGATCCACAGGAAGCACTTAAGGGCATGTAGAGAGTTGAAACTGATTCCTCTTGTCTACTAGCAAGACAAAGTGTTTTTTATTAAGATGTATGTTTTCTGAAACATTTACTATTCATTGCATGTTGTTAAGTATTTAGTTACACACACACATATATATAAAGAATTTAAAACAAGAAAAAAAAAAAAAAAAACACCATTCTCCTACTAAACATGAACCAGCTGCTTCTCCATCTGGTGCATTCTGCCTGGTTCTTCATAGCTCCAGCCATATTTACCTGTGAGCTGACTTTACAGAAGTTCCTACACACCTCTGTTTCTTATTGAGGAAAGAATAATTTTGTTACACCATTATCTGCCTATGCAATACAATTTCTCATGTAACAGGCCACTTCGAACATATATGCTTTGTTTACGAGCATATTACTCCACTTTTTCCGATGTGCATCAAACTCTAGCTCTGTGGCAAACATCTCTCCTACTAACAATCCCCCCACCCTTCAAAAAAAGCCTGAAATTGTCAATTCATATTTTTTCCAACACAAAAATATACTTTGATGTAAAAATTTCATTTTCTCATAAAAAAAAAAATACTGCAGCCATTTGAAATATTTACAGTCTTCCAAACCATTTTATTAGATTTGCTGCTGCTGCGGATATGGCAACAGCAGTTTTGTTGCTTCAGAAGAGAGCCCTCTTCTCTGGCCAATGTTCCCATCTGCTATAAGGCACTATCATTGTACTGCATACTACATCTCCTCTTTTCATCAAAAAGGTTGCACTTGTATCAGGGGATGTGTGGTCAACCCAACCTCACCAAGAGTAAAAAGGTTCCACTGTAATATTTTTCTACTAGATATCTTTAAGAAGCTTAAGATTTGTCAACACAACATGGATGAAAAATTATCATGATTTCCTAGGGGAATATACAGAGAGAAATCAATCAAAACTGTAAACGTTCAGTAGATTTTTGAAAATATATATATATATATATATAAGCAATATTTAAGTGAATACCTTTAGAAAATATATGGCTTACCATTTGATAACAGCTCCATTGTAACACATGTTGAAATGACAATGGTGTCTGACCTCTAACTGTTGACTCTAATTGCAGTGGATTTGCATGTAGGCATGTACAAGTATATCTGAACTTTTGAATCTTTGCGTTTTGTAAAACATGTGTACGTTCAAACAATCTTTTTTATCACTGATGACCCTAAGATTTTGGTTTCCCACATATGTTTAGATTGGTTTTATTGAAATAAGGCAGACAGAACAAATTACGGTAGTGTTAAGCCTTCCTTTCATATCTGCAACTCAAGAGGTCCTTGAAGAAATATGTTAAATCCTGCTAAGGCTGAAAGGATTACTGAAAAGGAAAACTAGAGAGTGAGAAAACAGTCAGAAACATGAACAGCTAATTGCTGTGCAGATTCCACATGAGAAATAAAATGAAATAAATCATAAATCATTTATAAATCATAAAAGAAGTAAAAGAAAAAAAAAAGTATATTTTCATCATTCTGTAAAAATATTATTGGTGTATTTTCTGTTGCAAAGGAATCCCTCAGAGAATGGTGATGATTTCAAAAAAAGTGAGGTTTAACACCAAGCAAAAATGTAGGTTTGTGTTTATGAGTCTTTATTATACATGCAAACCTGTAAGTATTTAATGAAGTTGGGATGAAGAACATATAGTTATACTATAAAATTGTAAATTTCCTGGCACATTTTTACTGTTAGAGCTTACAGATTTTCATTTAAGTCCCTATTTCCTTCATCCTTTCAGTTCCCATTACCTAACATTTCATTTTATCTTTTAAGGTGTATGCTAGGAACATATATATGTTTCCTCCTACAAACAGGTTAGTTTGGGGCCAGTGTCCAAACAAATTAAACAGAAGTTAAAGAAGTTTAATAACTTAAGTTTTGTGGCATTTTGTCATTCTTCTTCAAGCAGAAAAACAAAAAACAAACAAACAAAAACTTCAAATGGATTTTTCCATGATCTCTGGACAGGTGGTAAAGTCAATAACTAAACATGACTTTGTTCAGCCATGTTTCTTTGACTTTCCACTGTCTGATATACACAAACTGGCTCTGGGCTTTCAAGAGTGCTGGAAATAAGCAAATTGTCTCCAAGGCTGGCTGAAATTTTAGATTAACAAATTTTTAGAAGAACTACCTTGTGAGCAGAATCGTAAGACAGAAAACTAAATCAAATAAGTGAAGATTAATACAAATATATACATACATATATATGCTTCCAAAGACCCTTCTAGCAATATATGACACTGTATCCCTACATTTTATCAGGAAGTTAACATTCCATTATAAAATTCCATTCCATTATAAAATAAACAAAATGTCTCAAAAATCTACCCAAAAGTGATTTCCTTCCTTTTCCTTCTCACTTGTTAATGTAAATGATTTTTGCATCCCAGCTGAATTCCTCCTAATTCCATTACCTTTGTTTTCTGCAGGTTTACAGTTACCTCATTCTATCATTCTATATTTGTAGCTTTAATATTTATACTTCCTTTTCAAAGAACATAATTCTCCAAGGTTTGTCGCGATATTTAGAGTAATAAAGCATGGATGACTAGAATAAATATTTATTTTTAAAAATGGTATGATTCTAAAATTCCGGTACTTGAAGGGTGATAATATGGTGTTTTTTAAAAAAAAATAAAAATAAAAATAAAAAATCCCACCATAAGTACTTTATAATTAGTAAAATTAATATGAAGAATATATAACTGAAAAAATGTCACATGGCTAATATTTATTTACTTTCATAGACAGGCAAAAGGAAAGGATTCCAAATTAAAAATAAAACCCACTGAAACCTCTAGATTACTTATTTAATTTTGCCTAACTTTCAAAAAAAAACAAATCTTTTCTGACTGATAGATAGCTGGTCATTGGTTCAAAGTGAATTCAGGGCTCTAGTGGCTTCATGGGTTTACCTGTATCACAGATGGCATTTTTTTTTGACAGTAACATAGAGTATAAATTCAAATGATCAGAAATCTTGAGATAATGAAGGGAAGCTTGAAAATCTGCTGCTTCTATCTTTTCATTAGAATTCATAACATATCTCCCCTCCCACCCAAGAGTATCTTTAATATTGTAGCTTTGATGTTTTAATTAATATTTTATAACTGTTTTTGTAATTAATATCATTAATATTAGATATCAATATCTAGTCATCTCAGTTCTTTCTAATGAGGTTAAGTGTCTAGAACATGAAATGTCAAAGTCTTCTTAAATTGAGCTCCTGAGTTCAGTTTTAAATTACATGAAAATGGAGTAAGATCCACACAATTTGTTAGTGTTCCCATTAAAAAGAAGGATAATATTGAGATCGGAGCAGTCAGAAAACAAGGCATCTTTCTCTATGCTTTAAAACTTACTTTCTCCATTTTGGCACTGCTGCTGTCCTCAAAATTATAACCCACCATGCAAAGATTTAAATCTTTCACAGCAGAAACAGTGAGGAAAGTTTGCAGGTCCTTGATTGCCAGAGTTCACCAAGGGTGAACACTGCAAATACCCTGGAGGGCAGGGAAAAATGGAAAGTTATTTTGTGTCTTAAACATCCCAAAAGGGAAGTAATAAAATCTAACAGAAGTTAGTCATTCTGTACTTGGTCTTCTCTTCACTTAATTGGAAATTTTTCATTGTCTTGAACAGTGCCAACACCAGGCCCTGCAGCCTCTAAGAAAACCTGCTGTAAAATACTATTATCTCTCTTCTATTAATGTGTTCATACAAATATCAGATATGAATATTTCACCATTTTGTTCAGCTAAACTACAGTGCTAAATAAATAAATAAATAAATAAATAATCTACACCGTTGATTTAAAGATGACTTGCTCAACCAATGGTATTTGAAGGTAGAAGAGTACCTCATCATACAAACACACTGAAAATGGTTAGGATCATACACCAAGAAAGCTAGCATCTTGGATTCTATTAAGGATTTTACATGCTTAAGCTTGAAATCATGAAAACATTTTTTTTTTTTTTGAAATGTACATTTTGAAAGAGGATTCAAAGAGGATTCAACAAATTTAAAAAATAATAATAGTAATGTAAATGCATCCACTGAAAGACTAATTCCTCAGCATAATATGTGTTCTTCTAATTGAAGAAGTGCAGAACCAAAAGTAAAAATTTTTCAAGTTTTTCAAGTACTCCTTGGAAAACAGCTGCTTCAGGCATAAACCAGATGCAAAGTATATTCCATAATCTAACTTCCATTAGTGAGATCATTAGCAGATTTTGTAAACACTAGCTATAAGCATATTTGAGATCCTTTATTCACTTCTATTGAAAAAATATATATATTCTATACCACTAATGAACATTTTTTTAAGTGTGTGAAAGTTCTATTCAAAAGAAAATGTGGTATTGCAAAATCTTTCCTTAAGTTAGGAAATAATTCCCTTTTTGCACTTTCTTTTACTTAAAGCCAGGACCAAAATGCTTGTGGTCTCTACAATTGCTTTCAACATTTCACACTTCGCAAAATAGAGTGAGAATGTAAACAACCATATCTAAATTAGCATCCTGAATTTACTAGTTTGTATATTTTTTAAGTTTGTTTGAATTTGTTACTTTGAACTAGAAAGGCATGATATATGTTGAAGAAAGCTCTAAAAATATTCTTTGTGAAGTGATTCCAATTTAGGGTAAAATATCCCTCTCCCTCTCACTCACAGATACATTACAATAATCTGAACCATCTCTTTTTCCAGCTGGTGTTGAGGGGACTGTCCTTCTGGAAAGCTAAAAGAAACACATACATGCCCATAGATCACAAAGTTCATATTGAATATATACTAAATGACTAATTTCTTGCACTTCTTGCATCACAGCTTCCTTATCATCCTGGCCCACCTTCCCTCTTCCCTATTTTTCTCCCACTTTTATATCTGCACTAAGAGACAAGGTCAAAAATCTGTAGCCAATCCTACAAAACAGCTACAAAACAGATTTATCCCCAGTTAATTCTGAAACACTGGCAGGTGGTTAGTCCTGTAAGGGGCCTGATCTGCAGCGAGTGCAAGCCAGCACTACTTCACATGAATACAATTAGACTAATTCACACCATCTAAGAATAATGCTTTAGAATTTCATTTAGCTAATGCCAGAGCCAACAAAAAGCAATCCTTGATTCTTAAACCTGAGGTCAACTTAGGCAAGCAGTAAGATATTGCTTGCTTTTGTTTATTTATCATTCAGAGGGTGTTGTTTTTTTATGTTTTATTAAAAAAGGAAAGATAGTGCATTAAGGTGTATCTTTCAACCCTAAAAACATTTTATAGGTCTGTGTAGACAACTGATGCTATCTTCAAAGGCAATAATAAGAAAATGTACTCTGTAAATTGTATTTTATCTTCATCATTTAAGGATTTAAATTTTTTGTTTGTTTTTGTTATAGCTGTAGGGTTTCATAATGCAGGTATATGAGAATTAGAATTTCTTCACATTCTGCAAACATTTTATTATACATGCTATAGTCAAGCTAGAAAAAATAGGTATGCCAGTGATTAGGAAGGGATACATTATTGCTACATTATAATGCAAAAACAGGTTTTATGTTCTTCTGCATAATATTAGAAGCTCAGATTTATTGAGTCACAGCATCTTATCATCTCTCAGCTTTTAAATTTAGGCAGCAATCATTGATTTGTATCAGGCATAAAAAAGTTCCCTTGTCACATTACTTACCGATACATGGGGTATCATTCTGATAAAGTATGGGAGTATGAAATAGGGTCATTAAGAATTATTTACATGCATGTAAACATATATACATTCATTTTTACTGTTAGCCTCTTCAAAGTGACATTCTCTTTGTTATCTACAATTAGATGTTAAAAAACAAAACTATAAACATTCAAGAAGTCTGTGTAAATAATTTTCACTTTGTAGAGTTAAAGATAAAATGTAAATTCAATATACTTAAAAAGTTAAAAATACATCTATGATAAAGAGATGCAATTGTATGTTGTACTGTTAGATATTGCAGGAGTTCATGATAGAACCTACTTTGATAGCTAAAAAGCAATTCAGTTCTCTAGCAAGTAATAACGATAGAGTTTACCCCACTTCTTAAATTAGTAAACCCAATCGGTGAAAATGTCTGTTGTGTGTGGTTAATTCATTTTCACCTTTCCTCTGCAGACTGCACATGTGAGGAGTTTTGTGGGCTTTATTTGTTTCCTTGAAGGAAGCTTGTAGACCATGTTTTCTGTGGATATGTGCATTCTTGCTTGTGTTTTATACTTACTGGTATAATCATATTCATTAAGAGTAATAGTGAACATTTTGAGAGCTCTTGTAGTAAATATGTCTAAACATATTTGCAGAGTAATATACTGCTCAAGAAAGAAAAGATACCACAGACAATAGTCCAGTCCCATACTTACAACCCTACAAAGCTTACATTTACATCTTTTTAGAAATTTTAATCAAGATTCCTGAAAGTCAAATTAATCCCTAGCCATTTCTACTTCAAAATTTTATTAAGCTAAATGACCACTTCTGCAAGCTATTACTGATTAGGGCAGATGATTTTAAAAACTGATCGTTATTGTATTTCTCTGGTTCATTTGGAAAACTACAGAGAAAGAACAGATTTGCAATGATGATAAATCAGCTACCAATAGGTAACATTCTATACTGAGATATTTTAGGATATACTTAGGCAGTGGATTTCATAAATTATAGTACCCCAATGCCAAGATACATACAAGTCATAAATAAATGCCTCCTAGAGCCCACTAAATGCATATACTTTAGTATTTAAATAAAACAATATAGAGTGATATAATAAATAATTTTGATACTGCATTTGTAAACCTTTGATTTGAGCCTGCTCTTGTTCTAATTAACACAATTGCCATACAGTTTAAAATCTACAAAATAGGATCAAATTAATTTCTGAGAGTGACTGAAATAGTTTCTCTGGTGTGTGTGTGAAAAGAGGCATATGCTTAGAGGATTGTTTTCTGTTAATGATACAATTTGGCATAGTACTAGGTGGTTGGTATTATTTCTTATTTCAGTTGTCCATAATTTTTGGAAAGGAATTATCATCTCTGTCATTCAATGCATTGTGACTCCTCAAGTGTGAATGAGCATAATTTAATGAGTATTCCATTCTTCACAAGATCTTAATAGGGAAACAGCATTAAGCTTTTATAAGTTATATTTTGGTCTTTTAAAACACTGTTTACATTATTTTTGCTGGTTCAATTAATCAAATTATTATTTACAGGTTCATTAAATAATGTCCATGTGTCTGTTA
The DNA here is from genome assembly GCA_011075105.1 of Heteronetta atricapilla. Taxonomy (NCBI): domain Eukaryota; kingdom Metazoa; phylum Chordata; class Aves; order Anseriformes; family Anatidae; genus Heteronetta; species Heteronetta atricapilla. Next base: position 41,260,126 of record CM021734.1, on the reverse strand, counting down.
TTCAGGTTGAAAAATAGCTGGAGCCCCTTAAATACTAGAGCCACTTGAGTAGAAAAAGACAAAGGCATCAGAAATGTTCAATTGCTCTTTGGTTTCTTTTAAAAGTCAGCCCAATTATTTTACCCTACATGGGGAACAGTGTTTAAACTAACTCAGCTGCCATTGCATGGAAGATGATGCAAGATAATTGTGTGAGCTTTTCAGCTTTCCAGCAGACTGGCAATAATAAAGAATTGCAACACTGGTAATATCTTAAAATGGCATATCTATTTCTGTAATGAATATCTGATTATGGCTTCATTTCTAAAGAGTCCTCTGTCAGGATTTCTTAGATACAAGAGTCAAAGGATAGATAGAGAGGCAGTATGTTATACCTCAGATTCTGGGTATGTCAAGTAAAATCATCCTTTATTCTTTTTTGGTGGAAGCTGAATTGCCATGGTTTCTGGCCTGATGAATATATGGGAAATCTTCAGTAGAATATCTTTTTAAAACTAAGACACTTGTATGCTACAACTGCTGATCCAAAATCTAGCTGAATTTTACTATCTTTCCTATCTTTTTCCTATTTTTACTATCTTTCCATAATCTGAAAAAAAAAAGCTTTCATCTAGAAGACCCCAAAGTGATGAAAGAAATAAAAATGAAGCAAATGCATAGACTTCTAAAATTCTGATACAGTTCAAACATGCTTTTTACTGTATTTCCTGTCTCAAAATGTTTTTAGTTGTACTAAACTTTTTTTTTTTGCCAATGCTAAACAAATCAATAGGACCCAGAGACTTAAGTAAAAATCATGCCTTAATACTAAATTTGACTTTCTAAATTACACAGAATGCCACACTACTATTTCAAGGACTATCAGATCATGGAATTATAAAATGGCTTGGGTTGGAAGGGACCTTAAAGATCATCTAGTTTCAACCTCCCTGCCGTAAGCAAGGATGCCACTCACTAGATCAAGTTGCCCAGGGTCTTGACCTGGTTTTGAACACCTCTATGGATGAGGCATCCACAACCTCTCTGGGAAACCTGTTCTAGTGCATCACCATCCTCTGAGTGAAGAATTTCCTCCTACCCTTTAATGTAAATCTCTCCTCTTTGGTTTAAAACCATTTCCCCTCATCCTGTCAAGATGATGTGTATGGTTATGTGGAGCAGAGGTGATAAGAGAATTGTTTTACTCATTTTACTCAGGTTAAACAAACCAAACTGGAATTAATATTCTTACTAAAGTCAGTTCAGGACAAGATTTTTCATGGGCAGTTAGGAAAATGTGTAGGCAGTAAGGCTTACAGAAAATAATTGTTGAGATGACTAGTTTTTATTTATTTCTGCATAATTTAAATACCATTTAGTCTGTGTTATATTCATATGCCATATTCATATGCCATATTCATATTCACATATTCATAACAGAAATCAAAGTTGTATTATGGTTTTCTCAACAAGTGATTTGTAGTTACTCTTCACATAGTGTATTCATCTGTCCAGGTGATCTGTTGATTCAAGATATGTAGCTGATTAAATATAGATTGGTAGTAAACAACCATATCATATCTTTCAAATAAATTATGACTTGCCTGTCATAGTGATGCAAAGATATATAAAAATTATAACACCCCCTCCCTGAGGAGCTAACACTGTTTTGCACAAAAATGCGAGTGAATGTTACAAGTTTTGATCTTTCTTTAATTACTTTTACTTCCTATTATTTGTCTGTGATACAGTGTGTATAGAAGAAAAAACAAATAATTTTAACTATCTTCAGTATGTTAAAAGCATTATACTTTACAGAGAAGGCTTGGGTCAATAAGTACAAAAGATTTTGTATTTAAGATTCCTCCTTATGACAGAACTAGTTGTCTTGAACACAAGACAACAAGACAACAGGTGCATTAAAAAATATGTACATAATATACATATGTATATATTTATTGCATACCTGGTGTGTCAGGAAATAAATATCAGGCATGACTATTTTCTCCCTGCTACATGTAGCTGCAGATGTACAGAACTTTACACTTTCATTTTAGAGACGACCTTTCAAATCTGTCAATATCCATAATGCCTAAATTGATGCAAGCATATATAAAATCAAATAAAATAAATAAGAAAATAAACAGTAAGAGAAAAGAAGATTGCACCAGCTTTTTTGTTATTGTTGGGTTTGTTGTTTTTTTTGTGGTTTTTTTTTTTTTTTTGGTGGCAGTGGTGGTGTTTTTTTTTTCTTTTGTTTTGTTTTTAGTTAAGGATATTATAGTTTATAAAGAAAGCTCCTAGAGAAGAATAAACTGTTTATGTGTGCATTCCTTACAGATGATAGTCATTTAAGAGGGGCTTTGTGGTAAACCTTTATCAAATGCAATGTGTGGATTTTGTAGGAAAGAGAATTATGTATTATCACAGTTTGTAAGAAAGTTTTATTTTTAAAGCATTGACCATACAGTTATTAAAAAAGATGTTTGGAGAGAGTAATAGCAAAGTGAGGATTTGAAATAAGCCCCTCTAGATGGAGAAAATCTAGGTCAAGAAATTTTATGCCAAAGATAAGACCATTTTTAAGTTTCTATACAATTTACAGCATGTTTCTACATCCTTAGAAGGAACATGAGAATATATATATATATTTTAAAATCATTTTAAATGATTTTTTAAGCTTCTCTAGATCAGAAAGATAGTTTGGTAAATATCAGAATTTCAGTTATCAGAATTCATTTGGGGATTATTTTGCAATAAAATTATTTTCTAATAGAAATCAAAGCAGAAATATAGTTTTTTTTAAACTGTATAACAATAATATTTTAGAGAAAGCAGTTCACCTTTGCTATTTGATGGATTGACTTCCTGAAGAAAATAAAAATTAAAAAAAAAAAGAAAAAAAAAGTGAAACATTGAAGGAATGACAGAATCATGAAAAGAACCCCTTCTGGGGTTTTCTATCAGATTTTACTTTCCAGCAGCCAAATAATCTTTTTGTCGCTGTAATTATGGTGAACAGATACGGGACATTTTACACTGTATTCCACATGTTGTTGCTTGCTGACAGACCTCCCCCAGAAGTCTGACCACATATCTAATCTTGATTAGATGTTAATAAGATTTAAAGAGAAAGAAGATGATATATGAAGTTTAATCTCTTCTTATGTCTTAAGGACAACCAGGGCTAAATTTCCAAAAGACATCTTAAGAAGCCATGTAATAAAGTGTGATGTGGTAAAAACAGATATTTTTTTAAAAAAATTAACATGTATCTACATTAAAGCAATTGTGCAAATTGGGGCTAATGTTCCAAATATCTACATACTCTCTAAAGAATCCTCTAAAGTTTTAGGATTTTCACAATGTAGGTTACATTTTGAAAAGTTCCTAAGTTAATTGTCTCATTCTCACTAAAATCAATAGCAATCAGGTCTGGCTCTGTGCAAGAGACTCAGTCTTATTTAGGCAATTTTTCATGGCAATTTTTCATTTCTAGGTGCTTCCTTGTCTATTGAAATCCTCAGCTTTGAGCTAAGTGGATAAGTTTCTCATGAACTGTATGGCAGTGTGCCCAAGAAAGACTACACATTTCCAGAAATATAGCATGATTCCTTGTCAGGTTTGCCTAGGCCAAAAGCTTCATAGTCACAGAAGTTTGGACATTAATATTTGCCAAACACCTGAAGTTCTATTTATCAGCAATCAGAACTCTGCTCCTGACACTTCAGAGTCCTTCACTTAGTAAACATTAAATAAGACATTAAATAAGATCCATAATCTGGGCACTTTATATCTTCAGGTGCTCAGTGCATAACATGTGCATAAAATCGGGAGTTCAGGAAAAAAGAAATCAAGAAAAAAATAAACTTTTTTTTTTTTTCCAAAATAATAATAATAAGAATAATAATACTGGTTTTGCTAACATGTGAAGCAAAGTGCTTATCTAATAGCTTGGAGCTTGTCCTTTTTTTCCTGAAGATGAAACACTAGCTGTTCTGAAAGAGTGCTCAATCTACAAGATATTTAAAGAGAAATGGAATAATAATAATAATAATAATAATTCTCCTTTTGAACCTGTTTTTCTAGAGGGGGGAAAAATCTCTATTGTGACAGAGCGAGACAGAGGGATTGCAACTAAGACTATTTAATATGAATCATTTGGGACATTCAAATTTCCATCCTTGACCAGTTTGGAGAAGTTTCTTGCATCTGATTCTCAGAATGTGTATGCTTATGCCTTGTCCTTAGGGCAGTAAACTTCATCCCAGCTGCCTTTTCACTCCATAATACCAAAATGGGCAATGCAAAAGTGCAGCTGTTTCTGTAAAAAAGGATAAGATGATTTGGGACATTCAGGAAAACAGTGAATTCATTCTGTAGACATTACATTTTGTTCTTCAGTGGTGAAGTTAGTTGTTTACAATCCTACACCACAAAACATGGTTCCTTCACTTATGATAATGCAGTAGTTTGTCAGCAGGCACAATCAACAGAATGACTAAATAAATTGGAGTTGAAAATCAAAGAACATTTGGCATCCAGGGAACTTCCAACCACATTCAACCACTGAGGAAAGGCCTACAACTGTAGAGCATGTCTACATTTATCCATATAATGCTGCTGGGAGATATCTAGTTAGTGTCAACTACAGTAGCTCCAAAACTGGAAGTGGTGTAGCTCCATCATGTTGATGTTGCACCCTACTTAGTCCTGTAAATAGGTGAAGAGAAGGAGATAAAATATGATGTTGCCTTTTGTCAAACTCCCCCTCTGATAACCTGGAGCAAATCTACATATCTTCCAGTCCATGGGGTAGCATCTAACTTGGCTCTGTGCATCACTGCTTGCATGAGCACATTAACTGAGACATTTTTGGTACAGCACTGCACAGAATGAGTGTTACTTCTGGTGTTCTGGATCGTGCTGCACAATACAGTTTTTCACAGTCAAGGAACATATCAAGGATCATAGTAAGCTAAACTAAACATGCAATGGTTTCAATACCAGTAGTGTTATGAGATATGGGGTCACAGGTCTAGATCTACAGTTGTTAAAAGAGGATACTAGTGTTGAAACAGTAACTTGGAAATGCTTTGATTTATACTTGCAGGGTGTTTGGTTTTTCCCCCCTTTTTTTTTCCTTTTTTTGTAAAAATCTGTCCTATTCTTTTCCCTGTAATCCTTGTTTTTGACATTTTTTGTCTACTTGCCCAGTCCTTTCTTTATCTATTGACCAATCTTAAAGCATTTTATGTTATTGCAGTTTGTGAACTAACTTAAAATTTAAACCTTGAAAGATAATGATCACATTATGCAAGACTTTGTTTAGGCCTCATCTAAAATCACCAGAAGCAGAATATGTTAGATTTGAAATAATATTAATAATAATAATAATAATAATAATAATAATAATAATGAGGAGAGGTTTACATTCAACCATATGAAAGATTGGTGAGGGAAGTGAAGATATGAACCAAGAATGAACTCACTTTATTGAAATATAAACCATATGCATAAGCTAAAATGATGAACACAGACATGAAAGGGGAAGGAAATGGGAAGGGATTGAAGTTTCTTGAGACAGAAAGAGACGTCTGAAAACTTTGCATACGACACATACATAGAATGTGAACAATAGGTAAAAGCACTGTATTGTATGAATTCCTCCTTACATTAAACAGGAAAATACTGAGAGATGGGAAGGACAAGCCCAGCACAAAACATTTATAATTACAAACCCAATACTACTTTACATAGTGTTGCTGCTCAAAACAAATGTTTAAAACCCTTTCTGCAGTTTCTGAAGGGCTAGTAACTGTATTAACATCATCAAACAAATTATGTCTTCTCCTGCTAACTGGAAGATACGACATTATAACTGTATTAAAAAGCTGCTGTGAAATGATGATACAGAGTAATGTCTTAAAGTATTTGTTAGGACATTTTTTCATCTCATAGTGTTATGTGCTCGGGGCACAGTTCTTGAAAGGAACGGATAGAAGATTGCATTCTGATGGCTGAAGATACCTACGAAAGTAACAGATAAAAATTTTCAAAGCCTTTTTCTTCAATATGTCACAATGCTTTTTAGTGGAAAAAGAGCAGCTTGTAAAAGAGATGCAGAAGAGAGTGAGTATAAATACAACCTACCCTCTTAAGGAGGGGAGCAGAGCTGCAGCAGTGAGTTTGAAAACTTAAAAAATATTTAAGAAAAGAATGAAGAAAATCATTTCACTGTGTTCTGCCCTAGAGAAAGCAATGGATGCAAAATAAAATATCTGTCATTTTACTCCTGAAAAGCAATTACCTAGCTCTTAGACCCTACACCCATACTTACAGGTTAACCACACTTACAAGTCCTGAACTTCTTGGGTTTTGCTAATTTCTTTTGTAGTCAATGCACAGGCTTAGATTCTTGGATTGCTTCTCTTATTTAACTATACTTGTACTAAATTGTTAAAGAACTCAGTCTGTTTGGAAACAATGTACTCTATACATTTCTATCATTATACACTAATGGCTTGAAGCCACAACAGGGGCAGTTCAAGCTGGATATCAGGAGGAGGGCTCTTCACTGAGAGGGTGATTGAACAGGCTCCCCAGGGAAGTGGTCATGGCACCGAGCATAACAGAGTTCAAGGAGTGTTTGGACAATGCTCTCAGACACATGGTCTTATTTTTTGTGTGGTCCTTTGGGGACCCAGGACTCAATGATCCTTGTGGGTCCCTTCTAGCTTGGGAGACTCTCTGATTCTATTTACTGTAAGGAATTTCACTAGTGTTCATTTTCTGAACATAAAGAAATATGCAAGACTTTTTATATCTACATCTCTACATATATATATATATATACACACACCTATAGTAAAAGATATGCATGAGGCATTTCTGACAACCAAGTATCTACTCAGAGAGGAGGCAATATAACTAAACACAACAGAACAGGTCACTTTACCACTCATAATGAGGAATAGCATGGTTTGATTACAGCAGAGGAATAATAGAACTAATGTGGAAAATAAAAGATAAATACTAAACTGGCTGTTTTGAAGAGGAACAAATATCATGGGTAAGTGACTGAGCATTTACCCAAGTATCAAAGAACCTGGCCCATACAGCTTCTCACATATATCAGCATGGGAAACTGCCCCAACAGGATCTCTATGGCTTTTTATGCAACTCAGTTGCTGAAGTACCTTAAACAGGATTAATATTTGCTTTTCCAGTTCTCTTACAGTTCTATGTTTTCTCACTTCTGATCTTCCCAGCCATTTATGAACATGGGGCAGCAGGATCCCATGCAGATATTTTGTAACTTGCTGAGACAGACATCTTCTCTGCAGTGCTGCTGCCACATGCTCATCCCTTGCTTACTCACTGCAGTTTGATCTAGATCACCATAGCAAATATGGTGGATCTAGAGCATTGGAAAGAGTGCAGGTGAAAAGAATGGATGGTGGACCAGCCCCAGAGCATACACAGAGTGTAAAAAATGTCCATAAAAAAAAAAAAAAAAAAAATCCATAATGTAAAGCCAGACTGTCCCATACAACTTAGAAATCTGAGCCTAATGAAAAACTAGAGAAATTGCACCAAAATCAGCTGAAACTAGGAGAAAAAAAAAATAGGTAAACAAAATCCCTCATCCTGCATCTGTAAACCTGATCAGACCAAGATATTGTAGACTATTCATTTTATATTCTTGAGTTACAAATTAAGGGACAGATTATTTGTATGACATGCTTCCTGTAAATAAATTTTATTTCCCATCACTGCAAAATGAAAACTTGCCTTTAAGATATTCATGGAAGGGGTGTGGGGGTGGGGGTGGACAGAAGTTATTTGCTTTTTTTTTTTTTTTTTTTTTTTTACCTCAGTGACATCTCTTCACTAACAGGTAGGATTTTGCCCTTTCTTTTCAGTTTGTATAATATCATACTGTGCTTAAATAACCTAGAGGGAGAAATTCAACCTGATGCAGCTTCAGTTCCTTCAGGAAAATACAGCTATATTTTCCTTAACAAGCTAGTCTTCAGAGGTGTGATATAACATCTGAAATACAGCATTCTAAAGATCAGAGAGAAATGTCACCCATGGGGTATAGTGATGCTGAGAAATACAGAAGCCACAGCTCCTCACAGAGGAACAAAGTTTAAATAAAGATACACCAAACACAACAATGCTGGGTCACACTACACTGAGAAAAGTCAAGCAAACGTGAATGGGTCATGCTTTACTCACAGCCCTAAAAAACACATCCAGCAAACATCCTTCAAATGAAATGATGACTTTAGTGTACTTCTTTAAATATTGGGTGTATCCCTCAGGCAGAAGCATAAAACCATTTCAATTGAGGAGCACTAATTAGTCAAATTTCTAAAAGGATTATGACATTCTATTGGGTCCTCAAATTCAAGCCTATACAGCATTCTTAGGAAGTAAAAATGTGGAAACAGAATTAAGGAAATAAAAATAACAGAAGGCAAATTTAGGGATGTTTTATCTTAAAACTACCATGTAAGCAGTAAACTACAAATAGATGGGATTTTCCACAGCAAAGGATGAATCCAATGAATGTATCATGGTTTTGCTTCTGTGTTATCCAATAATCAATCCTAGCAGCTGCACCTGTATCCCTAATTCACAGGTATGGATCTGTAGCTGGAAAACTGTTGACATAAGCAGTAAGTTCTTTGCAAGTCTGCTTGGTCAGTCGCCCCAGATTGTTGGCAGTAGTCATTAAAGTCACATGGTGTTTTTGTTATTGTCTTGCTGGATGACAGGAAATTTTTAAAACGGGAGGATAAAGAATAAAAAATGACAAGAACAATGCAGAGCAAAAGTTCTTATGTCTACTAGCTATTTGAATGTGAAAATCAGATATGTTTGAGCTAATTTACATTATGAAGACTTTATACGTTACATAGATCTCAAATACACCTTTTTCCCCGAGGAGAAAGAATATATTGCCTAGTCTTTAGGAAATATTAAGCATTTATCTATAGATAGAAGGATTGCAGATATTACTATTTTTACAAGAAAATTGTAACTAACATTAATTTTTTTCTTCAGAAATCCTGTGCTTTGCAGAATCATGTTCTGAAGATACTGTGAAGCCTGTGCTGTTCAATGCTACCTTTCACCCTTAAAGATCTTCCTTCTAATTAAACATTATATTAACAAGAGAATGCAGACAGGTTTTCCCACTTTCAATTACAAAGTTAGTAATTCAATGGCTATATGCACATTAATTTACCTAGAACTTAATGGAATTTGCCCACACAGTTTCAATTCATACTCACACTTGCAGAGCTATGCTGAAACTCCATTCACATTCCATATATTCTTGCCTAGTGAAAAAAGAGCTGCACATGCATATGATTGCCTTGCTGGATCCCTTTCAAAGCCTTATTTAGGAATCTGAATACGCCCTTCTGTGGGAAAAACTGCAGAAACAAAAAAGGAATGAAAACTCTTCAAGACCATCCTTCCTCCCAGAAGTTTCTCAGAACTTGATTGAGGGCTTCAGATGCAAGGGATCCTAAAAGAGCAGGAAGGATCAAAGCCCCCAGCATCAAAACATTTTGGTTTCACCTTTCACTGCACCTCCTACTTACAGCCATTGGTGTAGAAACAGTAAAGCAGGGAGAGGGAGGTGATGCAGCGCTGGGAAAGATGTTTAAATGGGAATTCCACTATGAAGGGAGCTTGGAAGAAAGGTTATCTAAGTTGTACTATTTTTCTGCTTTGATCCCTGCTGGGAAAATATTCACCTTTCACTTTCTTAATGTCTGCCATCCCAGAGAAATTGTGGAGTATCCAGAGCTACAAAAGAATTGTGTGAGCTATATATACACACACAAACACACTCAAACATACTGAGAGCATAAATCAGCAGACGTTTTTGGTAATTTATTTGCTGTGAAATCATACTCTGCTATATCAATGAGTTACTGCTGTGTAACCAAAGGTAAAATTTCACTCATCACAGACAATTCATTTCTATTGTGTTACATATAAAGAGCAGGATTATACAAAACAGGATTTTGTTGAAGAGTAATTGAAAAAAAGTGAATGTACATTATGCATGAATAATTATGTAAATATCACAGACTATAATGTAAATGATATCTTTAAAATTTTAGTTTTGAACCACAGCATTTTAAATACAGTGAAAGAAGTTGAAGTGTATTTGGTAGTTACATGAAAAATTTTCATAAAAAAAAAAAAGTGGTTTTATTTTATGCTTCCTTTTATACCTAGATCAAAGAAACTTGTGATGTGCCTCATGATTCTAAATAAGATTATGCCTGTCCCCATGGTTTTCATATATAGCAAAGGAATTGGCAGTATCCATCAATTGCTGTATAGGTGTAAAGTATGATAAATGGATCTCGGTATACTGGACTTTATAAATTACAGCTGCTCGTGTTTTACTGATTTCAAAGAGAGCATCTATATTGACTTACAAATGATGCTCAGAGAAGCACATATATATTCTACCTACTTATGAGCTGAATTACTGAAAAGCTTTTGGAAGATGAATGCTTCTCAAACCCCACATAGTGTAAATAAATAACTGAGAAGTCAGATATAGCCTGCTTTAACCTCTTTCCTGATGCTTGAACTGCAGGTGTCCAGGTTTTTGCATTTGTAAGGCATGACAAAAAAAAAAAAAGACAAACAAACAAAAAAACTGTTCATAAGTTGTTATTAATCATTTACAGTAAAGTAACTAGAGTAACTATTCCACATTTGTATGAGCTAAATCTATCCAATGTGCAATTAATTAGATGTGAGGATCAAAGCTGCTTATTCCTTTTGATGTTTTTTTTTTTTTTTTTTTTTTTTTTTAATAATATATTTTTAAATGTTCTGTCTTTTTTTTAAACCAGCAAAGAATAATAGAGTGGCATGAGACATGTGACCATAGATGTTCACACAGTTAATGCAACTCATACAGATGTTGAAGCTAAATAAGAAATCTTGCACTGATTTATTCCTTGTGAAACGTAAATAAAATTATGGTAAAGGCCATTCAAAAAGGTATATATTTATTTCTATGGACCTTGTTCATGGGTTAGAATTGTCAAGGCTATGTAAAGGAAATAAGTGCTCAGCATGAACATTAAATAAATAGCAATTGGATATTCAAGTAACCTTTGTTGTTGTTGTTGTTGTTATTCATAAAATCATAGAATATCCCAAGTTGGAAGGGACCCACAGGGATCATCAAGTCCAGCTCCTGGGTCCCCAAAGGACCACACAAAAAATCAGACCATGTGTCTGAGAGTACTGTCCAAACACTCCTTGAACTCTGTCAAGCTCAGTGCCATGACCACTTCCCCGGGGAGCCTGTGCCAGTGTCCAATCACCCTCTCAGTGAAGAACCCTTCTCCTGATATCCAGCTTGAACTTACTCCCTGTCACAGCTTCAGGCTATTTCCTCAGGTCCTAGCTTTGTTTTTGTTTGTTTGTTTGTTTGTTTGTTTTGCCAGGGAACTTAAAACAGCACAGATTTATCGATATCCCATCTTTTTAATATCAAGAAAAGGGCACTTTGGTCCAAGTGGTTTTCATTATATGCTTGGAGATTATAGAAAATCTCTTCATGGCAGTTCTTGCTTTGTGTGTGCTTGGGAGGTCAGATGGTCCTGGAGGTATGTTTTTTAAAAACACATCTCTTTCTACCTCTGGTACCAAACCAAGAGTATAAGAATGGTCACAAAGGGTCCGTATAGCTCAGTATCCTGTGTTCTAATAGTGGACAACAGAGGTGCCTACGGAAGGATATTAATATAAGTTAACAGCCAAACAGCTGGGCCCAGAAGGTTTTGATCAGCAGCACAAAGTCCAGCCGGAGGCAACGGTATACTCCAGAGGCTGATACTGAGGCCAATGTTATTTAATATCTTCAGTAATAACCAGAACACTCCCGAACACTCCCCATGGGAGGAGAGGCTGAGTGGGCTGGGACTTTTAAGCCCAGAGAAAGGAAGGCTCAGGAGGATCTTATCAATGTGTATTAATATTATATAGGAGGAAATGAAGATGAGGGAACTAGACTCTTCTCAGTGGTGGCCAGTGACAGAACAAAAGCCAGTGGGCACACATTAAAAGATATTAAATTCCCTCAGAACGTTAGTACAATGCAATAGCACAATGTGTGACATCTTAAATGATGGCCACATTCTTGAGAGTGAAACAAACAAAAAATAAATGAGTAAATAAAATTTAAAAAATTAAAAAAAAAAAAAAAAAAAAAAAAAAGAAGAAGGAAGCTTGATTTGAAACTATTTATCAGTTCTGGTCTTACACAATAGTTTTAAAAGTACATAGAGTCACCACAGTTTCCACTGTTCCCACTGTTTAGGTACAGGTAGAACACCAGCAGTAACAGCTAAAGAGAGTATAGCAACATGGAGTTGGTTCTAATCCTGTCTCATATACATTTTTAATTATTGTCATTTTGACTTTATTAACCTATTTTTGATGTCTCAGTGTTTCACAGCTAATAATTTAAGATATGGCCCTTAGGTGCTTGAATATCAATACTCTGAGATTTTGGCGTCTAGGAATCAAAGTAATTTTAAAATAGGATTTGGTTATGTTAATAAAAGCTCTCCTTTGTGTTTCTCTTCCTCAGGTATGAAATGAATATACTAAAACCTTCTAACCACAAAGGGCTATTATAAAAAGAAACACATTGAACTTGTGAAGTAAACAGTGCTTATATGACAATGTAAGATGGTAGTTACATGGACTCTTAGCACTGGATTTTGAGATAGATCAATTCTATAATTCATATGAGAGTTTCACACTAAAATGACTTAATTTATATTAGATGGATAGCTTTACTATACTTTTTCCTTTTCTCCTGTAAAGTAAATAAATCTCAAATGCCAATAGTGCCCAATGGCATGCCACTGAAATGCATTTACTTTATCTAGTTAGACGATAAACTTAAAAGTTCAGTTCTTAAATTTTACTCTGTACAATCAGACACAGGAAATGACCAAAATGTGAACTTCTCTTAACCAGATAACTTTCTTATTCCTACACGGTCTCTGAAAATATTCGGGCCTTGTCATATACTCAGTTAATGGTTCTATGTCCAGGTGGAGACTGGTGGTGAGCGGTGTCCCTCAGGGGTCTGTCTTGGGACCAGTGCTTTTCAATATCTTCATCAATGACATAGACAATGAGATTGAGTGCACCCTCAGCAAGTCTGCAGATGACAGCAAGCTGAGTGTTGCAGTTTAAACCAAAGAAGGAAGAGATGCCATTCAAAGGAACCTGAACAGGCTGGAGGAGAGGGGGCAAGTGAACTACATGAAGTTCAACAAGTCCAAGTTCAAGGTGCAGCACCTGGTTTGGGGCAATCCTGGGCAGGAGTACAGATGGGGAGAAGAACTCATTGAGAGCAGCCCTGCAGAGAAAGAAGGACTTGGGAGTATTGGTGGATGAAAGGCTTGACCTGAGGCTGCAGTGTGCGCTTGCAGCCCAGAAGTACAACTGTGAACTGGGCTGCATTAAAAGAGGTGTGATCAGCAGGTCGAGAGAGATGATTGTTCCCCTCTACTCAGCCTTCATGAGGGGAGAGCAGTAGATGTGGTCTACCTCGAATACAGCAAGGCTTTTGACACATCTCCCATAACAACCTCATAGACAAGCTCAGAAAGTGCACCCTTGATGAATAGATGGTGAGGTGAATTGGCAATTGGCTGGGTGACAGAGCTCAGAGGGCTGTGCTCCGTGGCGCACAATCTAGTTGGAGGCCTGTAGCTAGCAGAGTCCCCCAGGGGTCTGTACTGGGTCCAGAGTTGTTCAACTTATCCATCAACAACCTGGATGATGGAACAGAGTGCACCCTCAGAAAGTTTGCTGATGACACAAAGCTTGGAGGAGTGGCTGATGCCTCAGAGGGCTGTGCTGCCATTCAGAAGCATTTTGACCTTTCAATGCTTAAAGGGGTCTTATAAAAAAGATGGAGAAGGACTCTTTACTTGGATAGACAATGATAGGACAAGGGGGAATTGTCTTAAACTAAAAGAGGGTAGATTTAGACTAGAGATTAGGTGGAATTTTTTCACTGTAAAGGTAGTGAGGCACTGGACAGGTTGCTCAGAGAAGCTGTAGATGTCCCCTCCCTGAAGGTGATCAAGGCCAGGCTGAACGGGGCCTTGGATAACCTGATCTAGTGGGTGAAATCTCTGCCTATGGCAGAGGCCTTGGAACTAGATGATCTTTAAGGTCCTTTCCAACCCAAGCCATTCTATGATTCTATGATTCAGAGTCCTGTGGATTCTAATGACAGCAATGAAAAGACAGTTTCATTGCCATGGATCTAGAAAGAACACTATGAGAGAGAATGGGAGGGGAATGGACATGACCACTGAGTGTCACAGTGGTGGCAATTTAACAAAAACATTAATGTTCTGAACTTGGTTACTAAGTATTCCTCATCAGCGCTGTGGTGTTTTCTTCCTCTTAATTCATCTCTCATAAGTCATTCCTATAGGTTAATGGCAGACACATGGTGGAAATCATGGAGATCATTTTTAGCACTTTAGGATGTACAATCATTTTCAATTTGTATTTAGTGTTATTTTTACAGACATTCCTATATTTCCATCTGGAAACAGACAACACAGCACAACACAACAAAAATTATTTCAAGGGACAGCCATCCCCTGACATTCTGCAGTATCTTGAAGACATAAACTGTTCAATTAATAAAATATCTAGCACTGTGGTTTATTTGAACACTCTATGGCCCACAGTAATTTTTTTCAAATTATCTTATTAAAATCCTTCCAAACTGACCTCAGTTGTCTCCAGTTTTTACAATTCTCCTGACAAAAATTAGGTTACTGACAGTGATACTTAGTCCACTCTAACTGACTAGCACCATCTCACTGTTTCTGACTTCTTCTCACAATCATGGTATTAAGAACCCAGCAAAATATTTATTTAACAGCAGAATAAAATGCACACATAAATAAACTACAGACATCTCACTCAGAATATTACACATATTACACAGACTAGCTTGAAGAAATATTTCAAAAATTTAACCAAAGCAGTTAAAAAAAAAAAAAAAAAAAAAAAAAGATCAGTAATTAGCTATGTTCCTTTTTGATAACTTCCTACTTCTCAACTGGAAATCTTAAAGGTAAATTCCTAACAAATAAATTATGGGAAAGTTTTCCTTGAAGTTATGTGTAACACATTTTTCCTGAATTTATGTTAATCAGATATTCAGTCTGTACTCTTATACAAAATGGTAAACAGTTTTTGATCTTGAATTTTGCTTAGGATCCAATTCTGCAACAGTTGCTTACACTGAATTTTGCTTATGGAAGCAGTTTTGTTCAGTGGTGGTTACAGAATTTCTCCTTAAGTTTAACCAGGTATCTTTTAAAATAAATTATTTAAAATAATTATTGCTTGTAGTAATCTGTGAACAGTCTAAGAAACTGAAGTCCTTGATCCACAAGGCTTACATAGAGGCATGACAGTACAGGCTTCACTATATTGCTATTAGCCACTTAATATTTGCATTTTCAGCTAAAATGTTAGTCTTATGACAAAGTCTTTAGAAGTATCCATTTTTATTCTGAAATTTTAAATGGGTACTATATCTTTTCTGCATCCTAACAACTAGATAAATCACAATTTCATACAGCCAGCAATGAGCTATCAGAAGGTAACTGCAATACAGTCTCCACTGAAATGGGTCAGCTTCATGCCAGTGACCTGGCAGTGAAAAATCCATTCTCGATCCCCTGAGCATTCATCATCTCAGATAGCCTTTTTACTCTGCAATTATTTATTTTCACTAAACTCAAAGTATCCTATGATGCTTGGTAAGATACAGGCAATTTAACTTTTATATTTGATATTTCATCAAAATGCAGAAAACTCTTTCATGGTCAGAGCTTTTACTCTTCTGTGCAGTGATCTTTGCAATTAGAACACAACTGCAGAAAATACAAGAGAAGAAATACAGTCCACTGTGTGTGAAAATATGCTGGAAAAACACTTTAATCAGAACTGAAGGCAGCAGTCAATGTTGCCATATATATATATATATATATATATATATATATATATATACACATTTTACAAATACTTTGCAGTTAACATAATGCAATCAAAAAGTGCTCTTACAGCCACAGTAATTTAATTATGGAGAATCTTATTTCAATGAGCCTACCCGATAGAAAACGCACATTTTCATTAGAAAGGCCAGGAAAACTATATCAAAATCATTGTAATGGGTATTTTCATTTATGCAGTAAGATACTTTCATAGTCCATGTCATCACATAGCCTAAGCACTTAGTTTTATAATATCTTTGACTGTTTAAATTCAATGAAATGAGAAGACTTGTATACAGCAATATATATATAGTTTATAAAATGTAGTTTCTGCTTCCCCTGCCTCGCTGGCCTAGTAATGAAATAAGGAGGTAACGGGAATATTTCAAGTACTTGAGGTAAAAACTTATCTCCTGACATCTCAGACATAGTTACTTATTGAATATACAAACTTATTCTATTTCTGGGAAAGTAGTTGAGTCTTTTCCAGTGTTCTTTTTCCTTTCATTTTGTAAAAGATTATGAAAGCATTATAGCAGTGACTTCATGAGATACGAACATTCAATTGATTTTGATTCCTTGACATACCTTGGGATTCCCTGACAGGGAAGTATGGGTGATAAATTCTAGCATTTATTTTATCTGACTTTCTTTGGATTATAAATTTAAAATGTTTCTATCTCAATACATCCTTTCCTTAAAATTGTTTCATTTGAATAGTGTCTTAATATTAAATATCAAAAGGGAGCAATGGGCAAGAGCAAAGAAGTAGTTAAAAAAATAATTTGCTGTATTTATGGGAAGAAAGTTTTGAAACCTCTTGAAACAGAAAGGTCTCCTATTTATATTGAGGAAACACTAGATAAGACATTCTGCTGATCTTGGGTAGATTTTCAGCAGAAGTTCAAATGAAAGCTCAGTGGAGTGCCCCATTCCCGAACACTTAAGGTAGTAATAGTAATAGGGGAGAAAACTGGGCAGAGAGGAAAGTCAATAATTTGAGAGCAGAGAAGGAGTTATCATCAAAGCCAGCTTTCTATCATGTACTCACCAGCTTTCTATCATATACTCAGATCATGATTTCTATTACTATCATGGGATGATAAGTGCACAGAAAAGTTAAGAGATAGCATTACTTGAAATATTCTTAAAACCTGATAAAAAAAAGGAGGAGGGAGACAATACAAATAAAATGCCAACCAAAGAAAGGTGGGATCAGGTATATTTTTTCTTCAAAAATATTTCATTTGATAAATTGCCTTGGAAATGCCAAATGTAAAATTTAAACCAACATTTCCCCTCATACTTCTGTCTCACTAGACTGCGCTCAAATTAACTGAAATATATTTTCCTGTGGGTATTAATTAATAAGTTTGTGTTGCATAAAATGCATGTTCAAGTATCCTTTAATCCAGTTTTTGGGCAGCACCATGATTTATTCAAAATATTGGAAAGGGCTTGGTAGGGTTTTTGACTCAACAGCCTTGAACAATGTGTCTAAAATTCTATTCATAGGTCTGAAAAATTCCATCTGTGTGGGACAGGTATAGCTGAATATGTCACCACAATAATTTATTATCACCACATCATGCTATGAAGGTACATCTAGATCTAGTTATACCAACCTATCCAAATATATATGTGTTTATGCATAAAACATGCAAAAATTGCCTAGTACAATGGTAAGTTTGAAATACTCTACCGAATGTCACCTCTGTAGCTCCCATAGTAACTATTCTGAAAGTGAAAAAATTCTTTCTTTTTCATGCACCATCTATCAAACTCTCCCCAGTCCACCTCACCATCTGCCTTCTCTTTTGTCTTTCTGCTCTCCACGTAAAATCTTATTGATGTGTGTCTTTCTGTTTAGTATGAACTAAAACAAGGGTAAGTTTCTTCTGATGTTAAAGAAACTGGTTGAGAAGATGAGCGTAGGTGGTGTACAAGTTTTATTACATGGCCTGTTTCTGAGACACTAGCTTTATAAAGATTGCCAATATAAAATAATAAAACAGTAGAATTTTATTTTAAGAGCAATTCATGCCTGAAGGCATGCTCTGTAACTTGCTCTAGGTAAACAAAAGATGATGTTGCAATTACAAACAGAAAAGGACATGATATATGTCTTGAGACTGACAATTTTATATAGGCTGATGACATGAAAATGGGATATATTGATATTGATTCTTAGGTAGATCCTATTGTGATATATGCTTTTATTTTACAGGCATTGACCTTTATGTGATCCCATTTATATGAATGTGCTGAATCCTTCAGTGCATTCAGAGTGTTACAATATTGGTCTGAATGAACACTTCCACAGTATTCATTATCTGGATAATTTACATAGAAATAACCCTATCTGATGTGCCATAACATTACTAAAGATGGTATAGTGTAGTAAAGATAGTACAGAGAGATTAAAGCTTAAGTATAAGACATTACTTTGTTATGGAGGATAGTGTGTTAGATTGATCTTAGATGCTCTGTGAAGCTTCTAATGATTTAGTTATGTAAAATGCAGATCTCTGAAAAAAAAAAAAAAGGGGGGGGGGGGGGAAGTAAAGAAGACATCAAACCATGTGTGGTGGTTTGACCGTGTTAGGCAACTGAACACCACAACCTCTCTCTCACTCCCCCTCCTCAGATGAGGAGGGGAAGAAGTAAAGGGAAAAAAAACAACTCACGGGTTGAGATAAGGATAATTGTAATAAAGAGAAAAATATGTTATCAAGGAAATATTATTATTAATTAAACAATTATTAACAATATTATTATTACTAACTATATTATTATTAATTAAACAATTCAACTAAAGGGAAAAAAGGGAAAAGGGGAAGAGGAAGGGAGAAAGGGAATAACAAAACAAGTAAAGGCTATATGGAAATGCAGAGGGGAAAAAAAAATTACTCTCTACTTCCCACAGATAAGTGATGCTTGACCACTTCCTTGAAGCAGGGCCTCAACGCACGTAGCCGGTGTTCGGAGAGGAGGACAGACATTTTCGCAATGAGAGCCCACCCCTCCCCTCTTCCTCCTTTTTCCACCTTTTATTGCTGAGTGTGACATCATATGGTATGGAATATCCCTTTGGTTGGTTTGGGTCAGCTGCCCTGGTGATGTTTCTCACTTTTTTGCCCACCCCCTAGGAGGGCTAGAGAAAGTCCTGATGCTGTGCCAGCACTGTTCAGCAGCAGACACAACACCAGTGTGATACCACTGCTGTTTTAGCTACAAGTGCAGAGCATAGCACTGTATGGGCTGCTGCAGGGAAAGTTAACATCCCAGCTAGACCCAGTACACCATGTTATCTATGTTTATAACAAAAGAGAAGGAGAAGTTTTGTAAGTGCTGAAAAAGTAAGAGAAAAAAAAAAAAAAAAAAAAAAAAGGCTGTCAAATCCTATTCAGTAATACAGAACACATGGGAAAAGGAGAACAAATAGGTATGTCTTATGCTGAACATATATATTAATCTTTACATTTTAAACTTTAGATTTTGATAACGCAATTCATTTGCATATACCAGAAAAGAAATGCTGCAGTTCTGTGAGGAGTATGGTGATGGAAACCCAGATTGGGTGAGTTTTAAATGGGTAGGCCAAAAACTTTCTTACACCAAGATTCCAAAAAGGATAGTAAATTACTTTCAAGTACAGGAAAAGTAAATTTTGTTAACATTTAAAGTAAAGGGATCCTAGTTTTCCATTCAAGGTTTATTTCAACAAGTTGAGTAACATTTAGAGTAGCAAAGAGCTGCCCTCTGGTACTTTCCAACACCCCTGGCAGCCAGCTCAGTATCTGCTGTCTGTTCCTTCCAGCAAACTCTCCTTAAAGAACCAACTCCTGTTTCTTTGCTATGACACTGTGCCTAGCCTAGACAGCTAATAGGAAAGCAGATTTTTCATGCTAAGGACCTTTTTCTTTGTTAATTATATGTTCTGGCACTTGTACGATCCAGTAGTCATTCACCAAACTCAGATTCCTTTCACTGATTGAAGTGGGATTTTGACTAATCATAAGAGAATGCCATGTAAGCAAATGAAGTAAGGGCCTTTCTACATATGCATTTCTGAATCAGGCAACCCAGTTTAAAATAGGTAAGATGCCACATGGGATGGAAATGTCTAGTCATCAGAGTCTATCCTTCCACTCTTCCACAGAAAGAAATAATATACTCAAATACATTGGACTCCAGAAGGTTGATCCATATACAGAACACATATTTGGAAATGAATCCTAACACTAGTAAAATGGGATCAAACCATCAATAAAGACCAGGAATCTTCATTGTGATGAAATCCAAGGGCTCAGAGCCTACATTAAAAGAAAATATAAATATTCACACACACACACAGGAGACTAAACCTCTGCAGCATACAGGTGATCACCAGGTTCTCAATTCTTTATTTTTGAAAACCCTAATCTTAGACATTAGTCTACACTAATGGTAGCAAAAGGATCAGGCACAGTATTCCATACTACGTATTAAAATAATGGACCTTAGTGAAAGCAGTTTCCTTTTAACTATCCGCTTTACAAAATCCTGAAGTCATCTAAGTTTTTAACTATTTTGATTTGCAAATCCTAAACCAAAGCATAACCAAAGATTAATTAAAGCTAGAGGAGAAAGCCACACCTTCTAAAGAAACATGAGGCTTACAATACTGTAGACACCAGCTCAATCAAAATCTCTTTGAGGCCTACAGTACACTGAAGTCAATTAGGTTTCGGAGTTATATGCTATATATATATATATATATATATATATTAATGTAGGAGATTTATAAGCTGTGACTCTAAAACCAGTGTTTATAAAAGGACAAGTGGCCACAATAAAAGGGGAATAATGACTTGGTCCCTGTAGAGACCTATGCTTTTCCTTCTTCTTTATGACTTGAAGAATTTTTAAGTCATACAGAGTATTGAAGTCCAGCATTAATCATTCTAGATTAAATTAAAGCTGAGCTACCAATCCACGAACACTAAGCAAATTCATGGCTTATGCAGCGATCAGCCTTATTCCTCACATTTATTAGTACCACAGGCACTGAGGCTCTCTGTTTTTCTCTATGTTTCTTCAAATCCTAATTCTAGTTTTAGGACCAGTTTTAGAACCAGAAGGACCAGTATTGCACTATAAACAGAACATTGTACTTCAACATGTGCTGGTTTCAGCTGGGATAGAGTTTATTTTCTCCCTAGTAGCTGGTATGTTGCTGCTAATTTAGGGTAAGAATAATGCTAGTAACAGACCGATATTTTAGTTACAGAGTGCTGCTTGCACTGAATCAAGGACTTTCCAGCTCCCTGTACTGCCCTGCCAGTGAGGAGGCTGGGGATGCACGAGGAGCTTGGAGGGGACACAGCCAGGACAGCTGGCCCAGGCTGGCCAAAGGAATGTCCCACACCATGTGGTGTCATGCTCAGCAATAAAACCTGGGGAGTTGACTGGGGGTCTGCCGCTGCTTGGGGTCTGCTTGGGCATCAGTGGCTGGTGGTAAGAAATTGCATCGCACATCATTTGTTTTGTTTATTCTTTTTGTTGTTATTGTTTTTGGTTTTGTTTTCTTTCCTTTTTTTTTCCCTTCCCTTTCTTATTGAACTGTCCTTATCTCAGCCCAAGAGTTTTTGCACTTTTCAATTTTCTCCCCCATCCCACTGTGGGGGCTGGGGAGTGCACAAATGGCTGTGTGGTGCTTAGCTATCTGCCAGGTTAAACCACAACAAACACCAGCTCTTCTTTTATTCGATCAGCCCTATATAATACTGTAGCTCTTAACGTTTTAATTTTCTGAACTTCCCCCAGCTCTGGAACAGAACATGGAGGCTAATTCTGACTGCTCAAAACTGAGGAAGCTAAGTTCCCTATTTATCACCATCTTTTAGCACTATGATATACTAACATCAACTAGACTCCAGCATTTTCAGTTGTGAAATCCCTAAGCTTTGACTTGCTTAATTTATAGTTCAGGAAGACCCAGCTCAAGAAAACAGGAGGTTTAAGACCCAGTGGAAAGCAGATTTTATTAATCTATTTTTGTCCTACAGAGAGAGACTCCCCATTGATCTTATTTCCTTGACTGCTATGAAAATTCAGCTCAGCTGGGCTCTAATATCTTTCATTTTTCCCAGACCAACCTTCTTCCTATGCTTTTGCCTCCTATAAAGTATGGACATGTCGCATGGGTACTTGACCTTTTTTTTTTTATTCTAGGTTCATTCTTAGTCTTGACTAGATTTGAAGTATCAGTGCCTAAAATACAGAAATGTACAGTGCTTTAGCTGAGATTCAAGCCACCTAAATATCTTGCAACTTTGGGAACACTGAAGATAAGTGGGATGCTGCAATTTGGTTTTGCACACACTAGCACAAACCATTATCCTAATATCTGTCCAGACCTCGAATAAAAATACCAGAGGTGTTCATAACTTTGTAGCTGGTTTCATTCCAGTTTGCCAGTAAGGCACAGAGAAGAATAAATGGCATGAAAGCAGACTTCACATATGTGGTGTTTTTTGGTTAAACCAATCTATTTGACTAGCTCTTAGCCTGAGACAGGTTGGTGAAGAAAAGTGTAATGTGGAAATGTGTCTCATTTCAGAAGTGAAGCAAAAATCCTTCTCAAATGTTGAGATACACAGAGGTAATCTGTAGGATTAAAAATTTGTAAATATGAAGCTACCTAGCCTACTTTTGTTTAGGTAGCATATTTCTCATTCCTGCTATTTCTAATAACAATAATACCAATAAAACAAATAATTCCTTTGAAGATCTGATAGTTTGAAGGCTCAAAAAATAACTGTTCAAATATTTGGGTGCCCTGCCCATAGTCTTCACTGAAGAACTAGTTGTACCTAGAAACTGTAAATAATCTTTTAAGTTTTCTTTCCATTTTTTTTTTTCCTTTCTGGAATTGCTCCAGGCTTTCTTTACTATTGCATATGTGTGTATTTAATGGATATCCACAAATAGCTGTAGCTCACAGGTATAATGATTGAGCTGCCTCAGTAAACTGCTCCTTAGGTTCACAGGGCATACAACGGATTGTCAAGTAGCTGAGATTGTTTAGCATTTCATTATACTGACACTGATATATGACTATTATTTTGACACTGCTGCTTTGAAAGTCTTGAAAAGCACAATGAAAGGGTACCTAATCAAATAGTCAATGTTATTTTACACTGTGAGAACTCTCTAGGGTAACAGAAAGTCAATAAAAATAATTAAACTATGAAAAGGTGAATATTCTTGCTCAAATTTTGCCAGGTACAGAAGTGCAATCAAAAGCAATCCTAAAGATTTTCAGGAAGTTTGAAAAAGTTTAGGTAGAAAAAGCACAGCATGGTCTCAGTTGTGTACCTTATACAAACTGCCATTTTGTTCCCCTTTAAAAAAGTTGGGTGGGGCGGCAGGGAAAGTTGACCAGTCTGGTTCAACTCAAGTTTGCAGAGAGTAGGAGAAAGAACAGGCAGAAAGAACAGGGTGAATTGGTTTTTATTCCCCAGGTCTGCACTTACAAGAAAAAAATAAAAAATAAAAATTATATATCTATATATAGGATGGTAAAGGAATATACATCATTTGCTGCAGAACAATGAAAGGATGAGTACAAAGTCTTTTTATTTTCCTTTTTATTTTTTTTCTCAAATACTGCAACTAATTGAGATGCTTGGAAGTTCTTCCCAAAGTTCTGTCATAAAAGACTGGGGCTAGATTAAGAAGAGAATGGCTGGAGCACAGCTTCTACTAATCAGCCTTCTTCCCTCCATGTAAATGAGATTTAGATAGGGTACAGGTTTTATGCTAGCTTCTTGTACAGTAGAGAATTTTATGTTTACTGTAAAACCAATGTCAGATCGGTTCATATTTAACTGACTGAGAACTTGCTTGAAACTGCTCCTGACCGCATTACTGAGAAGATGTATTTGCCCTCTGCCACAGAGGCTCAATGTTTATTGGCCCTTGATTGCCCCTGAGTCACAGGCTGCTATTGTGTTCAGAAGCGGTTTGGTTCTTTGGTTGCTTTTTTTTTTTTTTAAGCTGCACTTGGTGTAGCAATTGCAACTGTTTCTCCCCCATAGAGACCAAGCCGTAATTATCCTTGCCTTTGCCATCAATTTGAGCTGGTACAATTCAAAGTACTGATATCAATCTTTAATGCTTTATGTAGCTTAAAGTCCCTACACATTGAGATTAACTTCTCCAAAATGGGAGCTGGGAGATCAGTCCAAAGTACTCGAAATAGCATTCCCCGTGTGCATACGTGAGGCTGGAGGACACTCGACTTCAGTATTTACTTCCTAATTATTGACTTGCCCAGTTCATATATCAATTCCTGTTTGTTAAATACATAGCAAACAAGAGCTGAGATCTACAATGCTAGGCTTTGAGGTGGATTAGTGAGAGTGTTAGTGCTACAGTGTCTTACAGGGAGAGGATAATTAAGAGGGAATGTAATTTCTGATTTTCTTATTCTTTTATGACAAAGGTTCTCTAACACAACTGTTCACTAGCAGTCTGATACCAGATTTCTATTCCAGTTCTTGGGAACTAAGTCTGAATTTGAAGTATCTATATGTCTCTTAAAAGAAAACTATCTCATCCAAAGAACTGTAATTATTTATTTTACATTTACAAAATGAGCCAAAAATTGCTTCATCTTAGACAGTATCATAAGAACAAGGGTATGTTAATAGATCATAGCAAACACCAAGTCTAGAACATAGTGTACCTCAATGGTTGTAAGACCGGAAGCTTTTTACAACAGCATATGGAGTCCTAGGCACTGAAATGTGATTTCAAGTATTCTCTTTCATAACAGCCCTATATATATGCACAATGCATACCTATCCACAGATTATATTAATTTCTTTAGCACATTATATTAAAAAATACTATGGGAAGATTCATCCTTAAAAGCGTAACAATGATTGTACTATCTTTATTAACACTACAGAGCAGAGAAAACAGGAAAAGAAAATGGAATATCTAGCGATTATGTTATCAGAATGGCTTTGTCAATATTATTCATGACATTAGAAACCTGTTTCAGAAGTTAAAATTATATATATCAAGAAGACTGATGTATGCACTTGCTTGGACATCTTGGCTCCAATGTTTATCTGAAGTGCTAAGCCACTGCCCACTGATAGAGGATGACAGCATATCCTTTTATTCTTCATCTGAAGTACTTATTGTCATATATACTCTGAAAATATGAAGTATTTGCAACTTTACTGAGTACTTTTTTCTAACCCTCAACTATGAAGTCTTCAAAATGTTCCCTTTTCTAGCTCTTTTCAGGAACGCTATTTTCAGTGCAGTTTACTTTATAAAGATCCTTTCAAAGGAGTCCTCACAGAAGGAAAGATTATTTGGCCCAGTAGCACTTGGATAAGGACTTAGTATAATTCCATTTAGGGTCTTCAGAAAGTACTTCTGAGATGTTCACTAAATCAATCAGCTGTGTGTGTTGTGGAAATCTACAAGGCCAGAGAAATTTGACATTAAACTTTCCAGACAGGTTCATTCAAAGTGATTGTTCCCAGGGTGAATTGGCTTGCATGCACTATTTGGAAATGTACTTAGTATTTATGCACGGCAGTATGTATCTGCTCTTCCTAACACAGAATGTACTGCATGCTCATTTGGCTGGTAGATTTCACTGGTGTATCTTATAGGAAACAATGACCCAATGTCTTCAGAAGTCAATTTGAGTTTTGGAGGAAGGTCCAAGCTTCTAGGTCCTTAGGGATAAAAGGTGTCATAAAATAAGATTTTACCTTCTGAGAATCTCAGAGTGCTTTACAAATTTAATGTCTCTCTCTCTCTCTCTCTCTCTCAGGTGAGCTGCTTTTAAAGCCATTTCTGTAGTTTTTCCAAAATCTGATAAATCCCACCATTCACTCAGCCCCTGCTTCCAGCTGATCACTACCACTTCACAGTGCCACCTCTCCAGGTCTGTATCAGGAGTGACTGATCGTGTGCCATTCAAAATCAGGGGGCACCACAGTGTAAATACAATAAACATGCCTTGCTTGGTTGTGTTTTACTATTGTTGAGAAGGAACTGCCATTTTTTTATTTTTTCAAGGTGGGAGGCAGACAGGAACCCCTTTGTTGTTTCTTAAAAAATACAGCTCACCTGAGGAAAAGAGAAAAAGAAAAGGTGGGGGTGGGGGAAGATAAGTGGAGGGGTAGTATAAAGAGGGGGGAGAAAGGAGGGGGAAGAAAAGGGGGGACAAAAAAAGAGAAGAGAGAAGAGAAGAGAAGAGAAGAGAAGAGAAAAGAGAAGAGAAGAGAAGAGAAGAGAAGAGAAGAGAAGAGAAGAGAA